>CAXIVR010000002.1:57505872-57912128 GCA_964035755.1 Teleogryllus oceanicus | reverse complement strand
GTGGTGCAGGTCATTTTTCTGTTTCTGGTTTCTGTTCTCGTGCAATTCGCTAAAACACATTAAATACGACATTTTTACTTTAAAGCCTCTGGAAACCGCAGTTTGCGTCCCATTATAACAAATGACCACATTCCCTGAACGCTCCAGAATCTGGGGAAAATGCCAGTAGCTTCAGAATGCAAAAATTCGCATTTTTGTAGGAGATATGGTCGTTTAAAGTCTATCCTGGTTACCTTACAAATCGGAAAAGTCCAACGTACCCCGACCTGTTGAAATTTTTCAACTTCGACCGACACGGATTTTTCTGAAAGTCAGCACCTTGACTCGAAATTCTAACGGCGATTTCAGTGGCAGGTCATTTTTCTGTTTATAGCTTCGTTTTCGTGCAATTCGCGAAAACTCATTAAATACGACATTTTTTACTTTAAAGCCCCTGGAGACCGCAGCTTGCGTCCGGTTATAACAAATGACCACATATTCTGAAAGCCCAGAATCTGGGGAAACGCCAGTAGCTTCAGAATGCAAAATTTCGCATTTTGCAGGAGATATGGTTTAAATTCGATCCTCATTACCTTGGCAATCGGAAAAAGTTCAACGTACCCCACTCGTTGAATTTTTCAAATTTCGGGACTGACACGATTTTTCTGAAAGTCAGCACCCTGACTCGAAATTAACGGCGAAATTAGTGGTGCAGGTCATTTTTGTGTTTCTGGCTTCGTTCTCGTGCAATTCGGTAAAACTTCATTAAATACGACATTTTTACAAAAAGTTCTCTGAAACCGCAGTTTGCGTACCATTATACTAAACATCACATATTCTGAACGCCCAGAATCTGGGGAAAACGCCAGTAGTTTTCAGAATGCAAAATTCGCATTTTAGGAGATATGGTCGTTTAAATTCGATCCTCACACTTTGGCCAAATCGGAAAGTTCAACGTACCCCACCTGTTGAATTTTTCAAATTTCGACCGGACACGGATTTTTCTGAAAGTCAGCACTCGACTGAAATTTAACGGCGATTTCAGTGGTGCAGGTCATTTTTCTGTTTATAGCTTAGTTTTCAATACGCGATAACTCATTAAACACGACATTTTACTTTAATTTCTGAAACCGCAGTTTGAGGTCCGGATTTATAACAACGATCACATATTCTGAAAGCCCAGAATCTGGGAAAACGCCAGTAGTTTTCAAAATGCAAAATTGCACGGAGATATATCGTTTAAAGTCGATGCTGGTTACCTTGGCCAAATCGGAAAAGTTCAACGTACCCCAATTCGTTGAAGAATTTTTCAAATTTCGACCGACACGGATTTTTCTGAAAGTCAGCACCCTGACTCGAAATTTAACGGCGATTTCAGTGGTGCAGGTCATTTTTTCTGTTTCTGGCTTGCTTTGCGTACTGCCAAACCATTGAATACGACATTTTTTATTTTAAAGCCTCTGGAAACCGCAGTTTGCGTCCGATTATAACAAATGACCACATATTCTGAACGCCCAGAATTCGGGAAAACGCCAGTAGCTTCAGAATGCAAAAATTCGCATTTTGTAGGAAATATGATCGTTTAAATTCGATCCTGATTAATGCAATAACCGGAAAAGTTCAACGTACCCCCGCCTGCTGAATTTTTCAAATTTCGACCGACACGGATTTTTGAAAGTCAGCACCCTGACTCGAAATTCTAACGGCGATTTCAGTGGTGCAGGTCATTTTTCTGTTTCTTGCCTCTGTTTTCGTGCAATACGATAACTATTAAACACGTCATTTTTACTTTAAAGCCTCTTGAGACCTGCAGTTTGCGTCCGATTATAACAAATGACCACATATTCTGAAAGCCCAGAATCTGGGAAAACGCCAGTAGCTTCAGAATGCAAAATTCGCAATTTTGTAGGAGATATGGTCGTTTAAAGTCGATCCTGGTTACCTTGGCCAAATCGGAAAAGTCCAACGTACCCGACCTGTTGAATTTTTCAAATTTCGCCCGGGACACGGATTTTTCTGAAGTCAGCACCTGACTCGAAATTTAACGGCGATTTCAGTGGTGCAGGTCATTTTTCTGTTTATAGCTTGCTTTCGTGCAATACGCGATAACTCATTAAACACGTCATTTTTACTTTAAAGTTCTCTGAGACCGCAGTTTGCGTCCGATTATAACAAATGACCACATATTCTGAAAGCCCAGAATCTGGGAAAAACGCCAGTAGCTTCAGAATGCAAAAATTCGCAATTTTGTAGGAGATATGGTCGTTTAAAGTCGATCCTGATTACCTTGGCCAAATCGGAAAAGTTCAACGTACCCACCTGTTGAATTTTTCAAATTTCGACCGGACACGGATTTTTCTGAAAGTCAGCACCCTGACTCGAAATTTAACGGCGATTTCAGTGGTGCAGGTCATTTTTCTGTTTCTGGCTTCGTTTTCGTGCAATTCGCTAAAACTCATTAAATACGACATTTTTTATTTTAAAGCCTCTGGAAACCGCAGTTTGCGTCCGATTATAACAAATGACCACATATTCTGAAAGCCCAGAAACTATTCAAAGGAGGTAGCTCGAAACAAGCCTCATGAGCCTTCTATATACATCTTTACTCTATGCTCCTAATATTTTCATACTCGCTTCATAAGTATCTAATGCTAATTTCTTGCTCAAATCTTCAGTCATCAAATTAGACTGGGATCCTGGGTCTAATAATGCACGACACCTTCTTCTTTTTCCATGAACGTCTTCAATGTAATGGTTTACTTTGAAAATGCTGTCTTGGTAGCCAGTCGATGGTAAAATCTGTGATGCTTTTCTTTTTGCTAAGTTCACGCTGTCTGAAATAGGTAAATCTCGACAATCACGACAATGATTTACACTCAACTTCTCTTCATTCTTTTCTGTCACTTTGCTTTCTTCTTGATGTAGCAATGTGTTGTGAGAGCGACCGCATTTGTAAAGCGCATTTAGACCCCTTGCAGTATTTAGCTATATGTCCTAACTTCAAGCAATTAAGACAATGTCCTTTATCTTTGAGAATTTTCCTTGTTTCTTCGATGCACTGATTTAATAACATTTTACATTTAAAAATAGGATGGTTTCCTCCACATACGTTACAAATACTTTGAGTTGTTGCCATAATAACTTTATTTCCTTGTTTTTTATCTTTCCAATTTGTCTTTAAGTTCACAGCTGTGCTTCTGTTTTGTTGCAACAGCATATATGCTTGTGAGCGTTCAATTAAAAACTTCATTTAGAGTCGGCATATTTTCTGGTTTACTTCCTTTTACTCTTTCTTGCCAATCTTTTTGTACCATATACTCTAAATTTTTCCTTGCTAGATGAATAATTAAAGTGTCCCAATGTTGAGTCGGTTGTTTCATGGCTTTCAGAGAAGAAATATGAGTCTGGATATGAAAATGCAGCTGTCGTAAAGAGTTTGATTTCTTGTCTTTAGATATGGAAGGAAACTTCAATCATTCTTCTAAGTGTGTTTCAATAATCATAATTTGGTTATCATAATTTTCTACCAGCAGATTCCATGCGCTTGTATAATTTTCCTCGGATATCTGGAATCCTTGGATTACCTTCAAAGCTTCACCTTGAAGAACTCCAATCAAATACTGCTGTTTTTGAACATTTGTTAATCGCATATCTGTATGAATTGTGGCTTCGAAACTGTTTTTGAAAAAAATCCATTTTGAAAAGTCTCCATTAAATTCCGGTAATTTTATTTCTGGTAATCTCGACATTTTCATATTGATTTTGTCAGAAACTGTTTCATAATGAACATCACTCACCTCTTCAGTCGGTGTCTGTTTATCTTCTGCAGCATCAACGATTTCTTGTAATGTAGCTACTGTCTCAGAATAAGACGACTCGAAGAGTTCTCTTTCCTTTTCACACTCTTGAGTAAACATTTCTGTGGTTTCATCACCTATCTCTTGTTGTTCTATTTCTTGCTTGTTTTGAAATTTTTGCCAAGTTTCTTAATTTAACTTATGCTTCTGATTTAGTTTGTCTTTATTGATGCTATTTTTCACTCTTGTTAATTCCCTTTTAAGCTCTTGATAATTTCAATTTATGTAATAGCGACATTTTTGAGGTTACTTAAATACTTCAAGTATCTTGACTGAATAACTCTGACTTTGAAATTAAAACTCTTAAAAAAAATTTAATTAAAATCACTAAGCTGATTCTTATCTTTTTTTTTTTTTTTTTTTTTATTTGTTGCGTCCACATCTTGACGCAACGCGTCTCCAAGCCCCGTAAGGGGCGTTGAGCGCTTTACACTTGGGAGTAATCCTCCATTAATGTGCTTGCCCTAACGTGGGCAATAACTCTTGACTTATGATGCTTTTCCCGGTTTATTTGAAATCGCATGCGATTTGCACATGTCTGCTTTTCTCCGAATCAGTTGAAATTAGTTAAATTATATTTGCATTCACTCTGTGGTTGTGTGCTTATATCTCAGGTTGCTGAGAGTCGAGCCTATTGGGCGCCAATGTTAATTGAGAAGGATGAAACTCACAATATATGACATTTATTGAGCCATTGAATCGTAACCACCAAACGTCTTGGCAACTGTCGGTGCCACCTACAGGACATACATTCTAAGTAACAAACGTTTTTGTTAAAATAATACCAGAATATACCACCTAGAATCGTAACAGTATGATGTACAACATATTCTTAGCCATCAACCTATAAAGGGTTAAGAAAGGTGGTTAAAGTAAGGAACACGGTACATCCTTAGAGAAGCGTGATGGTGGGAATGTGAGGGGGTGTAGGGGGGAGGGGAGTCTCCTTAAGTCCTCCCTCAAATTACGCTAAGCGCTCTGATAGAAATGAATAAAACTTACCGATAGGCGATTTTCATGGCTCTCTATTTATGCGGTTAGTCCCCGCCACATTTTAATGCCAAAGGCAAGTTTTCTAGGTTCGCTCGCCCGGATCCAAGTCAAGGCGAGGCTCGGGACTCCGGCCCTCGCGATCACTATAAACATCCTTTGGTCTATCCTCCGCATAATTACCAATTCACTTTTATACGAAAGCACTTCAGTAACCACTTTGTAAGAAAGCCTCAATAATTCATTCTGCGCAGTTGCAAACACGTTATTTAAATAACGAACGTAAAGAATAGAGTATCTTGGCTTTATCACAGAAGCATACCACCATGATCGAAGCACTATTTGGTAATAGAGCCCCGGCAAGATACTAGGGTGAAATTGCCTCCCCTTATAATCACGTAACCCTCTCTCGTCCCTTCCACCGTGGATTTCCCCCCGCCGGAGTGGCGCGAAGTGCCGGTTTAAACTTCCTTAGGTTGTCGTTTCTAGACTTCAGCTAGAAAGGAGCTAAAGAGTTTCTAGACTTCAGCAAAAAATTTAACTTGGAACTAATAAATACTCTTCTTTTACTTGAAAAAATTTTGATAGCTGATTACGGTATTTAAAAATTAGAAGTTGGCTTCGATGTAGTCAAAGCAAGCTTGTGCGAAATTATTCTTGCTTTTCTGTATCGAAACATCCCCGATGTTGACTGGTGCCAATTTGAAACATAATTATTACTGACAAATGTAATTTGGGCGCCAGGAAAAGGTTACACTTGAAATCTAATGATTCCTATGTAATTTTATTTATTTATTTATTTTACGTTAAAGAAACAGTTAAAATGACGTGACGTGACTATGACGTGCTATAGGGAAAAGTGAATTGTGTGCACATTTTCAAAATTCTGTGATCCCTACACTAAGTCATATACTACTTAAATTTTGGAGGAAAAAAAAAAGCTCCCATGTAATAAAATATTTTCTAGGATAAAAAGCAATAAATTTTGGCTCTTATCCATGTTGTCCTTCGGAATAATACTTCCTACCGCGACAACATGGAAATGATAATTTGAATAATTGTATTTCCCACTGAATTCTAGAAGACGTGCACAGAAAATGAAGTTACATTTATGTCCAGAAGCAAAACAAGGGGCCATCTCAGCATTTGCTCAATGGATCAGGGAAACTGGACGAAAAACCTGATCGAGATGGGATAAGAGATAAGATAAGAAACAGTTTCAGATAAGAAACAGATAAGATAAGAAACAACTACAGTCAGATGCAGCAGAAAAGCATCCGTGTAGGTACATGCAAAAGATTCAAATAATGCATCATAATGTACAATCTCTTTCAAATAAAATTGAATTTATCGAGGCAGCATTAGAGTGTGATCTCAGTCAAATAGATGTTCTTTGCTTTACAGAACATTGGTTATCTCATAATGATCTAAACACACTCCAAATTCCTAGTTTTTACCTTGCAGGATCATATGGTAGAGCAAGGGAATCAAATAAAGGCCCTGCTTACGGAGGTTCGTGTATTTATGTAAGAAATAATATTGATTCTACCTTCTTGTCAGAATTCAATTTATATGCAGTTGAAAAAGTTTTTGAAATAACAGTTGTACATCTTACAACGCTCAAAATTATCTTACTTTGCATCTACAGACCTCCAACAAAGCAAGCTTTAGATTATTTCAATTTCGTAGAAAATCTAGAGATAACTCTGAACAAAATTAGTAATCTCTTTTTTAAATCCATTGTTGTATGTGGAGATTTCAATATTGATTTTCTGAGCGAATCACACGAAAAGAGCAGTTTCTCAATTTAATTCATTCTTTTAATTGAGATATTACAGTGAACGTACCTACACGGAATACTTTTAAATCACAAACAGCAATAGATCAAATTATAATTAACAAAACCACAACTAGATATGAAATAATAACGAATAATCTAGGTTACAGTGACCATGATGCACAAATTCTTACAATTACTAATAACATGAATACTGACACAATAAATAAAACACGCATGTGCAGAGCATTTACTACAGTTAACATAAAGTTATTTACGGACTACTTGCTGAAAGAATCATGGGAGGCAGTTTATAACGCTATTGACACGAATGAAAAATATAATTTATTTTTCTCAAAGCTTTCATTTCTCTTTAACGCATGCTTTCCTATTAAAGAGAAAATTAAACATTTCACGAAAAAGTAATACTTGGATCACAAAAGGAATTAGAACATCGTGTAAAAATAAACGTACTCTCTATTTTATTTCTAAACGTCATGACGTATCTCAAGATTTCCTTATCTACTTTAAAAAATACAAAACATAGTTACGAAAAGTCATAAGACAGGCTAAAATCATGAAAAACGATCAGGATATTTTGAACTCAAGTAATAAAACTAAAGCAATGTGGAATATAATAAATAATACTACCAAATCAACTAGAAAACCCGTAGAGAATGTTGTTTTAAAATATAACGATATAAATGTGAACGATCCGGCAACAGTGGCTAATCTCTTTAACCAATACTTTTCGAGAATTGCTGTCGATCTCACTAAGGGTCTTCAGGCACAAAATTCAAAAACAGACAGTTCACTCAAAATTTTAGACACAATGTTTGTTTCCGAAACTTCTTCCTATGAAATTCTTAAAATAATCAGTAAACTAAAAATAAATATTCGTCCGGTTTAGATGAATTCCGGATTCTTTGTTAAAGACTTGTGCGTATGCCATTATACATCCGTTAACTCACATATTTAACGCATCTTTATGCACTGGAACGTTTCAGATATTTTCAAAACAGCTAAAATTAAGCCGCTTTTCAAAAAGGCAACAAAATGAAATTCAAAATTATCGGCCCATTTCTCTTCTATCAGTTTTTCAAAAATATTAGAAGACTTTTTACGTACGAATGGAAACCTTTCTCACTAAACACGACGCGCTTTCAGATTGCCAACATGGATTTAGAAAATCAAAATCAACGGAAACAGCTATATTTTCTTTTCTTAAAGATGTCGCCTCATCATTAGATCAAAACGAGGCACCTATTGGATTATTTTTAGATCTTTCAAAGCTTTTGACGTCATTGATCATGACATTTTACTTTCCAAATTACCTTCATATGGAATTCGTGGTATTGCTCTAGATTGGTTATGTTCGTACCTTAAACAACGATCTCAGAGAGTTGAAATACCTTACTGGAATGATGGAACATTACGTAC
This sequence comes from Teleogryllus oceanicus, assembly GCA_964035755.1. NCBI lineage: Eukaryota > Metazoa > Arthropoda > Insecta > Orthoptera > Gryllidae > Teleogryllus > Teleogryllus oceanicus. Next base: position 57,904,085 of record CAXIVR010000002.1, on the reverse strand, counting down.
GCACCTTTCCGACTCTTTGCCCGTTGCATGTGGAGTTCCTCAAGGATCGATTTTAGGCCCTATTCTGTTCCTACTTTACGTAAACGATATGCCTTCGACGATTCAAAACGGAAGAACGGTTCTCTTTGCAGATGATACGAACATCCTTTGCAATAAAGAAACCGTAAATAGTACAATATCAGATGTTTCAAATTGGTTCCGAAATAACAAATTAATAGTAAACGAAAAGAAAACGGTTTTAATGCAGTTTTCCATTTCAAATAAACAATTCTGTGCTCCATTGAAAATGAACAGTGTACCATTGACTGATGTTAAGGCAACAAAATTTTTAGGTCTCTCAATTCAGTCAAACCTTAAATGGAACGTCCATTTAAATGAATTGATAATCTTAAGGCAACAATATTTTAGGCTCCCAGACTTTTAGATTACGAAAACGAATTGTACGAATAATAACCAACTCCCACCCACGTGATTCATGTAAGCCTCTCTTCATTAATCTAGGAATTCTACCATTACCGTGTCTTTTTATTTACGAATCAGTGGTTTTTGTAAAAAATGACTTGCTCAAGGGCAGGAATATTTTTCAGAAAATGCAGAAGTCTATTACTATAACACTCGACGTAGAAATCATATTCATCAGGGGACAGTATCAACAGCTCATTACAAAAAATTCACATACAATACATGTACATTATTTTACAACACTTTGCCAGATGACATTAAACGATTAAATTCAATAGAAAAATTTAAATCCCAAGTGAAATCGTTTCTGCTGCATAACTGTTTCTATACAATTAGAGACTATACTGAGCATAACAAGAAAAGTAACATTAATTTTAACAATGATACGTAATGCATTATTTACCATTTGGACTGTATAAATGAGTATAAACAACCTGTAACAACTATTGTACTACAGCTTCCGGGTCAATGACCCCCATCTCGATCAGGTTTTTCGTCCAGTTTCCCTGATCCATTGAGCAAATGCTGAGATGGCCCCTTGTTTTGCTTCTGGACATAAATGCAACTTCATTTTCTGTCACGTCTTCTAGAATTCAGTGGGAAATACAATTCTTCAAATTATCGTTTCCATGTTGTCGCGGCAGGAAGTAATAAGAGCCAAAATTTATTGCTTATTTATCTTTGACAATAGATTTCATTACATGGGAGTTTTTTTGTTGTTTTTTTTCTCCCTTTCAAAATTTATTGCTTATTTATCCTTGAAAATAGATTTTATTAATGGGAGTTTTTTTGTTTTTTTTTTCTCCCTTTCAAAATTTATTGCTTGTTTATCCTTGAAATTTTGGGTTTTAAAAATTAAAATTTAAGTAGGGACACAGAATTTTGAAAATGTGCACACAATTCACTTTTCTCCATAGCACGTCATACGCAGTTTTTAACTGTTTTTCTGACGTAAAATAAATAAGATGGAATAAGGAGATTTAAATATCTCTCCTTACAAAATTATGTTGGGCTAGCTCAGTTAATTGGGGTTCGAAGTTCATAATTGTTGCTACTTATTCTGCAACCAATTATTCAATCTGCCATCCATACGGAGTGGCAAGGAATCTGAAAATCTTATTAAAATGCTGGATTGCACGTAACGAACAATGATAATCGGCCTTCTTTCAACTTAACAAATTAGAATTTATTATGATCAAAAATGAATCATTCTTTGGTTATCCTTTTTGCGATCAAGCAGAATCTTCTGGATAAAGTTCTTGCCTAATGTCCATGATCTGGTTCAAAATTCTCCCGGCAATACTATTATAATCCACGACTTCCCTCATTTGCATCTCGGGTGGACACCTAGACACTAATTTTACTTCCTACAAGAACGCTCTATCCTAATATAAAATACGATAGTTAATTTTAACAACTGTCAATTACAGTTTTTCCTCGATCTAGTAAGATATATCAATAGCTGATCTGCTCTTCAACGCATTGCTCTAGCAAATCAACGTTCTTCTAAAAATTCGGAAGCATCCGTATCTGTATCTTTTTCTTTTTCCTCCCAAAACAATGCTTATCCCGCCTCTGCTCTGTCATTTCAACCTAACAAAAAATGATCCTTAATGCTGGTTGTTGATTTGTCACACAGTGACCCCCTTGTGATCGTCTATTGACATCCCTATATTCTGTGTCGTATAAAATGACATTTCCATAATTAAAATGGTTCGTCCTATGGGTATATCACAGTATAATATGCTGCAAATTCTGTAACAGTTATATTTATTCATATATGTGACATTTGGGAAAAGTAAGAAATGATTACTGTTCCTGACTATCGAAATAATAGGCCTAGAGATATGCCCCACAAGTGCTTCGTTTTAATTAGACTTAAAGTTATAGCTGAGGTGTTAGTAGGGCAGAAATTGCAATATTTCAGTACTATGTAACAGTTTTCAATGAGAGAAGTGTGTACTGTTATAGCCCTTCAGTTATCAAGGAAATGTCCTGCATTTGAAAATTTTAGTTGGCAACCCTGCTTGCAAGTTTGAATTTTTTACTTTAAGGGTTTAAAATATTGTTTTTATTGAATTGCTATTTTCTACATTGTAACTATTTACTATGAAATTTTAATACAAAATATTGTATGTATAAATTTTAAAATATCTTAATAATCCAGTTGTATAATTAACCTCCTTTTCAAAAGATTGTGTGTTTTGTAAAAGTTTTCCTTTCAGGATATTATTTATTTTAGTTGATTAATTAAACTGCCATCTACTTTTGTTTTGTTTTGTTTTTGGTTCCCTTTGCCAACTAAAATTCAATGAAACAAAAACAATTCATTCTAATAACACTTTGTTGCTTTGAAATGATACATCGAAAATTAAATTTTGTCTTTACAAGTTTATGTTAAATATAGGTTTGTGTTAAAATTATGTGTGAAATGTAATACTGTTTTCCAAATGCATTCCATGCTGCAGTGGACTGATGTGCATTACCTGATTTTATGTATTGGGTGGTTCACTTTCATTCAACAGTAAGGTTTATTTAATTTTTAAAGTAGGGCACACACAATGAATAAAAACACAACATATAAAAGACTGGTTTGTATTCTAGTCATTCAGCTTCCTTCAAGTACTCTGAAATGATGAACTATTTATGAGTTCATACTTCAAGAAGAGTTGATGTTAGTGATTTACATAGGAATTTGACATATTTGATTTGTCAAACACTGTCTTAACATTTTCCTACACAAACATTAAAATGAAGTTTGTTTGCTGATAAATAAAATTTTTACATTATGCAATAATATGCAAAATTCTCAAAGACCATATGAAAATAACTCACTTAACATGTGTCATTCTATCAACAATAATACAAATACTCAAAACGATTCAGCATTGAGGTTAACAATAAAAAACTGAATACATCTATGTGATGTGTAATAATATTTAAAAAAATAATTTTCACCACCTGAATAAGAAATTTCAGTATCAAACATAAGATTAAAGTGCTGATATGAGATGCTGCTGCATAACGTGGAGAAAGTACAGATGAAAATCTTATACTTCCAACACAAGTGCAGACAATGCATCCTTAGTGTTCATACAACATCCACAGGATAAACTTCATCCATAAATTTCCATCTCCCAATTTCAAACAAGCATTCACTACTTTCAAACATCAAATTGACAAGTAGTCATTTGGGAGAACTTTTCTACTGATACATCTCTATTGCTAATAATTTGGGATGTAATTTTATGCTATATGACAGTATGAGATGATACACTGCTACTTTCCTTTAAATAGATCACAAAATGTATCTAGTGTGGTTTCCACAGCATCTGACACACAACTTTTGAAAATTATATTGCAAAAAAGAGAGAGAGAGAAAAGAAACGAATTGACATTTTTATGAGCAACCTACCCAATTATCAAATTTCAACTATATCCCTACCGTAACACTTTATTTCCTCTACAGCTTTACAGACTTTCTGAAGTTCAGGAGTAGAAGAATGTTTACAAATTTTTATTGAATAAATCATTGATTATCCTAATTGTGAGTTAGGAATTTGAGGTATCTAGTAATTTAGACATATTTATGCATTCAACATTAGAAAACTATGGATACAGTAACACGGGCTGCAGTCAATTAATACAAAACACTGTGGATGCAATATGGGCGTTAAGGACAGGAGAGTACCCTCTCCAAGAACCCTTTCTAGTATAAACCGTTTTCCACAAACAAGTGGTAGAAAAATGCTTACTGACTAACACAAAGCTCTTCAATGAAATTCATACAGTTGCAGCTTTGAATAATTGATCATAATGTAATGTTCTTTTAATTTTATAAGTTGCAACATGTATAGTCAACTCGTTTGGTTTAGTATGTATGAGAAAAACACTACAACATCTCCCACTTGTATGACAGAAAACAGAACAGAAATACCCTAAATAATATGTTAAATAAACCATGGGCTCTCTCTTAACACTAAGGACAAAACATGGTCCTTGATCACACTTTTAGCATAGTTTATATGTACAGCAAGGAAGAGATGAAAACTACAGCAGTGACCAGAAAAACATTAATTCCATTGGCAGACCATTTCCCTCATCTTTTGAGAGAAAGGGATGCCAAAATCAGTATAGGAAAATAATAAAAAGTACCATATTTGTCCAAATACACATTCATCTCCAAAAAGTCAGTGTTGCAAGTTAACACTGTTAGTGCAGTTTCAGAAGTACATCACTTACTCACTAATTCCATAAGAGATATTTTCATCTTTGCTCAAAGTTGTGCCACAAGTAATTTCTCATTTTGAGTAACACTGTGTTCAAGAAAACAATACTTTCTAAATTACCATAGGTTCGTTTCATGAGTTTAGATAGTTGTATGAGTGTATACAGTATATGAAAGTCAGTACTATCAATGTCACAGTATTTATAGATATGTAAAGATTAAAGGAAAAACAAAGAGATATGTGCTTTTAGAGTAAATCTTCATATCACTCTTTTCAAAAGTCTGCAGCATTATGCCATCCACAACTGTCCATAAATCTCTCATCATACAACACAGTACTGTGCAATACAGAAAGAGTAGCACTGAAGTGCTAGAAACAGAACAAGAAAATGGACATGCATTCCAGTCAACACAGCATAGATCCATCATGTACAGAAACATATTTACATTGATCTGGTTTACGTATAACAATATGAATGCGAGTTGTATTTTATAACTAAAGAATGATTATTAATACACCTTTCCTCACATTTTTCTCACAGATATGTAATGTTATGATGTGTTTGGATTCCTACTTATTTTACCTAACTCATACATAATGATACATTATTTTTGAAAGTTGCATTTAAATGTGTGATATGATTTTCATTGTGCTTTGTTTATGCTTGTGATGCAAGATTTCATTGAAGACTGATGATAATCACTTCTTCATTCACTATTCATCACTAGCAGATGCTTGCTCTTCATCAGTCATGACAGTTACGAGCTCACCAACTGCTCTTCCAAGATCCCCTGGAAGGCAATAAAAAAGAAGAATGAATTAAAGTAAAAGAATTTTAACAAAGTTTGAACTAATCATGATTAAACTGACTTGTATCTAAAATGTACATGGCAATTAGAAAAATTTCAGTAACAATATAATCACTGCAGTTATATGGGTACCAATACACGTAATGTGTGTGTGTTCTAGATATGTATGTGTGAGTTTATATTGTTTATTAATATAAAATTGCACTCATTGATTGATGCAATTCTTGATGCAATTCTTAACCTGAGAAACAACTTGAAATAAGTGAACTAAATAGTAATAGCACGTGCAAGAACGTGAAGTGTAATAAGGGCTGTGTACTAATTAGTACCTCTGAGTGCTAAAAAGAAAAATAATAAATTTCTCCTCCCAAAATAAAAAACTTATAACTCTCCCAATGAACTGAAAGTGAATCAGTGAGTGAATAGAAAAATAACACAAAAAGAAAGAAAATTATAATTAAGACTATAGCATCTTTATAAGATGAATGGTTCATGTCAAATATTTTCAACACTGTCTTATAGTGGTTGATAAGAAAGCAATACAAAAGAGAAGAGGAATCACTGTATTTAAAAATGTAAAACAACTAACCTAAATCCTGCCAGCTGCTGCAACAGTGAAAATCAATATATCAGTGATAAAAAGGTACCAAAACGTTCAAACATACCATAAAATACAAGTTATTAGAGAATTGCATTTCAAGCAACAATTATTCTCATTAAATCAGAATTAATAAAAAACACTATGCACTATCAAAAAGAAACAAAGAACTAAAAATTAGGATGAAAATGACATAAATCCAGAACATTTTTCACATGCTTTTAGATTTTTATCAGTCTTCTTTCATTCTTTATGTTATTTTAAAATAAAAGTTAAAAAGGATTTTTTTGGGTATATTTTTTATCAGTATATCAAAAAACTAAAATACATGCACACCCAATGCAAAATTCCAGGCAAAACATGCACTGATACTCCAAAAGAAAAAGCATTAAAAAAAAAGGTGATAGAAGTATACATTTTGAATAGATGTCCTTCATTGTAGATGGGATTTTCAGATCATTTACATTGATTTGCATCTAACAGTCAAGAAACAATGAAGTCACAGGACAGTTCATAATACAGAACCACACCAAAATACTTGAGGCAATGAACTAAACAATTTTTTAGTGTATTTGTTCTACTCATTTAGTTTACATAAATTTAATCTACAATGTTGGAAGGAAAGAAAAGAGGGAAGGAGAGAAAGAGACAGAAAGAGAAAGAGAGAGAGAGAGAGAGAGAGAGAGAGAGAGAGAAAGAGGCAGAAACAGAGTGAGAGAAAAAAAGAAAGAGACAGGGAGAGAAAGAGACAGAATGAGAAAGAGAGAGAGACAAAGAGAAAGAAAGATGATAAGAATGGAAGGAAGAGAAAAGAAACAAAGGAGGAAGGAAGGGAATATAGTATGAAGGAAAGTCAGAATGAAATCATTAATTTAATCTCTCTCACTTTAGTTTATACATTTCTAAGACAGAAATTACATTATTTTTCCTTGTAAAATTATTTTGCGTAAAGTTTCTAAATGCAGTTCTTGCAAGATGTAAGAAAAATTAAAGAGGGAATTTTCATAGGTAATATTTTGGAACATTAAATTTCAGATGCAAACAAAAACTCAGAGAATATCTTTCCTTCACCCACCTGCCATGTGCATTAGGTTGCCAATGTTTTGCTGGGCAGAAGCCTGGCTGCTGGAGCCAGCTGCTGCCTGCCCACTAGCACTGTTGTTTGCAGAGACAAGAGCAGGAGGAGGCGGAGGGCGGCCATCGGAAGTACGCTCAAGGCTGCTTCTAGCACCTACAGGACCATCCACCCAGCGCCCGCCTGAAACCGGAACCCACACTCCATGCAAGCACCAAACACCACAAAATGAAGCAAAAACACTCCAGATGGTTTAAACATGCAACACCAGAAAAAAGTAAGGTCTTTGTAGAATATTTCACTACTTTGAAATGTGAGTGGAAATTAAGAGATCAAAATATAAATACTAATTCTTTAAAGATAAGAGATATTAAGAAATAAAATAACAAGAATACTAATAAAGAAAAAAAGATAGTGATTATTAAAGATACAACTTCTAAAGTAATTGTTATGTACTTTTTCGCAATTTTACTTGATATTAAAAGAATATAAGTATGTATTTGTCCACACAATCAAAGCTTGAAAATTATAAAATTTATGACTCCCAAATGACTGTAGTTAATCCTTCCAAACACAGTGGAAACAGCATGTGACATTAACAATAATGTCAATTCAATTTGTATGTACACAGGCATCCACTAAAGAAAATTCTGAAGTATCAAATTTGCACCAAAATATAAAATTGGAAATTCATGAAGAAGCTCTAGAGGTGAGATCAAGAGTTCATAACGGGAAACTGATCACTAAAACAAAGGCATCCATAAAGGTACAAACTTTTTGTACGTTTATATACACAGCCCAAAATAATGCCAAGCCAAGCTACAGCAAAAAAGTAGCAACTCTGAATGAAGACAAAATTCTAAGTTGAAGCATTTATGAAGCAAAATGCAAGAGCCTAAAAAAAGCAAACAAGGGCCTAAAATTGTAGAACGTTTTGGAATTACACATGAAATGGTCAAAAGTTTTCTACCCTTCAACCCCATTATGCAAAAAATAAATTTACATTTTGTTCTAAATACATATTTCCCTTTTTTTATTGTCAATTAACCAGTGTAGCTAAAATTGTAAATCTGAAGGAAAAAAAGAAACAAATTTGAGTTACTGGGTATTTTAACATAAGAAGATTTTAATTGACAAATTCAAAACATACTGCTTTATCCCCATAAAGTTTTTTAAGTTGTAGTAAAATATTTTTGATTTTAAGATATGAATTCAACCTTATATGAATTTGTTGTTACCAGCGTAGTCAGTGGGCGAACAGGAGGAGTGGTCACACTCCCTAAACCAATTTTTGTAAGTGAGGGGCCCTTTATAATTAACTAAATATCTTTTTTTATTGTCATTTGAAATATGCTTTCATGGAAATGCCTTATACTACGAATACAATGAGAACACAATTGACAATTTTTTTGTCATTTAACGTCACTGCCATAACCAAAGCAACAAAGCTTTTGCCTTTGCACAGTGTAGCCATTTCAAATTTTGAAACAAATAAATTGCAAGCCCCCAGCCTACACCCCAGTGATATTTAATTAGCTGAGTATGATTACAAATATCAAGAAGGAGGTTAATTGTGATAATGTGCATTGCGCAAATGGAATTTGTAATTACCATGTAAAGTAGAGTGCATAAGAAGATGGCAATGGTGTCTACCTCCACATCCAACTGTCAACTACATTCTTATTTCATTCGGACCTCAATATTAAAAATTAAACTTACAGAAACCTACAAACTTAATTATTTGATTCCAGTTCATGTTAGAAACAATTTTAAAATGTTTTTATTATTTTGTTTGTTATGTTTATTCTTATATATACATATTAGATATATAGATATACATAGATTTTTTTCAAATTAATCAACAAAGAATTGAAAAATTCTCACTACATAAGAAATTTATTTTCTACTAAGAAAGTCTTATAATGAGTGTTTTAATGTAAGCACTTCTTCAGATGAAGGTACTGTTAATTACAATAAAACTGTTTTGAGAATTGAATCACACAAAATCAAAATTATTAAAATAGTGTGGTAAAAAGTTTGAAATAAAATATATAGATTACATGATGATACAAATGCAAAGTATTCCATTCTTAATAGGATTTACATTCTTTTCTATCATTAAAATAGAATATGGAGATTTCTTCATTATGCATGTAAAAATGAAAGTTTTCAAGAATTCTTACCAATCTCGATATCTGCACAATATCCATAAATTTTCCTTTAATTGAATAATTTTATAATTGATCCTTTGTCTTATTTTATTATTGCAAATAATATTATGGCAAGTAAAAATTGTATGGGCCAATGCAATCATAATACACCCAGATCAAATATTCAAAGGTACAGTGGTATATTTAAATTGTATATTCTTTTTTGTTTGTAAGCCCATAACTTTTCTAAGAAAAGTATTGTGGAAAAGTTAGCGGATATTTGTAAGGGGCTTTCTCACTGAGCATTTTCCCCACTTCCTACTGGGAGGTTTCCACTCAGTACCTGCCTCCAGCAATGGCAGGAGCAAATTGCAGGGAGAACTCAGAGAGGCTCTGAGCCTGTAAAGACAGCTCTATACTTTTGGTATTTGGCGAGTAGCAAGCGACTGCTCGCCAAATCCCCTGAAGTATGGATTGGTTGCTTGCGATTTGCTGAACGTTGACAAACGTTCAGTGCTCATCCTGCCCACTGTGTGTTGGTCTTTTGGACACATCAAAGGAAGCGAACATTCACTGACAAACATCAACTCGGGATGCTCGGGTGGCTCCTAATCTCTATTAGGTGAGCAGGAGTTAGCTATTTGGCAAATGTGGAATGTGTGGAGCTGGCTTAGGGCTCTGAGGCTCAGCTAATCACATATTAGAACAGATAGAAAAAATATGAGAAACAGCCTGGTAATAAAGAATAATATACTGCAGTTAATTCAAGTGTCCATTCATTCACATTGGAATACAATAAATCCCTTTCTCAACATTAATTACTGATTTTGGATGCTGACTTTTAGTTCTGAAATTCCTGTTTCAAAGAAGAGACAATCAAACATATGTATGTAGCAGTAAATGCCTGTAACTCTGCAATATGAATTATACAGAGGCCTTATGCAAACCCAATAATTTTCCTTTGTTCCAGATTTGCTTGGCTTGTGTGTCAATATTGAAATATCTATTCTAAAACTTTTATTTATCATCACATTTATCATATTTACATATCAATCAGCCATTTTTGACTCCAGATTGTTTTCAAGAATAATTACACATAAACACAAAAATTAATACCTCTACGACTTTGTTATTTTAGAATATTAACATGTTCAAAAATCAGTTAGAAAACATCAGTTACCTGTTTAATGATATAAGTGTGGGTTCCAAAGGGATATAAAACCCTAATACAGTAAAAAAATATCTGTGTGTCACTTCAGTATTTAAATATAACAAAATTATATAGCATGATCAATTGTAATAATGATAAGAAAGATTGAAGATGTAGTCAAAGGTTCATATATAATAAAATATGCCAAAGGGCATGGTAACAAATTTTCAAGACAAACCTTTTTTTAATTTCATTTCATGCACTTCTCTTTTGCCCTAAAGAATTTTATACAATTATTTTGTAACCAATTCTTGCAAGTATAACAGACTCTGAATGATAATTGTGGTACCATGACTATTGAGAGCTTCAGGTTCTGCAAGATCATGGGTTCAACATTGAACAAGTGCTGGAAATGAGCCATGGACCACATAAAATATTTACTTTCTCAAACTTAGGACTGAGCGACTGAGATCACACCCTAATTTATTTCATCCAACATCGATCAAAAAATCTCACATGTGCATCCTAAGATGCAGCAAATAAGAGAAGCATAAAATTAGTTTCTTAAAATCTTCTTACCTCCAGCATCATGGTAGTGGCCATTCAATTTAGCTGGAGAATCAGTAGCCAGTTGAGAAGCAGTGACTGAACGAGTCTGCAGTGTCCCAGTCTTTGATGGGGATCCAGATCCCGGCTGGAAAATACAAGACCACTGAAAATGAATTGATCATAAACATATACTCAATTATTATGAAAAATTAACAAAGAAGTTCTTCCTTTTCTGCTTTGTTTCCATGGAGGACGTTTTCTATTTTAAAAATGTGAGCTTGCTAATACGGGTGACTCTACCGCTCAGGAAGATTTATTCGAACTTGTAAGTTTTTACTGGTGATAAAGAGACAATGTGTAGTAAAAGAGAGTGTAGGGATTGTAAAACCCAAGAAGACATGCACAAGGGCACTGCCCCTGCATATATCTTATTTGACTCATCATACATGATTCAAATTGTATAGGTGATTCAATAATTATTATTATTGTTCAATTTACTTACAATCTTGCCTGAAATTGTAGATTGTAAATGAAACTTATATCACTGTGAAGCACTTTTATAAGATTATTTTTAATGAAAGAAATGATAACTATATAATGAAGTGGATGAGAAAATGGAAACAGTGACTAATTTCACGAGAAGTCATGTGTTTAATTACCTCATCCAACAGTTGTCGGAGACGTTGAAGTTGTGCCTCCAACTGTCGATTGTGATCTTCTAAAATCTGCATTCGTGCTTCCAAGCGACCTTTATGTTGGCGGAGTAGCCGAGCCTCAGCCAACATGTCAACATCCGCACCAGGTCCTCTGCCAGTGGGAACTGCACCTGCTGAGTCTTCAGGTGTAGAGCCTGGTGTCTGTTTAGCACGCAATCTGTCATATTCTGCTTGGAGGGAAGCATTTTCCTCTTCCAGTTCCCTATTTCAAAACATACATACGATCACGATATGCATATGGTATGAAAATATGCATATGATTTCAAGAAGTCAAACTTCCTTATCTTGTATTGTAATAATAAAAGAATAGTTGAATGTAGCTAATAGAAAGTTAGAGAGTAAAGAAAAAAATAAAACAAAGAATCAAAAATAACCTGATCATGGCTTCAAGTTCCTCCCGTTGTTCAGCATCAATGGCCACCATGATCTGCACTGGAGACCTTGGCACTGACCCTCCTGCTGTGTCTGCCGGAGGGGCTCCATTCAAAGACTGGCAATACTGAGCAATTAGCTGATGCTCCTCATCCCTTTGACACAAAACAGAACAATGTTTCACTAAAACTCTATTTGTTAAATACTCTCGCCATCTTTATAATAAAAAAAGTTTATTTTTTGAATCAAAATTAATATTAAACTTGTAAGGAAATAATGCAAGTTGCATAATTCCTTATGACAAAACAGAAAGCAAAAAGTAAGGTAACAATCTAGTTGTCTAATTTTCATTCAATATTTTAACTGCTGAGAAATATAAAGAATGCATTATAATCCCAAAGCTAATTTTAACAATATTACAATGAATGGAAATCCAATTATACTCAAAACTATGAACACATAAATTACAACTAAAACATTTACATACTGAGCTTTTTTAAATAACCAATTCCTATGTTACCTAATGATACCTAACATCAAAAGCATATTAATACTTTTTCACATTTTGTCCAAGCACTTCTTGAAAAGATAGGTACACAAACATGCTCCAACACTAATATATGTAAAGTGAAAGGACATTTACAAGTGAAGACCATTTAGCTTAACATAATAGAACAGCAGTATATACTCGGAAGTAAACACCGAAGGACAAGGTCCATTACAAAGTTGATACACAAAGCACAAAGTTTTTAAGTAGCAATTTGTTTTCTTCTTAAAAATGTTTATTAACAATGTTTTTAATGCTATTCAGTGTTGCAAACACTGAAGAATTGTTTAACTCTATAAGGGTACGGCTCAAGAAATGGATACCAGATTTATTTGTTGTGTAGCTGAATACTTCAAAATGTACTTTTCTAACCTCATGATATAGTTTCAAAACCCTTATAGTCCAAAATTCGCATATAATAACAACAATTATTATTCAGGATGATTCACCTAACGTGGCCACAGAGAATATCTTCAAAATGATTTTTGAAGCAATTAACAACTTTTTAAATAGACACATAGATTTTTCCACCATCACTCAACAGTTTTCAAAAAGAGAAATACACTCATATAACTATTGTTAACATTAGGAAAGAAACTGTAAAAAAAAACATGTTCTACATTTTCTGTGTCTTCTCATAATGATTTTCCAAAAGAAAGGAACGTCTTTTCCTGGTGTTGTAATGCTCCATTCTCTGAAGAGAAATAAAAATAAACTACATCTCTGAATATAACTGTACTTATTTATATTACTTTCTTGCATCAATCTCCTCCCTCTCATAAGTTCGTCTGCATTTGTATTGGCTTAAAGCAAACAAACTAATTCTTAGTTCATAACTCAAGTAGAAGAGAATAAAATTTGCTTCCTTATTAGACAATGAAATGCATTTATTGGTCAATCAAATGAGATAATCAGAAAGCAATTATCCGCATGCATTAGAATGCAAATTGTGTCTTTGATTCATTAAAATGTTCTTCTCTTTAGATCAAAATTGGGTCCTTCAACATTAATTTTGAAAAAATAGCACATACTTTCTCTCCCATATTTTCATGCGAAATTATGCAAAAAGTACTCAAATTTTCGAAAAATTGTCCTTGAACTTTTTTAATTTTTTAAAAAACAAATAGTACCATTCTCTTAAATGTCCTTCACACTATCCAAGAACAAAATTTAAACAAAAACGATGGAGCCGTTTTCTGAAAATTTGAAAAATGTCCCAGAGGCTCCATGTAAAGTCCCCCCTTCTAAATTGAAATATCAATTTCCAATTCAAGGGGCTGCGACATCAGACAGATCAACTGGAGAATATCAATTTTGGAGAAAATTGGTTGAATAGTTTAGCCGCTAGCATTGTTCATGGGCTGACAAATGTTTTGCTGTCATTCGCTTTAATTAGAGATTAGCCCTGTAATTAGAGATTTCTACTGAAAATTCGCCGTTCTTTCATGCAGCATTACATAACTTTCTCTCTACTCTTTAGGAAGAAAGTAATACAGAACTTTCACCAACAATAATTTATTTTTAGATAATAGATATGTGATGTTAGATCATAAAATTTTTTTTATAGATTTTAATTATCCATTTACAATTAAAGATGTATTTGTATATTATACTAAGGTTTATTTGCAAGTGTTGATTTTTTGTATTTGTATTTATTTATTATATTATATTCTTATGCATTATTTATGCACTACACTTAGAGTGCATATGTTCTTATGCACTATTTAAAAATTCAATTACAATTATGTAGGCATCCATTTGTGCCTCATTAGAGTTTGAAAACAGTTTTAGCTGCAGAACACTGAATAGCAGTTCAAAACATTTCTAAAACTAGAAAGAACAATACACAAATCTAGAACAGATACTAAAATCCTAGCCATGAATTTAACAATATTATCTATTATGAAAAATAATCATGCAAGTGTAAGCATCTGCATAAACAGAATAAATTATTTTGTAGCATATATACAAGAAACTTATGAGAAGTTGTAAAGTATTTATGAGATGCCAAGTGTAACAATCACATAAAACAATTGAAAGATTAAATTCTGCCAAAGTAGACTAGACATGGCAGCAGTATTCTGTTAGTAATGTACGAAATTGGCTATGCTCGAATGTCAATACTTTTTTCTTTTTTGAATTTTATACTATGAATTAGTTACATTTGGCTTATCCTTTTCCTCATATTGAAAGAATACTGAACTTTCATGAAGTAGGAAATACAACCCAGAAATCTTTTTGATTGCACAATGCACATGCTCACACTGATATCAAAGCACACATGACACCCAAGCTACAGACAGACAGCTACACACGTGTAGAAGTGCTTATACTAGCTTTGCGTGCTGGCTGTCGGCGTGGGTGGCGATGATACATACGAGTCAGGGGTGGAACTGCTCCGTGTGCGCAATTCCACCTCTGCAAGCCGCGATGCGTACATTTCTAGGCGCGAGTGCATGTCCTGGCTGAGAGTTGAGTGCTGGGGAGAGGGTGCGGGTGACTCCAGAGCATCTCCCTCAAGCACTGTCTGCACAGGGAGGTAGCCCACCCTTGGATGTTTCTTGAAATAGCGCTTTGACTTAAATTTGTTGCGCAGTGCTCTAGTGAAGTCTCGAACATCTTCTCCAGATGTTGTCTGTAAAGATAACACAAATAAGTAATTTATCTTTGAAAATAAAATGTCCATTATAGAATGATTTTGAGATCCAATTATGTCAAAGAGTAAACAGACTTACAGCTGTGCAATATTCTTGCATAGGATGGGTGAGTTTGTGATTTTTAGCTTTGCGCCCCGAAAAGAAGCAGTTCTGACACATATCAAAGTTGAAACACTTCAAGCAACGGTACCTAAGAATTAAAATAATAATGGTTTTGAAAGATTTTGTTGTTGTTAATTAAAGTACTGTTTAGGCAAAACCAGAACAATTTTTCAAAATTAAATGAAGCAAGATCACATATTCACCTGAATCCTACAATAGGATATTCTTTGCAAATATTGCATTTCGCTTGATGTTTAGCATTTTCAGCTGCAGATAATCTATGAAGAACAGGCAACCAAACCATACTTTGTGGTTCCTGCTGTAGCCAATTCAAGAAATGGATGGCCTACAAACAGTTCAGAGCAATAAGCAATAGCAAAAATGAATATTACATGAAACATAAAGTAGAGAGCAAATTGTAGTTAAAAATAACATAAATGTACACAAACATTTTTAAATATTCTTTTTTTATAATCAGTTTACAACAGAATATAAATGTAAATATTTGTTGCATTTCAAGGTTAGTCTGAAATTGAGTAATTTTGATACATTGATTAGTTTCATTGATCTAATTAACAGCAATTTCTAACTACAATTAACTAGCAGAGTTCCTGGGTTATAAAACCATATACACTTCTCACAAGGTCAGAAGCTGCATAGTTTTCTTTCAATATTTGCATACAGCGGAAATTAGCAATGTAATTTTTTTCCCTAAGTTCCAGGGAAGGGTGTTTTTTCCTTTCAATTTCTGTGCACATCGAAATTAGTAATATACATGTTCTTGTATTTTTCCTGAGTTCCTGAGTATCTAACGAAACCATACACATCTCACATGGTCAGAGGCTGCATTTTCTTTCTGTGTGCATTGAAAATTAGTAATATAGATGATTTTGTATTTTCCTGACAAAACCTTTCAAAAGGCTGGAGGCCACATGCTTTTATTTCAATTTCTGCATGCATTGAAAATTAGTAATAATAATAATAGGATATATGGTAAAGCAAGATTTTTCTTGTAAGCTAAAAGAAATCCCACTTTTTTTTTTGTAACAATGAATGTATTTCATAGTTATAAGCAGCTTTTTTTTTTCCTTGTTTAAATGCATTTATTTTATTTATATTTGTCTTGTAATTTATTTGAACTGTATATTGTCTCTGGCCAATTTCTTAAGACAAGTAAATATTTTCTTTGCTTCTTTCTTATAAAGTTTTTATTTATTATTTTTTTCTTTTATTTTTGAAATAAAATTTAAACAAACTTTTTGTAACAAGAAAAATTTTTTAATAAAAATTTTATAAGAAACAAACAAAAGAAAAAAATGTAATTGTCTTAACAAATTGGCGAGAGACAATATCTAATTTAAAAGCATATATTCAAATTTACATATAAGCAATAGAAATTGAAGGATGTTGATTATCGGACATTAGCAATGTGAGATTTATTCACTTTGGGAGAAGAAAGAAAAAAAGAAAAGAGGAAAAACAACAATTGAATTTTACTTATTAAATTTACCTCAATGGAGTTTTTATCCTTGCCTGCTTTTTCAAAGCATGAACGCACAGAAGGTTCAATGTTTGAACCACCAAATGCTGCAACCTCACCCAGCTGTCGTGGCACTTGAATGCAATCGTGCAATAAAAGACCCAACTTACGTTGATCAACAAGTCTGCTGGGATCAGCAATTAAACGAAACAAATCTAGAAGACAAAGTAAACACAATAAATCTTTGTAAAAGGGCTACTTTTTATAGAACATTTCTTTATCCTTTATATAGAGAAGTCAATCATTCATAACTTTGATCAAATTATTGGAATGAATCAGAACAGATTTGATAAAATAAATAAATTTTCACACTAAGGATTTCCGTAAATGAAAATTTGACACATCTTGCAATAAACTTCATTAATCAATTTGGATTGAAATTATAGCCTATATAATTTCATATTCATAATATGAAGTAATGTTCCATGGTTAATTTACACATGAAATGTGTCCTAAAGTGCAATTGGGACTCTTTTAAAAAGTTGCAACTACAACCAATCTCATTTTTTATAATGACTGAAAATTACTTACAGCGATATTTTTCTTCCAAATGACCCTTACATAAAACAACAAGCCCAACTTTAAAGGACAAAACACGAATTTGCCCAGTGCGCTGACTGCAAAAAGAAAAAGCACTCAGTAACATTTATATTTATTGATAGAAAACTATCAATTGAAATTACAACTTTTAATTAACATAAAATTGTCACAAACATAGTAAATTGAAAATCTTTACAATGTTTATGACAGATCATTTCAGTGATTTCTTAAAACAACAACACAAGCAAAATGTAATTATGCTAAATCTGTATTTCTGCTAAATAGAACTATAGGTTCAAAACAATACTCCAGTGTTTGGGAGTTATAGAAAAAACCTAAATTACATGAAGTGAATCAGATTTCTTCCTCTTATATAAATATATGAGATGAAATTTGAATTATGAGAGAAAATTTGAATTTATTATATATTTCATTCAGAGGAACTGTAATATCTGGATTTTCCTTTTACTTAAAATTTCTTTGCTTTCACATAATTTGTGAGGAGGAGCAAAAATGATGGCAATGTATGAATAAGGAAATACTCCATCTATTTTCACATCACCTTACTTGAAATTATTAATGAGTGAAGCATTTAAGGAATTTAAATAAAATTAAACTAGTTTTAAATCTTGGTAAAGGTAGATGAAAGGTAAACATACCTGTCATACACATTGAGTAGCCAATTCACAGCTAAATCTACGCAAAGTGGTATATTGGTAACAAGACCAGGATTGTCATTGGACAATAGCTCATAGAGGGAATTTAGAACAGCCACCATATCGGGTACATCAATAAGTCTATCATTTTGTGCTCGCAAACCATGTGAATCAAACTGCTCTATTGCTGATGATAATCCCAAAAGATCAACTGAAACAAAGGATTACATTATAAAAAAAAAGCAATACATTATGCATAAAAAAATTCGAGGAATGTTATTTATACTTTTAATAATTAATCGATTAAATCAATAATTATTAATAACAGTAATTATTATTATTATTATTATTATTATTATTATTATTATTATTATTGTTGTTGTTGTTATTATCACTTGAGTTAAGCTGTTTACTCACAGCAAAGCCTTTTCTGAACAGTTCGCAACTTCATTGCTGTGCGATAAGCAGAAAATCGAACTTCGTTGAGCTGCGCTAATGTTCCCATCAGCTCCACCATTTTTGGATGGTCCCAGTGGGTGGTTTCCAACTGATGGCTATGGACAAAAATACATAATAAGAAATGTTATCAGATACATTACATTTAATAAAGCTGAAGAGAAACGAAAATAAATTATGATTAACTCATGACAACCATTGTATTAGAGGCCAACGTTGTACCAATGTGAATACAATTGTATATCTAATAATGAAGAAAACAAATTTTATTCCAATTTAAACAGCTTACTTGATGTAGTAAGGCACTTTGTTGGGCGTGAGAGCACGCTCCCAGGGAGGTTCTACAGATGCAGCAAGGAAAGCTTGAGTGGGTGGTGCTCCAGCCTGGCCAAAGTCTCTTAGTTGTTTGTAGCGATCATCTACTGCCAGTTGTAGCAGCTTCCATCTACAAAATATCCATACATATCACTCCGTTTGTATCATGTACTCACATTTATAACACACACTCATGGATCAATTAACATACTATTAAAAATCCTGGCTCCTTTAACACACAAAACAAAATGTAAGTACTGAAGATGGAAATTAATTTTCAATAATGATGATACAAACCTAAAATTTTACTTCAATAATCAAACAAGTACACACATCATTTACAGAGTTTTTAAGGAAGTAAATACCTGGTATTGAGGTCTTCCAGTCGATTCAGGGTCAAATGAGAAACAAGCACATTGCTGGATGTGAACAGAGCAGCCTGATCATTTACATCCTCAACTGTTCGCTGGATTGGCCCCAGACGTTCTCCAAATTTCTACAATGTTAGAAAGAAGAGAATATCAACATGATTCTTGCCTAATTATGTTTACATGAGAAGGTAAGATTGATGATCCTAATATTACTTAGGTAGTTAATTCATTGCAGCGGCAAGAATAATTTTTGAAAAGCAAAACTGACAAAAAAGAAAGGCAGAAAGTGGAGAAATAAAAAAAGAAAGAAAGAAAGGAAAAAAAGAGAGGGAAAAAAAGAAAGAAGGAAACAGATAAAGAAAGAAGGAAATATATAAAGAAAGAAGGAAATATATAAAGAAAGAAGGAAATAGATAAAGAAAGAAGGAAATAGATAAAGAAAGAAGGAAACAAAGAAAGAAAGAAAGAAAGAAAGAAGGAAAAAGAAAGAAAGAAAGAAAGGAAAAGAAAGAGAGAAGGAAACAGATAAAGAAAGAAGGAAAATATAAAGAAAGAAGGAAATAGATAAAGAAAGAAGGAAATAGATAAAGAAAGAAGGAAATAGATAAAGAAAGAAGGAAATAGATAAAGAAAGAAGGAAAAGATAAAAAGAAAGAAAGAAAGAAAAAAGAAAGAAAGAGAGAAAGAAAGAAAGAAAAATGAAATGGAAAAAGCGGATGACGTTCTTGAGTTACGAATAGAGTAAGCACGTCAGCCTATGTAACTTGCATGTGTCAACACGCAAGATGCGCTGCTCACCTGCAGGTGCTCCAGCATCTCGCCCACCTCAGAGGCGTCTGCGGGGCTCTGCCACGCGGCGCGCAGCGCCTCGGCCGCCGACAGCCGGCTCGCCAGCTCCTCCAAGTTCTTCTGGAACACCCGCATCTTCTGCGGGGCGCACAAGAACCTTCAATCCATCACACGACGCTAATGCCGGTCTGAGACACCGTTACACACAGTTTTTAACGGGTTTTCACGTAAAATAAATAAATAGGCCAAAACTTCAACAGAATGCGATCTGGTATGAACGTTCACTGGGAAAAATCAGAATATGTAGTTCGATTGTCATCAGTCTAAATATACTAACAAGGAGAAATTTAGGAGTTAACGCTTTAACATTAAAAATGATTAAAAACTGCGGTAAATTTCATTTCTACGCTAAGGATAAGCTTAAATTTAAAAGCCCTTACGTTACGGAATGAAACAATCGAAGATATCTATGACAGGTCAACACACTCATTCCTCCGACAACATTTCACGAAAGTTTCAGTGAATCATTCTTGTCAAAGTGACAAAAAGCTGTGGGCACACATGAACGACACACAGCATTTGTGCTTCGCGGCTTCTCAATTTTTCCAATTCGCTGCGCTTCGCCAAAATCGACCAAGCACAAATCGCCACGCTTGCAAATAAATCGCTGCGCGCGAAAAAAAAAAAAACACTTCGAAAAAGAGGCGTTAATCGGAATCAAGCTGCAGTTAGAAAAATAGTCGCATTAGACCGGCATTTCGATTTCCCCGAGTTCCAAAATCGTTGATTATGTCAGCACAAAAATTCAATAATGGCCGCTTCGAATTTTCGGCGACCGCCGTTGCCAATCGCTTTTCGCTCCCCACTCCTCGCCAATTAATGTAATCTCTTTTTCCAGCGCCCGTTTAATTGCGAACAAATGTTTCGCTTGCGCACAATGGCGCCGGGGGCACTGCGGCTGCGGCGAGCGCGCTGAGGCCAGCAACAAGTGGAGAGGCCGAGAAAGCGCTGAAAGAGGCGAACGCCGACCCAACTCGCTGCGACTGCGCCTCTTTCAGCAAGCGGAGGATCTCACACGGAAAGCAGCCATTCCATTGCCATATTTACGTTGTAGTAATAAGAGGTCGCAGAGTCTGCTACCAATTCCGTCTAACCATTTGCTTGAATATACATTTATACTCAGTTGAAACATTTAGGGAGGGATGGGTGGTGTGAGGTGCGGAGAGAAAGCTGTTCATTTGCAAACCTGGGACCATTCACGGGTTAGGGTCTTCTTTATATAAGACAAGACAATAGTTTGAAATAAAAAGGAGTCCAAGTTACGACCGACAAAACCCACTACCTTTTAGTGAAAAACACATTTAGCCGTTCCAGAGATTACCCAGGGCCCAGCCCAAACAGAAACACAAATATGGTGAAAACTAGGTTTTACTAAATAAGCACGTGGAATTATAGAAAGCATCATCTCTGAGTTACGCACGCTGGGGAAGTGTGATGAGGATTGTGTGTTCCTCTGATTTGGTCCTTCACATAATAATTTGCGAACCTCCATTGATTTACTTTTTCGCCTTACTACGCACTTAAGTAGTAAAGAGAGTGCTCGTATGCTGGGGCAAAATCGGCGATTCTTCGTTGTTTTTAAAACAAAAACTACTAGTATTGTGGGGCCAATATCGATGAAAAAGATACATCTTGTTGATTACCTAACACGCTGTGTCGTCAGAATGTTATGTGGGTCTTTGATACCGAAAAATAGATTCACGACAAAATGTCTGTCTGTCCTTCCGACTGTATGTGGTCAACGCTAGCATCTAAACCGTTTAGATCTTTCGCTCAAAAATTGATATTGCCCAATCGATCTGGCCGAACTCGAGGTCCCGACCGGTAGCGGTAGCTCAGTGCACCAACTGGTCACTGCAGCGCTTCTGTCCGGGAGGTCCTAGGTTCTCACTCCCCACGGCGGCAGGATTTTCGACACTAGCTTTTCAGCTAGGTCGAATTCAGTCGCTGTCTGGAGGAGAATTCTAGCGGCCGGCTGCTCTGATCGGTAGTTTTCCGTGGTTTCTCCGATCAACCCCAGGCGAATGCCGGGGCAGTACCCTACCAAACGGGCCACGGACCGTGTCCTTCCTCTTCCTAGTCCTATCCTCTCCCCTTACACACACACTTACACTAACATTCATTATACTATCACATATTCCGGGAGATCGGTCGGGAGCTTAGAGCTTGTCCCGGCTGGGGCGGTATCCTGCTGGTGGGAGAGTCCTGTTTAGGGGGAAACCCCACTAGCCGACGGTAGGTCGGCGCCGGATCACGCCATGCGGCGGGGGAAGATCACCGCCATCTCCCGAGAAAAAACATGCACTACACTAACGGGACTAATGACCGAAGCAGTTGACGCGCCCGGAAACACGAAAAAATCAATCAATCAATCGAGGTCCCGCAAGACTGAAACGGATATTTCGATTCTGGGGAATAATGTCCTTGACGCCTCAACGTTTTTCGTTTACGTTGCAACTTCCATACGTTCACTGTACTACGTAAGTAGCATGCGAAAAAGTAAAAACCTCAGCATTTATCAGCGCTCACTGGAGAGAATAAAACCACCACGTTCGGCAAACAGAAACAGTATAGAGTTGACTACAACAGCATGCAGAGGATACGCCAATCACACCGCCGTTGAATTCAATGAACAAATGCGCGAAAACCACACCTCCAGTTCTCCCTTGGAATAGAGGGCGCCTGCTATCTCTAACGGGCTGTGTCAGGGCGGCGGCTGGGCACGGGTGGAGGGGGGGGGGCGCCGATCCGCGAGGGTACGCGGTTGACGTTTTAATTTCCGCGCAATTGTCGCCTGCGAGCGGTAGAGCGCGCCCCCACCTGCGTGTCTGCCTGTCGCCCTCGCCAACTGGAACTGCAACCTCCGTGGAAATGTCCACGACAGCTTTCGTGCTTCGAATAAAACACTCAGGGCGGTTTATTACGCAAAATATGTTGAAATAAAAAAGAAAATGTACAGTTTTAGATCCTCAACGTGGTCGAATTACCCGGAAATATAATATCTGAACTACAGAGCTTCAACAGCACACACTTTCTTATATTATTTTAAACACTACGTAAAAGTATGATAATTACAAATGTGACCAAATTATTAGTTCCTATTATTTCTTTATTTATGTTAAGGATCAAATTTTAAAACATATTGACATATGACTCCTCTGGACATTCTAGTGTTAAATAGCTGATAACACTGCGCTCTATGTCTATGTAAAATATTCAAATTTTATTTTAAATCCGATGGATGCTTTGACTCTCGCATCCATAAATAAACACATTCCTTAAAATTCACAAACTATACACAAAATGATGTCGAATATAAACTTTAAAGGAAATTTCAATTATTTTGATAGTTTTCGTAAATGTAATATTGCTTCTCTGATTCAAGTGTTTCCCATTTAGAAGACTCGGATATTTCAAAACTTGAAAAGTGTTATTCAAAATAACTTCATTGTCATAATGATCAAATGTAACATGTTAATACATGTTTGCAGAGATAAAAATAGTTCAAATTACAGTAAACACATTCTTAAACAAAGGTATAGTTTTCTACTTGCAGTTCGTTTCTGGTCCAAAGAACAGACAGAAGTTATGGAAAATTTATTTACGAGTATGCAATGAATGAGAACGCTGAATCTGATGTTTTATTGTTATTGTTAACAACTGTTCTTGTTCATGACAGACACAAAATATCAAAATTTAATGAAAGTGAAAACGATTCTGATTCTAAGTTCCGCAACGATAATGTTCAGTCCATCTCATTCCTATCAACGAGTTGGGCAGGCGACAGCCTCAGAAAATGAAAATGTTGTCAATAATATTTTTCATTTGGAACATAAATGAAAAGTTCATATTAATAAGTGGCATGAAACGAAACGTAAAGATTGCGTTGAAACTGGTTGAACAAAATAAATAATAATGATAGCTAATAAGGTAAATAGAATTATGTTAACAACTATGCTTAAAATTATGATGATTAGATTTATCAATTTTGGTTTCACATTTTAATGTATGAAAAAATACATTTTGCTCATTTCCAATGTGCGCAGAAATTAAAAGAAAACTATGCACCCTCCAGCTATGTGAGAGTTCTGGGGAATGATTTCGTTAGTCCCCCAGAATGTGAGGAAAAATATAAAACGATTAAACACTTTCGATTGTGACTCAAAAATTCAAATATTCGTGTCATTTCACATTTTCTCAAACTGCACATGCTTGCTGAATTACCACACTCACTGCTTACGACGCAACTGACGTCATGCGAGAGCAAGGCTGCAAAGAAAAGTAAAATCTTTTCTGCTGCAAAACTGTTTCTATACAATTAGAGACTATACTGATCGTCAAAAAGAAAAATAATGTTTACTTTAACAAAAAAAGATATAGTATAATGAATTAGTTTACATTTGCATTGTATAATTTAAAAAAGACTCAATATGCCTGTATCAAATAATGTACTTCCCGGTCAATGACCCCCATCTCGATCGGGTTTTTGTCCAGTTTCCCTGATCCATTGAGCAAATGCTGAGATGGCCCCTTGATTTGCTTCTGGACGTAAATGTAGCTTCACTATGCGCACGTTTTGTTGAACTTTCCTTTTGCTTGTTGTGGTAGTAGAGCTTAGGGTGAGTTTCTATTTTGTTAACAATACAGAAAAATCAAATCTGTTCCTTTACCGTTAAAAATAAGTTTTCTATAATTTGGCAACGAAAATATCTCGTTTTTGAAATGTTAATCCCTCACTTTTTTAAATTTGTTGTTATTATTATTATTACTATTTTTCATCTTTCAACTATTAATAGTTAAATAGTTGGGAAGGGACTCTGAAACTCAAGAAAGCGTGCGCAGATGATTTTCTCCCCCATACGTCACATACAGTTTTTGACTAAATAAATAAGAAAAGGCCTCCAGCCATCATAAATTCGCTACTCGCGGGTTGCTTTAAGGAACAACACTTTTTTATATCCATGGCGTGTAAAGAACTGTTATATAAGAATAGATACTGTTTATATTGTTGTAGTACTATTTGTGAAGAAGTTTGCGTGAAAGAATTTAATTTGTAGCATTGTTGTAAAAAAGTATTCTTTGTTCTTGAGCAGTGTGTGCGCTACTTTTTCAAAACCATTTCTTCAGCACCATTTTTACAGGTGAATAGTTAAAAAATATCTTTTTTATACATATTGAATATGTTAGTAGACAAGTTAGTCGAACGATTTTTCTGAGACAGTATTTACAAGGTGCCATTGAGGCTGTTGTGCCCTCGCTCTGCGGCTGGCAACTTGGGATTTGAAATTGGGAAATAAAGCAGCGTGTGGCGGCGGAGGCTCACCATCGCCCGCCGGGCTCGGAAGCTGCCCGCGGCGCGCACAATGGCTGCGCGCCCGGGGCTCAGGCCTGGGAGCCCGGAAGATAAATGTGACCGAAATCCACGCCGGCGGCGGCGCTGCCTCCGCGCGGCGGGCGGGCGGGCGGGGGCGGGCGGGCGGGGCGGGGCGGGGGCGGGGCGGGGGCGGGGCGGGGGCGGGGCGGGGGCGGGGGGGCGGGGCGGGGCGGGCAGCCCCGGGGGCGCAAACACACAAACACGGGATATTTGTTCGCGCAAATTGTGTGCGCCGAGGTCATTTGAGCCCCTCCCTTCGAGCTCGCACCCCGCCGCCAGCCGCCCGTCGCGCTCATCATCATCATCGTCATCGTCATCGTCATCGCCATCAACGCGCCGAGGGTGGCCGCCGGGGCTTCCGCGCGCCGCTGTTGACAATTGCGCAGCGCCGCCCGCTTATCGGCGGCCGCCACGCAGCCAGCGCAGCGGCAGCGGAGGACAGGCGCGGGTCACTCGGCCCCCCCCCCGCCCCCACCTTCGCCCTCGCCCTCCCACGCGCGGGAATCCTGGCGCCTCTTTGCCCTCGCCAGCGCTTTTCTGCGACACCCCACCGATGCGTCTCTGCCGCTAGTGCCGCCGCACGGAACTCAATAGTCGTCACAGAAAGTCACGACGTCAGTGGCATGTTTGTTTGTTTGATTTATTTATTTATTTATTTATTTATTTATTTATTTATTTATTTATTTATTTATTTATTTATTTATTTATTTATTTATTTATTTATTTATTTATTTATTTATTTATTTATTTATTTATTTATTTATTTATTTATTTATTTATTTATTTATTTATTTATTTATTTATTTTTACGTAAAAAAAACAGTTAAAAACTGCGTATGACGTGCTATGGGGAAAAGTGAATTGTGTGCTCATTTTCAAAATTCTGTGATCCCTACATTAAGTCATATACTACTTAAATTTTGAATTTTGAAAGGGGAAAAAAACAACAAAAACTCCCATGTAGTAAAATCTATTTTCATGTTGATAGTAATATGGCACAAAATCAAGCAAGAAATACAAGAAATGTCTTGGAAAACATTATTACAAGAAACTGGTGGAGCTACAACAGCACATATTTTCTCGCATTTCTCCAACTTTTGCAATTTTCGAAAATTCAGAGATTTCAACAAAAATGAAACCTACGCAATTTTTTTTACTTTCTCTCCTTACTACTTATGTATAAAAAAGAAAGTACTGTAATCGTGCTGCGGTAAAGGGCGACGGGGCGGGAGGGCGAGGCGGGGGGCGTGGCAGGGAGGGGCGTTTTCGTGGGCGACCGGAAGGCCCTTGCGACGCGTCAGCATCGCACGCGACGTGGCTCAGCTGCTGCAGCGCCTCGGGCAGGAAACGCTCCTGCTACCTGCGCGCTCTTGGCACAGGCGACTTCCCGCTTGGCATTATGTCACGACATGAAGGCTGGGGCCGGTACACTACAGCAACACGCATCGAAAATAAAAGCAAATCTTTACGTGAGAAATGCATGAAGTTGAAGTCATATAGAGTTGGTTTAAGTTCCAGTCGTTAACAATATCCAGTAGCAATGATCGTGGAATATTTTCACTACCCGCAAATCATCAAAGTGTTGTATGGTAGTTTGAAAATTATAATATACGAGTTGTGCTTGAAGTAGTTACTTTCCGGGTTGGATGCTGATGCTGACGTAATTGCCGGGATGCCGGACAACCGGGAACACGTAACCGCTGACGACAGTAATGAACAGTCATTGCATGAACGCGTACTGTCGTATAGTAGATAAGTGAAAACAATCTGCGATTCTGACACGTATTATTTCTACTTACTGCCACCAGAGACATGGTTGTATCTGCATAATCAAGACACTGTATTCAGGAGTATTTTTTGGTTATAAATGTAATAGAGCTGATTACGCCTTATGATTGATTTGAGGGATTAATGTATTGCCCCAAACTAAAAAAATATCGTGGCATGTTCAAGAGAACTTTATTTTCTCTTAGACATTAGTTCTCTTGAGTGGTAACTTCGAAATGAATCATGAAATTGAATTCATTTTGCTGCTATTGTCTCCCCGGGCAATGCCCCCACCAAGATAGACCATTCTTCGACTGAGGATGGGTTCAACATTCCTTTACAAGCCAAGGTGAAAAATGCGTATACTTTTCTTGTTCGGCGTTTCATCGCCATGACCGCCATCGCGAGTCGAAAAGGGAGAATTTTGAAATCGATGCTATGAGCTTGCCGAAGGGTAGATGGACGTCGTATTTCATGGCACAAAAAGACTGGGGGTTATATTTTACATTTGCGGATGTCGTAACTCACTCATATGAATTGCCAAGGACCGTCGTTGATTTGGTGGAGGTTGAATGCGAGACACAAATAACGGCTCTAACCCCTCTGGAAGATTAAAATAATTTTTCCATTATATTTACTTTTTTCTCGATATAATTTATGTACTATTTAAACGAACGAACGTTTTATTTCTGTACAAACAAATTAGTCAACTCAGTTGAACGTCGACAGAGGTTACAGCATCAAAACTTAAACATAATAAGTCACATTGACTCATTTCTGAGCAATTGTCACCGTTTAGGATTTTCGAAATATATTTAAGTTTTCGTAAATCAAAATGTTTTGAAAACACATTATTACATCTGTTACCCCTGGCCTTTTCTTTTCCCCCTGACATTTTTTGTAGTCGATGCTCCGCATCATCCACAAATTTCAATAATATCACTAGAGGCTGTTTCCTGAATTCAGGCAGCAGAAATGAAATTCACGAGAAGCACACTTGGTTATATAATTTTAGGTAAAAACATTTATATACGAAAGGAATTGGGATTCAAACCAGTGCTGGATACTGAAAAGAAACGAGGTGGTGTGAACGTCTAGGAAGGAAGCCAGACAACACATTACCAGCACTCGCAGAGAACTACAGATGCAGAGGAAAGTGAGATGTAGGAAGACCAAGGAGAAAGTGACAACGGAACAAGTTCTAGGAATCTAACCCTTGACGTGCTGAAGAAGAAGTTAAACATCAGTATAACTAACAAATCATTGTGTTGAAAGAGATGAAAAGACCTAAAGATTGAAACCTATGTCAACACATGTAAAGCCCAAAACTATATTTTAAAACATTCCTATTGTGAGCAAAAAAGTGTAAGGAAAATTATTGTAGATATTGTCTTGGAAAGAAATATTTCACTCATTATTATCTCAGAATAGATTTTCTGTTAACAAATAACCAGGATGAATAAAATGTTCTGTTGTCAAGTCAGAGAAAACAACTGGGAGATACACTACAGATAACAATGGTCTTGTAAATACTTTTAGTTGATGTGAATACAGAACATTTGGTGATAAGATTACAAACGAGAAGTTGAAGCAAAATGTATGTGAACCTATTTCCAAAATAAAATATTCGAACTGTGAGAAAATGACAACAGATGAAGGTGAGACTTTAGGCAAAACATGTATTTGAAAAGTGTATTTTGCTAGCACATTCTTCTTTGAAAACACATCCGTGATGAATGGTTTAGTTTTCTTTCAAACGAGAAGCATTCTCCCGCGAGTGCCTAAGAAGTCACAACTCGAGACACGTGACAAAGCTCGTGTTTTGGGAAGAAGCGTCACCACTAACTTCTCAACTGTCCGGGAGGCGCCGCGACCTAGGCACACATGCCACTGGTTCAGCCGTCACGGTGCGACCTCGTCATGGTGCGGATTCGGTGGTATAACGGCCAGCGTACCGGACTGTTGTACCCGAGTTTGCGGGTTCAAACCCGATCGAAGCCGTGGATTTTTAAGGGCCCCTCGTACGCCTTCCTTCGGAGGGGAAGTAAAGCCGGCTGTCCCATGTAGTAGATTTATTGCATGCAAAATATCCTCAAGCCTAAAAGAAGCCTCTGAGCAAAATTGAGATCCGCCAGTTTCGTCGCCTAAGATAATAAATCCTTTCTACGCTAGGTGGTGAAAGGAGCGTATCGAAATTTGCGTGGTTAGACGGAAGAAAGGGGCCGGATGGCCCGAGTCTCGCCACGTACTATAAGGCATTCACTAAACTAAACTAAACCTTTCTCAGGGCGAAATGCCGTGGACGGTAGGGATGCGACATGTCGATGTTTTCAAAACCTATAAAGGACCATCGTAACAGAATTTCAATAATTTTCAGATAATCTTGAATTGAATATTGTTCATCAAGGATGAATAATTAATAAAATAGAGTAGTTTTCAATAAAAAGTCTATATTGTTTTCGAATTACGGATTCAGATAATGAAAGTTTTATTTATTGTCTTGATGATTTTGTCAGTTCAATCTCAATTTAAGATTAATTCACGATACCCCTTTCAAATGAAATTCCCCTCCCCGCCAGAACTTCAACAGTCACTCATCCAATTGCAAACCATCGATGGGTTGGGGGGCGATAGTGCCTAGGACGAGGAGGCGTCTCCCGGAGAGCCAAGTCGCGACTGCGTCCGGCCTGTGCATCCAAGCGTCACCACTGGCGCGCGTCGCGACGCGTCGCGTCGCGTCTCCTGCCCACGCGCCGCCCACGAACCCACTCACCGAGTGCGACGACGGCGGCGGCGGCGGCGCCGACGGGGTCGGGGGCGGGGGCGGCGCCGCGCGCCGCCACGCACACCGGGCGTCGGCCGGGCGGGCGCGTCCCGCCTAAATATATCCGCCGCCCAAATATTTACGGAGATTGTCTGCTTCGGGGGCTCCCCGCTCTGCTGCGTCTCTGCGCCTCTCCACGTCCCGTCTCAGGCCGTCTAAATCGGACAGCTTCTCAACCCTCTTCACGGGCAGCGCGCGGTCCCTCCGCACCCGCTTTCCACTTCTTTTTACTCCTTCCCCGTTCCTTGACATTGACATTGTCCTCCCTCATTCACAACGCCACGACCCGCGTTAAAGGGGTGGTTGATTGATTGATTGAATAGCCGATTCCAGACGCGTCAATTGCTAAGGTCACTAGACCCGTAAGAGTCGCTCATGTGTTTTCCTGGGGAGGTGGCGGTGATCTTCATCCGCTTGGTGGTGAGATCCGGCGCAGACCTACCTGTCGGCTAGCGGTATTTTCCCCATCCAGGTATCTCTCATCAGGTAACGCCTCCCCTCGCATAAGTGTAACATAGTTTTATTCGCTAGCGCGTGTGGGATACCAGTCGGGTAATTTCTGGGTATTGTCCTAAATGTTTCCTCAGAGTCTGGTCAGTCGCTGTTTGGAGGAGAGTTCCAGCGGTCGGCTGCTCTGATCGGTAGTTTTCCGTGGTTTCTCCGATCAACACCAGGCGAATGCCAGAGCAGTACCCTACCAAACGGGCCACGGACCGCGCGCGATCTGTCCTTCCTTTTCCTTGTCCTATCCTCTCCCCCTTACACACACACACACACACACACACACACACACACACACCTTACACTAACATGCACTACACAACCACATATTCCGAGAGACCGGTCGGGACCTTAGAGCTTGTCCCGGCTGAGGCGGTGTCCCGCTGGTGGGAGAGTCCTGGTTAGGGGGAAACCCCAGTAGCCGACGGTAGGTCGGCGCCGGATCTCGCCATCCAGCGGGGAAAGATCACCGAGCATATCCCGAGAAAAAACATGCATTACACTAACGGAACTAATGACCAAAGCAGTTGACTCGCCCGGAAACACGAAACAAACCAAACCAAACCAAACCAAACCAATCAGAGTCTGGTATCATGAACCATGCTGTTTCGTGTTTTCACTTCTCCGTACATTCGGCTTCGCTTTATACCGGGTTCCTGACTTGAACTGAAGTACTCGTCTCTTCAATCATTTGCCTCTCCTTCTGAACTATCACGGTTATCTCATTCGGAGCATTTCGTTTTAATTCGTTCACCGTGGCCATCTTCTCCCACAGGATCGTCTCTTTTCGTTGATTTACTTTTTTTTCTCCTTTCATATCACCCGTTCCCCTCTCTAATGTTTCACCTCCCTGCCCTGCTCCCTCCGCAACGAAAAGCGCTGAGCCGCGACCTGCTCCATTCAGCCGGAGACACACACGCCGCAGCTGTCGCGGGCTAACGTATGTTCCACGGAGAAGGAAGACGTTCTGAAATAGCAACGGAAGGAGATGGCTGACGGAGCGAAGAAAGAAATGCGAGCTTGGATATTGGAGGAGTTACATCGAGGAAAGGCGAATCAAACGAAATGTTTCGCTCCGGCGTTCTTTGAGGAGTCGACGCATCAACGTGGTGATTGACGTATAATCAACATGATGAAAAAGGAATCTCGTTTTTCACGTGACAGGTCGTGGGCTGGTGCACGAAGTATTAATTCGCTTGGCGAAAGGGGTGTTTTTACAAAAGCCGTCAAATGCAGGTTTTATCTAGATACAGACTACACCAACACAACACGTTATTTGGGGAGCAATAAATAAAAATTTTACGGAATAAGAATATTCAGCTCAATGGCTAGTACCTATACCATCAATATCACATATTTAAGTCGTAATGAAGCACCCGTTTGTCTGACAATGTCCTCTCCTGGAATCGAACGCGGACCTCCTTTGTGAAAAGCAAGCGATTTCGCTTTGAGCCACAAGTGGCCTGTATTTTATTAGTGTGGCAGTGTAATGCAATTTTTCTCTTATCACGAGAATGGTCCAGGAGTTATTAATTTATGGTCAGTTTCATTTCTATTGTCACATTTATTGGTATAAGTTTATTATCCAACGTTTGGAAACCTATTACGGTCTCCTCAAGGTTTTCTGAAATATTATGTACATTTAAAATTATAAAATTTGTATAAAATTATAACATTATACATAAGTTAAATTACACAAAATTAGATAAAAGTGTTAACTAATTTAATCATAAAATGCACCAAGTGCAGGCGATGACTTACTTTATGTGAATCATAATCAAACAATCAATTGTAATACTTCAAACCAATTGGTTCACACATCTGTAGACCATGTTAAAAGGATAAATTCTTTTAGTAAAATGCAAAAGGTTGTTAAAATTCAGTTCAATTACTGAACGATGTAGGTCTAGGATAATACTAGTTCGCGTTGCAAATTCCGGACCCTTCCGCTGATAATACAAGTTAAACAGTATAGGATACTAATCAATTTCTCTCTTCTATCACATTCATACAAGGGCATATTAATATGTTTGTGCCGTAACGCATGAGATATCATTCCAAGATTATCGCAAAACTAGCTCAAGAGATCTTGGGAGAGGTTGGCGACTGCACGCAGGAGATGCCGTCGATGTTGCTCCTACGCTCAACCACAGGGAGGACTTGACAAAAAAGTTCTTGCGGTCATTAATAAGTTTGCTTGCTTCCGGGTCAATGACGCCCACCTCGATCAGGTGTTTGTCCAGTTTCTCTGATCCATTGAGCAAATGCTAAGATGGCCCCTTGATTTGCATCTGGACATAAATGTAGCTTCACTATGCGCACCTTTTGCTGAGCTCTGATTTCTTATTTGTGGAAGGAGTAGAGAGAGCTTGGAGGGTGTTACTATTTTGTTAGCAATGCATAAAAATCAAATCTGCAGTTTGTTTACTGATGAAAATAAGTTTCCTATAAACTCGGAACGAAACTGTCTAGTTTTTCAAATGTTGCTAATCTCGAGCTTTTTTACAGTTTCGTGTTTTATTTTTTAAACTTTTATTCATCTTTCAACTATTTATAGTTACAATGTTGGGAAGGGATTCTGGAAGTCAAGAAATCGTGAACAAATGAGCTTCTCCCCCATATGTTACATACAGTTTTTATATTTTTACTAACTAAAGAAATAAGATGGTCCCGGGGCGATTTCGGATGGACGGTTCCAATATCCATTGCTTTTTCACATTTTATCCAACTTCATATAAGAGGTATCACTATCATTAGTTAAATGGTCATCACATCAAAACAGTTCGTCCACTGTACATTACATGTATTTTGACCTTCAAATGTATTTCAGGATACAATGACAGTTGAAAATTAATCACGTTATACCTGTCAATGCATTAATTTAATTTTACCCGCATTGTGGTTCAAAAGTGCAAATAGAAAATGTTCAATTCAGGGCCATTACGTTATTAGCATCGTTGCAACAGCATATTTTAGTAAGCAGAATCAACACTGACACCGATACTCTTGTTTGGTGGTTTATTCCGGTAAATAGGGGATCGGTTCAAAAAGGACGAGAAAATAGAGATGCAGAGGGGCCTTCATGTACCACGCCACTTCAAAGCAATCAGGAGAAAGAGGAGAGAATAGCGAGCAGTCAAGGAAATCACAGGAAAGGAGGACGAGAGAGAGACAGAGAGAGAGAGAGAGACAGAGAGAGAGACAGAGAGAGACAGAGACAGAGAGAGAGACAGAGAGAGACAAAGACAGAGAGAGTGAGAGGGAGAGAGAAACAAGAGAACGGAAGCGAACAGAGCCAAGGGAGATGAGACTGGAGTAAAAGCGTTCGGACGGATACCCAGTGAGTGGAAGTGAGAAAGATGGATGCAATGCTGAGCAATCGGGCACTGCAGCGCCTCTGACCGGGAGGTCCTAGGTTCGAGTCCTGACAGTGGCAAGATTTTCGACACTAGCTTTTCAGCTAGGTCGAATTCAGTCGCTGTCTGGAGGAGAATTCTAGCGGCCGGCTGCTCTGATCAGTAGTTTTCCGTGGTTTCTCCGATCAACGCCAGGCGAATGTCGGAGCAGTACCCTATCCAACGGGCCACGGACCGCGCGCGATCTGTTCTTCCCCTTCCTTGTCCTATCCTCACCCCTTACACACACACTTATACTAACATGCACTACACTACACATATCCCGGGAGACCAGTCGGGAGCTTAGAGCTTGTCCCGGCTGGGGCGGTGCCCCGCTGGTGGGAGAGTCCTGGTTAGGGGGAAGCCTCACTAGCCGACGGTAGGTCGGCGCCGGATCTCGCCATCCAGCGGGGGAAGATCTCCGCCATCTCCCGAGAAAAACACATGCACTACACTAACGGGACTAATGACCGAAGCAGTTGACGCGCCCGGAAACACGAAAAAATCAATCAATCAATCAATCTGAGCAATCGGGGACGTACGGAGGTCCGCGAGGGAAGGGAAGTGCAGGGAGGGATAGGAGGCGGGGGTGGAGGCGCCAGGTGCGTGGGCAGCGTCAGCGGCGGCCGTCGCCCGACGGGTCAATCGGCTCCATTAGCCGGGTCAGTCGAGTCATCAACGGCGCCATCAGTCAATTACGGATCGCGAGCGATATCCAACCCCATCGCTTCCCCCGGCCCTTGCGGCCGCCTGGCCCGCAGTGGGGAGCGCGCTAACAAACTTCACGGCCCCCGCCCCGCGGAGGGCGGCTGGGCCTTTGGGCGGCACGCATGCTGCCGGCGCCATTCCAGAGGTTATCGCCCCTGCGAAATGACCTGCGTTCATAGGCTCAATGGACGGCGGATTTAGCACGTTGCCTGCCAAATGAAAACTATTAAACGTCATGGATTGCATCGACGAGCCTTATGGCCTTCGATCTAATAACACCCATTTACATCCCAAAATGGCGATTGTCCTATGTCTTTGTTGTGTATATTCTATTTACCTGTTTCGGATTACATAAATTACGCAACACTGTTCGTATAAATATTTGAATGTTCTGTACTCACGAATAGTTTTACTAAGAAGCTGTTTATTTCACACAGATTTTTTTATCTTTCTGCCACGTCATGCAAGCCAATCTCTCCTGATTTCTCATGTCTAGGTTGCGTATTTGCATGTTTTATGCCATATACTTAATTATATATATAACACAAGTTCGTTTCTTGTGGCTTGAAATCAATATACGAAGACTTATTGCACATATTTCAGTACATTTGTGACAATTGAGCATATGTGTACTATAAGTGCATATTAGTATATTTAAACACGTTTGAACATACGTTTTTCTTCTACTCTACAATATAAACAACGATATCACTTTCGAGTTCGCGACTTGTGTGTTTAAATTGCATGGTACATTTCAGCAGCCTGTCAGTTTCCTGTCGCAACTGCGAGACCGGTCTTTGTCGAATCGTTGAAAGAAGCGCGTCGTGGCCTGTGCTCAGCCACGACCCTCTCTGCCTGCGCCCAGCGAACAGTTTCCTGACAAAGCCGCGACGAAAACTAATATTCCAAGAGGAACTACAAGAAATTGTCCTTCCGTCAGGATCAGACTTAATTGTACACGAGGGAAGATTTCGCAACGTCGCACTTTATTGACAGAATATCTGAAGTTTATTTTTTATTAAGTTACATCCCTTATTGAATACAAATGTGGCTTGTGCTATTTCAGCAGCATTTATGAAGAAGGAATCCAGCGAAGTGTCATATTCTCTCACATTTCATTGCTCTAAGATAATCATCCTAATACAAAAACGTGATCTCGAGCACACCAATTTTCTGAATACATTTATTGAGTTAAGAACAGTTTTAATTGATTTTCCTCTTATTTGGACGGTAAAGTTATCTCCCATCTCCAAAGTTAACTTATTAACTAGTTCTTTATAGTTTGTTACTTCATGAATAAATATTGGGGACGGCGTTTTGTTCCAAGGCTCTTTAGCACTATGATAACTTTTGAACACGAGTCGCGTTCACTACTCCAAGTTGGGCTCAGCACAAGTCGAGCACTGCTCGTCACAGCTCTGCGCAAGAATGAAATGAGTAATGAGTTTTCTCCTCAATCAAATTTCGTGATTTTTTTTTTAAATGAAAGGTGGTGGACCTTAGATGTAATATCAGGTGCTTGAATTATCCGGTTTTAATGTAGTATAATCACTAAATTTTAATAATATTTAAAAATTTATAAAATGAACGCTTATCTGCCGTCCTATATTCATTATTTCATCGCGCGTTATAATCGATCTTTTATAAGAAGTTGGCATTTTGTTTCCGAGCACGAGCCAACATGTGAGTGACAGTTATGGTAAACGAAGCGAAAATACAGAATTTTCTTAACTTTGAAGAGTGTTTTTAAATGCAAATATTAGTATGTAAACCAATGACCAGCAATAGTCTGACATGTGTCCTTTCTCAAAACTTTTCAGTGATTATAATTATATCTAGTTCATTAGGTTTTAAGTGCAGCAAGATTCCTTTGCCTTAGTTACATACACCTAGGTAAATATTGGAACATTTTCAGAAATACGTTTAACTCTAAGATCTTTGTAAATTCTGTAAATAGCCATTGTAATATTTCACAATTTGTAAGTCTGTCTCATTTCATTAGTCAGAAGACTAATGAAATGTCTAGAAAAGACGTAATGCTGAACGACCCGAAAGAAAAAATTTTGGAGTTTTCGACTTTCCATACAGTGAACACGAAGTACTTTTCACCCTTTTCTACAGCTTCCTTTAGTGCGAAGTGATCACAAGGGCTCAGCTAGTAATGAATGTATATTCCTTATATTCTGATAAAACATGATCACCATGAAATTACACATGAATTAATCGAAATGCTGCAAATGTTTGTTATTGATGAAAGCTTTTAATCAATTGTAATTTCGTATACGTAATGATACCAACATTAAGATTTATTAATTAACCCAATTTATAAAAAAAGACGTGATATATTCCTTAATAGAGTATAGAATAATATAAACACGTAGAGAGAGACAGAGCGACACGGAGAGAGACACAGAGAGAGAGACACAGAGAGAGAGACACAGAGAGAGAGACAGAGAGAGAGACAGAGAGAGAGAGACACAGAGAGAGAGAGGCACAGAGAGAGAGGCACAGAGAGAGAGGCACAGAGAGAGAGACAGAGAGAGACACAGAGAGAGAGACACAGAGAGAGAGACACACAGAGACAGAGACACAGAGACACACACAGAGAGACACAGAGAGAGAGACAGAGAGAGAGAGAAGAGAGAGAGAAAGAGAGAGATATGTGAATATTAAGTAGATCTAGTATGAACTGAAAGGTCTATACATATTTCAAATCAGGACAGGGCTTTGCGAAGCATATGGTGGGTGGTAGAGCGTACAGCTCCGGACACTCTCACGCCGGAGCCCTTGGACAAGCCCCCCGCCCCGCGTTTCCAATGTGGAGGGCGAAGCGTGTGCTTTACGCTGTCGCTGAACTCCCCCCCCCGCCCTATCACGGCCCTTCTGCACCACCACTGCTCGCATCAGAGCCATTGTTCCGAGGAAGGAGAGACGTGTCGCAGGAGCGCGAACAGGACATCGCAGGTGCCTCATCCCGCCGTGTTAACTGTACAAAATAATGCTATAATGCCCATGTAATGAAGAGATCGTGTTCATGACATGAGGTGTCGCGAAGTGTGGACAGTTTAGTGATGAATGCTACTGGCACTTCAGATGCTTGTCCCAGGAGGTGGTTGACTCAACTGCATTACGTTGGAAAGAGGAAGAACAAAAGGGGTGGTTAGTGACTTCATTATTTTCAAATGACAATTTTCAGGGACATTAGAGGCAGTTTTATTGCAAATCGGGACCAAATAGGAATCAAGTGACAATTAAACGAAAATTAAATTCGAAGAAAGCTACACACAAATAATTCGCAATCCATTATCAACCTTGAAACTAGGTAACTTGGCTTGAACTAAAAATTAATATGACATATGTAACAGAAATCAAGGAAATTATAACAATTTTAAATGAAATTAACGTTCATTGTTATTTGCTGATACAATCACAGCAAAAAATATACATTTTGAGCAAATTTCTATAAACTTTAAATTGTAATAAAGTAATAAAAAATATCGTTTAATGCAATGTCAATTTGACCACTACATGTTCGATATTTTTGTAGAGAAATATAACTTACAGTATCTTAACTTTTAAGTATTTCCTTTTTTGGGCCACAAACACATTCCTTTCTCTTCTTGTAGGAGATTCATAGACGTGCCCAGCCTAAAATATGAGAGGGGTGAATACACTTATGGAGTCCTTTTTCGATTAAACTTTATGATTCCGTATATTACTACAAAATAAATATACCACAAGAAGACCCAAATTACAACTTGGGTTATACAAGTAACAAGTATCATTGATTTTATGTTGAACCAATTATGGGGTTACTTGATGGCTCGGAAAGTCTCTCCCCCAAGTGTAGAAACATTCCCGAAATTCTCCGGTTGGAAATGGGAGGAATCAAAAAATCGGACATATTTAAAGGAAAATGTTTTATATCGTAAGGCGATGGAACCGGGAGCGGTAGCTCACTGCATCAACTGATGCCACTGCAGCGCCTCTGACCGGGAGGTCCTAGGTTCCCACTCCCCACGGCGGCAGGATTTTCGACACTAGCTTTTCAGCTAGGTCGAATTCAGTCACTGTCTGGAGGAGAATTCTAGCGGCCGGCAGCCGATCAACACCAGGCGAATGCCGGAGCAGTACCCTATCAAACGGGACAAAGAGCGCGCGGGATCTTTTCTTCCTCTTCCTTATCCTATCCTCTCCCCCTTATACACACTTACACTAACATGCACTACATGTTATATCCACAAACACTGTGTTTGTAAAACATTTTATTGTCATTTATGTACAAGGCAAATTCTCTAGTTAACATATTCTCTTAGTTAACATGTTCCTTTGGTACGCCCTTCCTGCTGGTGTCCCGTCTTGGGACGCTGCGTCGATCCTTGTACCAGGCTCCGGGCCGCGCCTCCTTAGGCCGGGCGTCACGCCGTCTCCCTACGGCGTAGATGCAGAGGGCGGTCGGTTCACCGCCACTCGGCCCGCGCCTCTCCTAGGCCGGGCGTCACGCCGTCTCCTACGGCGTAGATGCAGAGGGCGGTCGGTTCACCGCCACTCGGCCCGCGCCTCCTAGGCCGGGCGTCACGCCGTCTCCCTACGGCGTAGATGCAGAGGGGGCGGTCGGTTCACCGCCCCTCGGCCCGCACCTCCCCTTAGGCCGGGCGTCCCGCCGTCTCCTACGGCGTAGAGGCAGAGGGCGGTCGGTTCCCGCCACTGCCTCTGGCTGCTCCGTGTGCGCACCTCCGCCACTGTTCCCACTCACTGACTGGATCTCGACTGTCGACTCTCTGCGAGGGGCTCGCTTTATACCCCTAGGGGCCCGGCTCGCCGGCTGGGCCCGCTCGCCCAGGGTGGCGGCGAGTCTCCGCACGCTCATCTTGGCGTGACGGCCGCGCGCTTTCCGCCTTTAGGAGGCTCGGTGGCGGGACTTACAAAGCGCTCGGGCGGTCACAACACCTCCCCGCTAAATGCGACGAATAGCGTCTTAACGCCTATTCGGCGCAATTTTCTTTGAGGCCTGTTAATTGCCATACTGAAACCATGTTAAATACTCTTAGGTCACCAAATCCACCAGTATGGTAATGACTCCGAAACTTCCTGTGCCCAGTCTCGTAACTGGTTCACTGCCTCCAAAAAATTACAATATTTTAAACTTCAACCTCTAAAGCAAATCAAAACTGCACTTAACACATTCAATAAGTAGCATATAACTGTACATTCTGCATATCCTTGCAATTAGCCTTATCAACAATCATACACTATGCTATATACAATGAGGTTTACGCAACCTATTACCTCAAGCAATGTAAATCTCATCATACTTTGTTACTTTTATAAGTGGCCTACGCATCCGATTACTTAAAGCTATGTAAATAGAACCATACAATATATATCAACCATCTAATTAATATACTCTTTCAATTAGAAAAGTTGCCGAAATTTCTGATCGCTTATTTTTTTGCAATAATAGAAATAAATAGAACAGATTAACCCAATCTCAAAATTACATCTTGCTTCAGCGACTTAAAAGAAAACTCAAAAAACCATTTTCCTTGACCAGAAACAACTTCAGCATCACTTCACCTGCTGGTTTCACTTGCCACATTATTATTTCACTTCGCTTTTTTACTGGGAGAATATCCACTACACTTATACATATTGGTAGCTTGCATTGTCACCCCTGCTTCAACCACACTGCCTTATGCCCTAGGGCTACCGTGGTCACTTGCACAAATTTCCACTGCTTGACTTCTGACTGTTACGACACTCACTCTTAACTTTATCTTGCCCTGACGTTTCACTACCTTTATTACCTGCT
This sequence comes from Teleogryllus oceanicus, assembly GCA_964035755.1. Taxonomy (NCBI): domain Eukaryota; kingdom Metazoa; phylum Arthropoda; class Insecta; order Orthoptera; family Gryllidae; genus Teleogryllus; species Teleogryllus oceanicus. The sequence continues at coordinate 57,863,561 of CAXIVR010000002.1, read as the reverse complement.
CGCTCATTGTCGCGTTTCCTCTTTTCGTTACGAGAAACAACACTCTCCTGGGGTACACCATCACTACTGTAGTCTCCACTCTTACTTGTGCTGCTACTACTCCTAGAGCTGGACCCTGCACCATCTGCCGAGTCATTTCTACGACGAAAACTTTGTACTTCCTAAACGCTTCAATTCATTTAACCTAGGACTAAATTTTCGTTTTATCCTGTACTTTGCCATCCTAGTACATCTGTTTTCCGCCGTTTTCTTGCTATCATTTCGGAAAGTTCTTTTCCCCTCTCTATTTATAAGCTCATTGCTGTTTTCTGCATGCTGACTGCTTCTCCCAAAGTGTTTTCTCCTTTCCCGACTACGCCTTCTACCCATTGGTACCGCACAGCTGCTTTCTCTAGTTGCCTTAACATCATCCTTTCCTACCTTATCCACCGATACCTTTGACTGCTCTTCATCACTGATTTTAGTATCGATAATTACTTTTGAATGAAAACCACCCTTTGTTTCAGCAAATCTAAAGTCACATTGATCACTTTCTTGAGCCTTTGTTGCGCTACACACTATCTTGCTGTTTCCTCATTATCCTTCTGTATACCTTCATCCGTGATACAGATTTCCACTAATCGCGTGTCCCTATTGGCTTTAACATTTTCCGGTATTTCACCTACCGTTTTATCCTGCCATTTACGAATTCACCTCGGCATCATGCGCTTAAGTTCACTAACCGAACCGTACCAGATTCCAAAATAAGTCCTTTACCGTTTTCTGTTTTATTCCTTCGAGCCTCTCGCCTATTACTACTTTTCCGTTTCTTCCCATTTGGCAAAATTCTTTAGGGCACAAATCTCTCTGTTCACCTATCACGTATTCTGGCTCATTGCTCACATTTCATTGAAAATTTCAATTCCTGATTGCATTTTCCAAAATCTACTTCAAACTAGCACTTTCTGTTTCTCTATAAACTTTGCTCCGGCGACCATTACCTTTACATGCCGTGTACATTCTACTGCCTTTACTTGCTGCGCTCTGGATCTGTTGCTTTGTCCATACCTCTTGTCGCTTGTTCCGTTGCGTCGCGTTATCAGCAACGCGGCCGTCCCCTGTACCGCGCTGCGTAGCTCTCAGGCCACCTCCCGGAGGCCGCCACTCCTGCGATGTCAGCCTTCCCCGACTCGCCCTGAGCGGCGTCACGCTTGCTGCTGCGGCGACCTCGTGCCTCGCCGCCGAACGTCGCCTTCCCGGCAACTGTAACCCGGTCGGTGTCGCCTGCCCAGCGACCCCTGGCGCTGCAACTCCTGGTGCCAAGACCTCGCACCACTTCCTCGGTATAGGCGCCCGCTGCGCGTTCCAAACCGGCGTCTTCCTCACAGGTTCCACTCTCTGCTGCAAACTTCCTCTTTGTGCGAGTCCCCGGCTTGATTCTGCTTTTGAAAAACTGTACCTCGCTGCTACCACATGAGGTTTCTTTCAAAATGTGAAGACAGTTTCTCCATTAATTGCGGAACTCCACTTCCTCTATCTTTTCAACGGAAAAAGTTTCTGCAGCAGTTCGTATAATTCATTCCCTGAGACACTCAAAGAAAGCTCTTTTGTTTACAACATCTGTGACCCATGATACAAAAATGCTGGTTCAATCTGGCATGGTATGAAGCCCATACCTCTTCTCTGGCTCAAATCTCGGAAACTAGGTGCCGAATGCGATCTTGGTTGCTGCTCTGGCCGTGCGGTCAACAATGCTCTTACCGCCTCTAACAACGCCTGATTCTGCTCTTGCTGTTGCCGCAGCTGCTGTTGCTGCTGTTGCTGCAACTGCTGTTGTTGCAGCTGCTGTTGCTGCTGCAGCTCCAAAATATGTTTCAGCACTTCCTCCATTGCTTGCTTTTACCCTCGTCGCCAGTTGTTGGCGACGACTTTAGCGTTACCTTTTCCTCGTCGCGACTTGCGCAGTTTCCTTTTTCCTCGTCGCGACTTGCAGCAGTTTCCTTTTCCTCGTCGCCAGTTGTTGGCGACGACTTGCAGCCGTTACCTTTCCTCGTCGCCAGTTGTTAGCGACGACTTGTGACGTAACTCACTTTGCAAAAGTTTTTTATCCTCGTCGCCAGTTGTTATATCCACAAAACACTGTGTTTGTAAAACATTTTATTGTCATTTATGTACAAGGCAAATTCTCTAGTTAACATATTCTCTTAGTTAACATGTTCCCTTTGGTACGCCCTTCCTGCTGGTGTCCCGTCTTGGGACGCTGCGTCGATCCTTGTACCAGGCTCCGGGCCCGCGCCTCTCCTAGGCCGGGCGTCACGCCGTCTCCCTACGGCGTAGATGCGAGAGGGCGGTCGGTTCACCGCCACTCGGCCCGCGCCTCTCTAGGCCGGGCGTCCGCCGTCTCCTACGGCGTAGATGCAGAGGGCGGTCGGTTCACCGCCACTCGGCCCGCGCTCTCCCTTAGGCCGGGCGTCCCGCCGTCTCCCTACGGCGTAGATGCAGAGGGGGCGGTCGGTTCACCGCCACTCGGCCCGCACCTCTCCTTAGGCCGGGCGTCACGCCGTCTCCCTACGGCGTAGAGGCAGAGGGGCGGTCGGTTCCCCGCCACTGCCTCTTGCTGCTCCGTGTGCGCACCTCCGCCACTGTTCCCACTCACTGACTGGATCTCGACTGTCGACTCTCTGCGAGGGGCTCGCTTTATACCCCTAGGGGCCCCGGCTCGCCGGCTGGGCCGCCGCCCAGGGTGGCGGCGAGTCTCCGCACGCTCATCTTGGCGTGACGGCCGCGCGCTTTCCGCCTTTAGGAGGCTCGGTGGCGGGACTTACAAAAGCGCTCGGCGGTCACAACACTACACTACCACATATTCCGGGAGACCGGTTGGGAGCTTAGAGCTTGTCCCGGCTGGGGCGGTGCCTCGCTGGTGGGAGAGTCCTGGTGAGGGGGAAACCCCACTAGCCGACGGCAGGTCGGCGCCAGATCTCGCCATCCAGCGGGGGAAGATCACCGCCATCTCCCGAGAAAAAACATGCCCTACACTAACGGGACTAATGACCAAAGCAGTTGACGCGCCCGGAAACACGAAAAAACCAAAAACGAATCCAAGTAAGGCGATGGAGCCCATTTCAATTTTTGAGGGGAGAGGGGAGAGGGCAGAACCCCCGGCTCTCCCCTAAGCACACGCCTATACAGGAAATCAATTTGTCGAGGGCATTGTTTCTTGTTGCATCTCAATAAGTCAACACTGCTTGAGCTCTTTCAATTTCATACATATTTTCTAATGTTGTGGCCTTTTTAGTCATTCATTTTCCATTTTGACTGTGCGATCTGCTATTTGCATTATCTTATCTTCCCTTTCCAGGGGTTTAGTTTTCTCTTGGGCTTAAATTTGTCTTTGTGAGTCCAATGATTTAAGCCTCTTTTTTTGGCATCCATTTTTTTCTTCAGGGTCTTTTTTGTGCTTTTTATTAACGTAGTAAGTTGGTACTAGTGGAATTAGAGATGTTTTTAATAAAATATGGCCTTTTAGGAACTTCGCCAAAAAAAGAGAGAAATACCTAAAAGAGACCATCTAACAACATATAACTGAAATTTATATCTCGAAAAATCACGCTTGTTCGAGAAAAGTTTAGGAACAGACGTTGTTTATGACAAAATCTTTACTTTCAATATGGTAATTTGGAATGTCAACATTTTGCAGTTTTTAATAACACAGAGTTCGCCGGATATGATCACGGACCGACAGAGGTCATGAATCGATTTTGCCGTGAATCGATTTTTCGGTATCAAGGACTCCCAAAACTGGGGATTCTTATTACTCAGAGATTTTAGAGAAAGAAATTTACTGTGTAAAGGAGCAAGATTTATCCAGTTTTTCGTTACTAGAGCTAGATAATAAACAGATGTTTGTCTTATTGCTGTTTTCGGGCACTCGATTACAATACTTTCCCTTCTAACGAAGTAAGGCGAGAAAGTAAGACAGGATCCAGGCCTGGCAACACCGCTAGTTGGCCAAAAATGCCAATCTTAAATACATTTTTATTATTACAGTAAACCCTCATTAACACGAATTCAACACAAGTTTGTGTTATAAAAATTCGTGTTATCCGAGTAATATAAATGTCCGTATTACCGTAATCTTTTGCCGGGACCGACGTATTGTTCGTGTTACGGAGAAATTCGTGTTAAGCGAGTTCGTGCTAACGAGGGTTTACTGTATAATTATAACTATTGCAATTATTATCATCGCGAAGAAAATGTTTTGGGGCGCGCCGAGAGAGGCGGATGGGCCTTTCCGGAAGTGCGTGGGCGAGGGGTGAGCGGCGGAAGGCAAACACGTAACTTGCGCGCTTCCGGCGCCGATATTCCGCGTCCGCGGCAGCGAAAGCCGACGGCATGTGCGAGGATAAGAAGCAAGCGGAGGTAGAAAAAGAGGGGAGGGGTAAGAAGGAAGCGGAGGCGAGGTGAAAAGGATGAAAGGCGGAGTTGAGCGCGTGCGAGGGCGAAGCGAGGGGTCAACGGAGCGTACTTCCTAGCTAGCCCCTTCCCCTTCACCGCCTCCGCTCCACCCCGCCCCGCCCCGCCCACGCCAGTGCTGCGTCCTTGAGGGCGCGTCGGAAACGCGCGCGACTTATGGATCGCCGCCCGCGCACGCTTCACAGCCCCTCCCGAAACCAGCGGTGCATCAGTCTCGGAAATGGGCTCCTTGCAACGGTAAATATTACCTGATTGCAGCTTTCCTGATCCTTTGGTTCAATGCTGAGGTGGCCCCTTGCTTTCCTCCTGGGCATATAACTTCACTCACTGTACACGTTTTCTTGAGAACAATGGCGAATATAATTTTCCAAATTATCGTTCTCTATGTTTTCGCGGCAGTAAGTCCATTTCTTCACGATGGGCACGGTGAGGGATAATAGTCAAAATATTTTTGAGCTTATTTCGCTTTGAAAATAGTTTTTATTTCACAGGAATGAATACTTTGCTATCAACTCTGGACAAAAACGCTCCACGTGTATTCGTAATTCAACTTTTATTTGGGTTACGGTAGGAATTCGGGAATTTAAGAAAACTTGCAGAGTAAACACTCTACCCTATAGTAGTCACCTACACGTTTTAACTGCTTTTGACGTTAAATAAATTATTAAAATAGAATGCAATTCTTAACATTGAAACAGGAGTGGCTACAGGAAACATTAAATTCACGGGAACATTGCAAAACTACAATTGTTGCCTTGGTAGCGAACATCAAGTATTCAAAAGCCTGTGATTGAAAACGCCCGCAAGGACGTTTAAGTAAAGTATACTATAAAGTGTTTCGTCTTCATAACCGAAAATTAATGAGAGATGATCGGATGATCGGAGAGAAGAAAAAGAAAACGTTTCAACGTTTAAGCTGTTGGCGGGTACCATTTATTAGCTTTTAGTTTCTATTTTTAAAGCTTATATTTAGCTTCTCTTCTTAACAAGGCGTCTAGATTTCATACAGCATTTAGCAGGACCTATAGGCCTTGGGGAATTGAAGGGTTTATTTTTAAAACGACTTATCTCTAAGTAATACATTTTTTTTTAGGGAGGGAAAGTATTCCCATTCAGGTTTTGGTTCCAGATAGGATCTAACGGATTTCTAAACCGTCACCTGTCATAGTAGAAAAGCAATTTTTGTACAGAATAACTAGATAGGGTATCGCCTTAAGAATACACGGATATGGACTTGAATATTTTGGCAACATGGTGGGATTGAAGGATTTCCCAAACCGCCGCCTGTCATGGTAGAAATAGAATAAGTAGATAGGGCAGCGCCTTAAGAATACACAGATATGGACTGGAATATTTTGGCAACATGGTGGGATTGAAAGGATTTCGCAAACCGCCGCCTGCCATAGTTGAAATAGAATAAGTAGATAGGGCAGCGCCTTAAGAATACACGGATATGGACTTGAATATCTTGGCAACATGGTGGGATTGAAAGGATTTCGCAAACCGCCGCCTGCCAATAGTTGAAATAGAATAAGTAGATAGGGCAGCGCCTTAAGAATACACGGATATGGACTTGAATATCTTGGCAAGGGGGGTCGATGAGCGCGTTCCACGTGTCCGACAGCTTCCCCACCTCGCGCCGGATGGAGCGCGTCAGCTCGCGCGCCTGCTCCTCGGCCGAGCGGTAGCGGGAGTCGGCGTCCAGCTCGCGCCCCGCTGCAACACCACCACACAGCTTACCTCTCTCTCACAACGTCTTCAAACGTATGCATAACAACAAAATTAAATGCAACTCATATCATACAATTTATATTTGCTTTTTCCCTGCTCGAAAAATGTGTGTGTGTATATATATATATATATATATATATATATATATATATATATATATATATATATATATATATATATATATATATATATATATATATATATTATATAATATTATATATATATATATATATATATATATATATATATATATATATATATATATATATATATATATTGTAAAACTTGGTCATGTAAACATCCCTTTTCCGGATGAACTACTCAATCTATCTCAGCAATGAAGGGTTTGCTTAAAAGGTGGGAGTGTTTATGTATAACATCAAGATCAAGCACAATCTGGCTGAGGCGTAAGTAAACAGTTCTGTACCATTAAAACGACGTCGCAGCTTATGTTTAGCGGGCAGTGTTAGATTCTGCAGTTCAGTGCAGTTTGAAGTCATATATGCGTTTTTTAACGTGTTTCCGCTACACTTCTGAATTGAGATGAATTGTTCTGGATATTAGTAACGGTAATCGTAATGAACACAGCCGGGTGGATTCGGGCAGTTCGACATAAGTGAGGGCAAGCTAGGGGGGGAGGCGGGATACACTATAGATACAATTCATTCCTTTTCCCATCGGAAGAGACGAATCTGATAAACACCCGGGGAAGTAAAATTTAATTCGGCTTTAAACTTCCCGTGCGATTTAATCAATACGATTTTATTTCATACTTTTATTTTACGTTTCTGTAAATTACAATTTTCTTGAGTGATTCTAAGGTTGGAATCTCAAACTTAAAATAAGAAGTATGGACTAAAAATTTCTTTTAGATTTACTATAATGCAGTTTGCGGCGACTACATATCTTTCATTATTTACTATAATAATATTCTTATTCATCTTATAGACATCAATCCAAGGAATCCTGCAGTAATTTATCTAAAATTGTTTCTGTGCTTGGCATTCTAAATTAGTGTTTCCATATAATAATGTAAAATAGGGACTAATGTGAAGCTGGATGAGATGTAAACAGTTTTGCTGATGTTCCATTCACTTAACTACGTTTCTCGCCAATAATTTATAGAATTGGGTAATATCACTGTATCACTTCTTGGGTGTAGGGGAATATCGTAAATTATTTCAAGTTAACCCAATAGAATTATTCTCCATTGCTTTAAGACCGTTATCAGTCAAGTGTTAACAGCAATGCTTTTCTTTAGAACTACTCTGTTTGAAATCTATTACACATCAATAGTAGTATATGTTAACGCAAAATTTAAATCATCCAGAAAAAGAAATTCTTCCAATAAAAGCATACCAGAGCAAAGGACACTGATTCAAGACAGTAAATGCGAACACGAGTCAACTTTTATCGAAATTCATATATTTATAGAAAAAATTATATCATCAACGATTCTTATAAAAAATAATATAGTACCTCTATGATGCCAACCTCACGGCATATTTTGATTGATTGATTGGTATTTCCGGTCGCATCAACTGCTAAGATAATAGGTGCCATGTTTTCGCTCAGAATACTGCGCTGATCTTGCCCCGCTGGACAACGAGATCCGGTGCCGACCTACCGTCGGCTAGTGGGGTTTCCCCCCAACCAGGACTCTCCCACCAGGGGGCACCACCCCAGCCGAGACAAGCTCTCAGTTAAGCTCCCAACATGTGTTAGTGCATATAAATGTAAGTAATGGGTGAGAATAGAACACGGAAGACGAAAGAAAGATCGCACGAGGTCAGTTTGTTAGATCACTGCCCCGGCATTCGCCTGGTGTTGGCCGGAGAAATCACGGAAAATTACCGATCAGAGCAGCCGGCCGCTAGAATTCTTCAAGCAGCGGCTGAATTCAACCAAGTTAACAAGCTTGTGTCGAAAATCCCGCCACCGTCATGTCTCGAACCCCACGATCTGCCGGTCAGAGGCTTTGTAGTGACAACAATTGATGCCCAGAGCCACCTCTCGCGGTCCACCTCACCGCACATTCTGTATCTTTTCACCTGTCGAAAGTTTGCCAACATAGGGAGCTCCTGCGTGCGGGAGGCGAAGACAGCGCGTGCGACGGGGGTTCGTTTCCGCTCCACGTGTCAACGGCGCCGGCAGAGCGCCGCGCCCCGATGGCCCTGGGGCGTCATAAATCATCCCTTCGGCCGCGTCTTCCGGCGGCGGCGGCGGCGGCGGCGGCGGCGGCGGCGGCGGCGGCGGGGTGGCGGCGGCGGCGGCGGCGGCGGGCGGCGGCGGCGGTGGCGGTGGCGGCGGTGGCGGCGGCGGTGGCGGCGGTGGGCGGCGGCGGCGGCGGGGTGGCGGCGGCGGCGGTGGCGGCGGTGGCGGCGGCGGCGGTGGCGGCGGCGGGGCGGCGGTGGCGGCGGTGGCGGCGGCGTGGCGGCGGAGCGGCGGCGGCGGCGGCGGCGGCGGCGTGGCGGCGGCGGCGGCGACCGCGGCAGGTGCCTCGCGCGGGGGCGGGGCGGGGAGCGAAAAGGAATCGGAAGAACCACGCGACGGAGAAATGTACCCGAGCAAGATAATAAGGGCACCGCGTCCAGGTTCCCAGAAAAGGAGGGGCCTTGAAAAAGGTGAGATACGAGTTAGCGATCAGAGAAAGATCCAGAAGACGGAGAAATTGAAAATTACGAACATTCCCGATGCTGGAATGAGTGACAATAAAGATGGAGTTGAAGAGAAAGGATACAATAGTGATAAATAAGCATGGAGTCGGAAAGAGTGAAACAAACACTTCATAAGAAAGAAATTCAGAGTTCAGATATTCAAGCTTGAAAACGTCAAGCCCGAGAGGTGGAAAGAAACACAGCTAATGTAAATTGCAAATGAATGCATGCTAAGAAAGCAGGCAGTAAAAAACGAGTCGCCTAAAAAGGTAGAAGAAAGAAATAGAAGGGCGAGAAGAAGATGAACGCAGCGGTAAAGCACAGTGACAAGTTGGGCGAGTGGATGACCTGCGACTAAAGAATCCGCCAGAGGGATTGCGGGCAGGCTGTGTGAGCCATACAATTAGGAAACAAGAGAAGCCAGGGGCTGCGGGAGGGTCGCCGTCCGCTGACCCGGGGAGCAGAGCTGGAGAGGCGGACGCAGGGATGGGGCGGCCCAGGCTCCCGAAATCTGGCGAGCCCGTAATGGCCGCCATACGTCACCGGGGCAGGTGCGGCGCGGCCCGGCGCGCAGGGCTGCCCAAAGGGGGCGTGGTGGCCCCGGGGCCGGCCCCCCCCGCACTCTACACCAAGAACGCGGCCTACTTCGCTTCCGGGATATGAAACCGGGAGCGGTAGCTCAGTGCATCAACTGATGCCACTGCAGCGTCTCTGACCGGGAGGTCCTAGGTTCCCACTCCCCACGGCGGCAGGATTTTCGACACTACCCTTTCACCTAGGTCGAATTCAGTCGCTGTCTGGAGGAGAATTCTAGCGGCCGGCTGCTCTGATCGGTAGTTTTCCGTGGTTTCTCCGATCAACACCAGGCGATTGCCGGAGCAATACCCTACCAAACAGGCCATGGACCGCGCGCGATCTGTCCATCCTCTTCCTTGTCCTATCCTCTCCCCTTACACACACACACACACACACACACACACACACACTTTTACACTAACATGCACTACATTGCCACATATTTCGGGAGACCGGTCGGGAGCTTAGAGCTTGTCCCGGCTGGGGCGGTGCCCCGCTGGTGGGAGAGTCCTGGTTAGGGGGAAACCCCACTAGCCGACGGTAGGTCGGCGCCGGATCTCGCCATCCAGCGGGGGAAGATCACCGCCATCTCCCGAGAAAAAACATGCACTACGCTAACGGGACTAATGTCCGAAGCAGTTGACGCGCCCGGAAACACGAAAAAATCAATCAATCAATCAATCCAGGATATGAACTCCGGATGCGACATAGATGATTTTTGTACAATCATCCATGTATATAACATCAATTTTTTAAGCCAATGTTTCCTAACATCGATGTTATTATGTGGTTGATATTTTGGATATAAAAATAGTACTATCGAAGCAAAATTCTAAAATAATTTTCAGATATCCATAAATTGAATATTCTTCAGATCGAAGTGGCCAACGCAGAAAAATAAATACAAACGAGTTTTCGTCAATAAAGAAATACATATAATTTCTGACTTATCGAACCTGATAACCAAAGTATTGTTAATTATCCTGAAGATTTTTTGACTTGGGTTTGTTAGATAAATCTCAATTAAAAATTAATAAACGAGAGCACAGTCAAATTAAAACAGCTACCCGCGTGAACTTCAATGGTTACTTACCCACTTTTAAAAACATGGAAGTTTAATAATAGCGACGGTTGATTAACATTGTTGTTTTAATTTTGAGCGTGGATATTTTGCTTTCCATGTCGCATCCCTAATATGAATGTGTCGTAGAACCACAAACTGCTCCTCTCCGTCCGCGTATTTACACAGTCGTCCTTGCGAGTGGAATGGAAGAATGAACATACTCGACAGCCCAGCCACGATTTCTCAAACTGATTCGTGTAATTACAACGAAATCTTTTAAACTTAATGTATGAAATCTCACAGCAAATATTCCCCGCCATTCACAATTTCATAACTATTTTTAATGTTGTACACTACAATTCCCTTTCATCCAATAAATACTAATTGTGATAGTTTTATTTTAAAACAAATAGAACAAAGAAGTGTATATAAGAAAATTTATCTCTCTGCTCATAAAAATCATCTTGTCTTTAAAAATTATCGAATTTGCAGTCTATTATGTTTGTATTTTATGCGCTGCCATACTGTTCCTCCGATTGCGATAAAATTTTGTCAAAGTATTACTTGCACTTGCGCCGAAGAATATAAGCATATTATATGGGAATGTGTATAATATATCACATTGTCTGATGCAAACTGGGCGGCGTTGACGTTTTTATGCGTTTATGCCGACTCAAGCGCCCCTGAACAGAACCTCTACGCAACCCGCCACACCCTCAAGTATTAAGCGCATCGTCGCTGCATATTCTGCCCTATAATTGTGAAATATCGATCGGAATTATTACTTGAACGTTATCTCGGACAAGTAATTACATTTTTCCAATGCAGTGTTATGGAGAATGCATGCCCAAACTTGATGGAGAACGTTTTAACAATAGGATACTTGACAACCATGTTCAAACCAGGACACAGAACAAACTCATATTTGCGAGAGTCTTTCAGCTACTAAAATTTTTGCAGAGCACAGCCTAAAATGTGATTAACAATCACGCTACTAGTAGCGCGTGAAGTGTAATACATTGCAATAACGAAGCATTGCCGGGTCCACTAGTATTTAATAAATTCCATGTTGTAAACTGAGTCTAGACTTTTTATTATTATTATTATTATTATTATTATTATTATTATTATTATTATTATTACTATTATTATTAGTGTTAGTGTCATTTAATTACAATTATTACTATCTTCTTGTGGCGCTTCTAGCAGGCACCTTATTGTTAAAAAGGTTTATTTGTGCTTTACAAGTTCACAATAGAAATACATTTTAAACATTATAGTTGCCCGGCTGGTATATTTTCTGGCATGGAATATTACATCAAACAATGTCGATTAAAATACTTTTTAACATCTGGCTGGGTTCGCATAAAATTGTCAGTTCCCCATCAAGAGACCCTGACGCGTTGAATGTCATCTCTCTTGCCTAGTTTGGTAGACTAGGGTCTAACAGGGAGTGACATATGTTAAGACGCAGGTTACTCTATTCCCATATAAGATTGATTAATATTATGTTCATGCGTCAGCGATGAATGAAGAGTGAAAGAAAACTCACGGCATTTTTTCGAAATCATTGTCAAAAGTCCATTGGCTAAAAACTTCATTTGCAGCTACAGTTTCGCACATTAAAAATATAATTTTACAAAACTGACTTCCATATTCTTCCGCTCTTAATCACTCTACACAATTTTGATTTTCTATAGATACTGCTTAAGAATATGATAAACGTACAGAGTAAATCCTAAATTTAGAAGAAGAAAAAGAAGAAAGGTAGAAAGCTATCCAGAAAATGCTAAATATCAGCTATGTAAGACATGTTTTAACTTTTTATATTAAATGTTTACTTATTAATTTTTGTCATTGCCTATCAGTTTTCATGGAAGTAAAATTCACTTTCACGAGCGAAAAGACGCGCATAAGTGAACGCGGGTCACCAAGTCGCTATCTTCAACGCTACCCCTATTTCGGTCTTAAGGAAGTTACAAAGCTCAAGCGAAAACTTTGGAATTGCAGTTGCAGAACTTTGCAGGAGCGTGAGGGCGAAGAGGTTTGGTGAGATGTTCCTCAGAATACTTATTCAAATATCTTTCAAGAAGATTAAGTAAGCCTGTTAGCAGACGGACGAATGCTCTTTTTAAAAGGAATCAATGCGTGATTCATGAGAGGTTAAGTTCCACCGATTCATATTTCACATCTATGCACTGAGAAAATCGAAGATAACGTTTTGGTCATATTCATTGTAAATTATTTATAAGTAGTAAATTTTTTCTTAAATAGCAGGTAACATTTCGGCGGAATACTTTACATGAAGCTTCAGGAAGTTTTCAAAACTTTCTCAAAAACGATTCGAAATTTTTGTATTCATTTTTCGTCGGATAGAAAATAATACGTGTATAAAAATGTCGAAAAAACCGATGATCACTGAATTCTGTTTTTTTTTCGATAATTGCAAAGGTTTAGAATTCTTTCGGCGTCTTTTTGCAACTTGAAAATTTAAAAAAACAGATTTTTCTTCTTAATAGAATTTGTTCTTCAAAATTAGATCTGTAAATGAGCACAGGTACAATTTTGTGAAATTATAAGTAGTTTTCGTGTAATTTTGTTTGAAATAGAAGTAAGTTTAAATCTTATTTCAAAAATGGCTCAAATTGGGTTTCTTAACATTTGGAACAGTTGTTTACGGTATACGGTTGGTGTCGCTCATACAGGTACATAGTGTAAGTGTATTTCAACCACAGTGGCCATTTAGCGGCATTACTGCACACGCGCTCCGGAGTCGTGGGACGGCCGGAAGCGTGCAACAGGTTTGTAATATTTAAATTAGGACTTGTGAGACATACGCATCTAATTATTCCAAGATATCTTTCTTAAAATAAAAACACATCCGTCACTTTAGCAATGCGATTACCAGCAATTCGTGGATTTTATTGCTAGTGTAGGATTTGCACATACCTTGAACCAATCTCCCTGAGATCTCTAGCATAAATTCGGGCGAGGCCAGCACCATACAACGCGCACCCCTTCCCCCACGCGCTTGGCCCCTATCTCAGTTAACAAGTTCGTTTTAGAGCCATCACTAAATTGGCGGATCAACATGTGTTCCATTGATAATTATTATATACGAAAACGGGTCATTACAACAGATTCAACACTACAAAGTACATTAAAGGCGGCGAATGCATGCAACGGTTTCTATTAGTTATATTATTGATTTTATCAATTATAATTCAGAACTGTAGCACGTTTGAAATTAGTACGGTCACGTTATTGGGCCTCGTTAGGCATTCCAAACCTTGAACCAAAAGAATGGCACAGGCACCGATGTGAGTCCAAGTGTTAGCAAGAACAAATGTGTAAAGATACAGGATCGAGATAATGCGACGTTCTGGGTGTGAAACGATGCTCTTCACCTCTTGAATGAGCACCGGTAGATACAGCGAGAGGTGTCGAAGAGAATAGAAAACTAACAAGTATGAGAAGTCCGTGCCATTCTATAGCCCCATTAGTTCTAGTAAGGTTTCTCATCAAAAACAACAGTAGGAAAGCAACCTAATAGCTAGGCATGCTTCTGCCTGGGTGTCCAGCGGAGAAGGTAACAGGAGACAGGTTACAGGCGACACGTTGCGGGCCAAATTCCGCGCAGCTTCCGCATTGGGCACCGCGGCAGTTGCGGCGGGGCAGGCACGAGAGTGAGCTATCGATAATCGAAGACGCGAGCAGCAGCTGCCACTCGCCCGGCGAATGCTCCCCGCAGGATTTCAAAAGCAAATATCGGCCACGCTACGGGTAATGTACGGCGCATTATGTGTTCTGGGACGCGCAGGGAGCGGCCAACTCCCAGCCCTGCCGCCTCCCTTCGCCGCGCCCGCACCCCAGCGCCTCCCGCGGCAGAAAGTGGTAAGACTTAACAAAGTCAGCAATCGCTCTTTTGAATCCATTGTTGCATGCGGAGATTTTAACATTGATTTTCTGGTCGAATCTTGCGAGAAAGAAAAGTTTCTCAATTCCTTCAATTTAAACGTTACAATTAATGTACCTACACGGATCACACAACATTCGATGAAGGCAATTGATCAAATTATAATTAACAAAACTACTACTGGATATGAAGTTGAAACAAAAGATTTAGGATACAGTGACCACGATGCACAAATTCTTACCATTATAAGAAATGCGATCACTGACACAATAAATAATACACGTATGACTAGATTGTTTACTAAAAGTAAAATTAAATTATTCATTGATTACTTGATGCAGGAGTCATGGGAAACGGTTTATAATGCTGCTGATACAAACGACAAATATAATTCTTTTTTTTCAACTCTTTCATTTCATTTTAACACTTGCTTTCCTCTTCAAAAACGAAAATTAAATATTTCACGGAAAAGCAATTCTTGGATAACACAAGGGATTAGGACATCTTGTAAAAACAAGCGAATTCTTTCTTTCATTTAAACGTCAGACTTTTTAAAAAATACAAAACATTGTTACGAAAAGTCATAAGGCAGGCTAAAATCATGAAAAACGATCAGGATATTTTGAACTCAAATAATAAAACAAAAGCAATGTGAAATATAATAAAAAATACTACCAAATCAACTAGAAAACCCGTAGAGAATGTTGTTTTAAAATATAACGATATAAATGTGAACGATCCGGCCACAGTGGCTAATCTCTTTAACCAATACTTTTCGAGAATTGCTGCCGATCTCACTAAGGGTCTTCAGGCACAAAATTCAAAAGACCACGCTTATCAATTCCCCGCGCCCGCCCTCGGAACGAAACGCGCCCGCGCTGAAGGAAGCGCCGAGCCGCGCCCTGCGCCGTCCGTTAGCACGCGGCCGAGGGCGCGCTTCCCGCACCACTCTCCGGCCCTTCGAAGGAGGAAGGGCCGCGCAGGCAAACAAGGCCAGGATTTGCTCTCGCCGCCCACGAGAAACTATAGCGAAAGGGCCACGGCGGTCATCTGTGCACAGCTTGCAACGTAGCTTACCGTTATCTGAGCTACAAGATCAGAAATGAAAGAAAAGTAGCATTGCAATGGCGATAGGAGTATTACGGGAGGGGTGTCGTGTAATTTATTTGTATCCTAAAAGGTGATAAACAACTGTCAACTATTGTGTGTGATAGTACAGATGCTTTTTTTCTATCTTCTTCGATTTTGTTTAATTTTCAGCCTTTTAAAATATGACTTCTGAATCGTCCTCTTGCATATCATCCCAGAGCTTCAAGAAAGCACTACAATTTTTTTATGACGGTAGGCATTTAAAAATAGTTTTTGGCCCCACTGACACAACCTCAAAAGAGGTTTAGTGCGAGCCAATATGCCAGTAGATTCTTTTGTAGTTTTGTGTGCACTTAAGCAGGTAGACGGTATAAGTCGTTTAACTTTGAACTATTTAAGTGGTAAATCGAATAAAATTATTCTGTTGTTATTCACTCATTGAAAAACAGAAATCAAAGGATGGCACCACACCTACAGAAAATAATTAACATTACTTGTTTTTAATAAATACTCTTATCTTACGAATCAACAAAAAGGGGAGGTTCCAGAAATTCTTAAGAATAATTTTTAAACTTGTAGTGCTAAAAAAGCACGTACTTTCTCGCACTATTTGTAACTGCTACGTAATATTATAATACTACTTGAACACTATAAAAATTTCAAAATGTAAATAGTTTCATTAAAATAACGTTTATGATCATGTATTGTCGTATATGTATTCAGTGCTTTTATCTCCATCCATTCAAAAAGTTTGAAGGGAAAAAAATCCAGCCGTGTCTGACAAAATTATCTTTCTAAAATTGTCTTTTCACGCAAAATTACACGATATCTATTCAAATTGAAAAAAAAAATATACACCAGTCTGGAACTCGCTGTTTGTCGGTCAGAACGCAATGCATTAGTATTAAGGCTGCTCCATACATTCGTTATTCGGCGAGTAGCGAGCATCCGTTCGCCGAATCCCAAGTAGTGTGGATGAATTGCTCGCTATTTGCCGAGCGACGAACATTCGGTACTCGCCCTCCCCACCGCGCGTCGGTCTTCTCGACACATTAAAGGAAGCGAACATTCGCCAAGCACAACAGCTGCCTGGAACCGGTCGCGCAATATCTCACTGCGCGGCGAATGCCGAATGTTTGGAGCCGCCTTTACGAGAATGCTAATACTTCTAAGCGGATTCTATACAAAAAGGCATGACAAATCGAAACAATACTTTTTATTCATATTTTTGTTAATGATAATTGTAGGTTCTAGTCAACACTACGAATAACCGAAAGTTATCATTAACATTCAACGTAACGATGGGCTACGGATCTGAAACGTGCACTTCCTTTGATTTGGGGGCCCGCAGTCTCTGTGAGGGCGCAATATCATCGGGCACTAACTGCACCGCGAAGGTAGAAACCCGCCATCGTCACAAAAGAAAGGCATTTGCGAGTTACGTCTTCCGGAATGGAAAACAATCGAAGTTTGCAGCGCCAGTTTCTCGGATTAGAGGTAACTGCAGGCAGCGCCGCCCAGCGGCAGGGGAGCGCAGCCAGGCGAACGCGCCCCTGTGACGCGACCGAGCAGAGACGACACACGGGGGGGAGGGGCGGGGAGGGGAAGGGAGGGGCGTCGCGGGGCGCCGCCGCAACTCCCTTGGAATGCGAATCCCCGCACACTTCGAGCCGCGTAATAAAAGTTGAGCGCCCCAGTTTGTTCGTCGTGGTGCCGGGGCCGGGGCGCGCGATGCAGCCATGCGATTCGGCGGCGCTTGCGGAGCGCGGGGGCGGGGGGAGCAGGGCGGAGGAGACAGGCGACGACGGAAGGACGGCGGAGGCGAAGTTGCGCGCGCAGGGGAGGAAGGTAGAAAGAGCGAGTGCGATAGTGTGGTGAAAGCGAGAAAGAGGCGCAGACGATGACGCTGAGGGGAAGCGGGTCGGCATCGGCGAGACAGCAGGACGCGCGCCAAGGGGGAGAGGAGGGGAGAGGAGGAGAGGAGACGCGCCGGGGGGATATTGCGAGCGGCCTGGCTGCTCGGCGGAGCGCGCGCCGCGCCGTTCAATGGAAACAATGGGCGGGGATCGCGCCTACGCCTGCAGCCGCACACATCGGGCAACACGCGCCTCAAAAGAGGAACCATTCGCTTTTCTCTGTTTACCTACAACACGAAATGCTCCGTCAACAGAAGCGGACTATTAAATATCTTCATTTCATAAAACGTACAAATACAGATTATTTAAGAAGTATCCCACTGTTAGGGTGAATTTTGACACAATTGACGAAAGAATTTTCCTGTGAAGTTCCTTGACAGATGTGTTGATAGCTCAGCAAAAAATCCATATGGAAATACGAGATCTTCATTTAAACAAAAAGAGAAACTGATCTCAACGTCAAGGTAGGTGGGACAAAAGGTATCGGAATGGAAAGTGGCTCGAGAGAGGAGAGGGTGGAGAAGGCATTCTACTTTCATATTATGTCTACTTCGTTTCTCCATCACAAAATTGGAATGAAAATATCATTAAACCTTGTCGAAAATGGAGTTTTTTAAAATACTTAAGCAGCGTGATTGCTTATGTCGTCTTTTACAGAAAATATTTGTAATCGTGCGTGATAGTTTATTAACATGGTGCTTAAAAAAAAAAACAATCCTCATAACAAATTTGAAGAGAATAAAATCACAATAAAACCGATTTCTGAAAAATAGTGTTTTAAACCATTCTTCGAGATTTAATGCTATAAATTCATAGCGATTCATACTAATGATAGGTTGCATAAGAAAACATTTTCGTTTACATTAAAAACAATTTTCACTAAACATATTTAGATAATATTTTCGAAAAATAGCATTATAATGGATAACTGTACTTTTCGAAAATACAGATTTAATTGAATGCACAAATGATTTTGTAGAACTGAGGATTCTTTACAACTTACTCTCATTTTACTTTGGAGATATGATCCAAAGTTCAAGATAAGGCAAATGTAGACAATCTTCTAAAAATCGAGGGTATTGCTTTCTTCCATGTAGACTTTCCATGGAATCATAATATCATGTGATTTATCAGGACTTAAACTACGAAGAAGAGTAATCTATTCTAAAGAATCCAAAAGATATACCACAGAGCGAACGATTTGACATGAAGCTAAGCCTCTGCTTCGCAAGGGGCCCCCGCAGGAGCGGAGGTGCGAATCGCGGCGCCGGGCTCCGCCCCCGCCAGCCGCCCCCGCAGGGGTGATGCGGCGCTTCATTAGTCGGCGGCGGAGCGGGGCGCGAGGAAGGGGGGGGGGCGCGAGTGAAGTGCTAAAGAGCCGCGGCCCGCAGCCCCAGGCGCGCATCGACTCCCGCCCCGCCCACCAGCGAACCGCATCAGGTGCAAGATTGCGTTCCGGAGCCACGCCCGCTTTGATGGACTGGTTCGAACTGGCCCGAAACCTCACCGTAATGACAAAATTCAAAATGCGCGTTCCGAATTTTCAATTATTAAATCTTGTTCAGAACGAATTAGAGACAAAATTAAGTGAGAGCAAACTGAATTGAATTGAATTGAATTAACGGTTAGGAGGAATCTACACATTTAGAAGATATACCGCAATCACCCTAATCATAAGGCCCAATAATAATAAACTGGAGCACAATACTTCAGCTCCAGACAGTTAATTCAATCCTGTTTGTCTTTCTCGCGGTCTCGTTAAGTTACCGTTGCTCGAACCACGCTAATTCATTGATTCTTGTCGATTATTACGTGAAGAAAAAAAAGTGTTTAAAACATTTTTCGGGATTATTATTTTTTGTATTTCCGAATAGAAAACATTTTTTTGACAATACGTTAAGAATATGTTTTAAGAAAGAGCTGAGGCGGTGGAACCCCAAGCTGGACAGCGTAGGCACGTCGCGAACAGCGAGCTCCACTACAACTACTCTCGGTCTACTCTGAGCAGTGCGGAAATAATGCGATTCCACACAAACAGTAATTGAATCTTCTAAACACGACATGTCCTCGCAATTAAAATAATTTACTAGAGAGAGACAAGAGAAATAAGCACAAAAAAATCCACTAGACTCACAGTCTCAATGAAATACACGATATTTCATAATTTAATATATTGCATACGAAGAGGAAAATCGACCTTTTGATACAGAATACGAGGTGAAATTTGTTTGTAGAACGAAACGGTAAGCTAATTTGTCTTTTGTGTTACAGTTAAAGGCCAGTAATGTAAAACCCTACCATGACACTAACTACAGTAGTTTCAGGGAAGGTTTCAATGTTCGCTCTCAGTTACGGTAAACTAAATTGAAATCATTAACGGAAAATATTCATTGTCAGACTTGGGTTATGTCAATGTTTACCAAGGAAGATAGGTAGACAACCAAAGCTGGCATCGTATTGATTTTTAATGTTGCAAAAGCAAAGAATCCTTACATAGAGGGAGAGTTAAGTGAGAACAATATAGCACAAGTTATTTCTGTTTTAGAAGCAGGAAATAAGAAACGGATGATCCACCCGTTCACTACTAAATACACAACACAGAGGCAAGTTTCTCTTATAAGCGACGAATTAGAGACAAAATTAAGTGAGTGCAAACTGAATTGAATTGAATTAACGGTTAGGAGGAGGAATCTACACATTTAGAAGATATACCGCAATCACCCTAATCATAAGACCGCTGAAGAGACCGACGCCAGTGATGCGACATCAACAACAAAACATCGATTCAAAATTAAAACATCGATGTTAACAATGTACCGACCAAAATCCATCAATGTTTTCAAGCCGGTATAGTGCCCTCTAACATTAAATTCGTGCGCAACAAAATTTAATTTGACGGTGGTATTGTATATTAGTATATAATTAAAAGTTGTTTTTTACTGAAAACAAAAGTTAAAAATTGCCTACTCATGTGTGATATAAGAGGAAAGACGAAAGAAAGAAATACCAGGGCATCAGGATCATCTCGGACGGGGGATGAAGTTATTACAACCCGCGTTCGAATGGTTGGAATTTATAACAGACACAGGTATTATTTCATATTTTAACTTTTACAAAATTGTGATAATGGGAAATTTTTTTCATCCACGAACAAAACTAGAAAATGTAAAAAACATCGAGCACAAAACATTGACGTTCAAAAATCATCGACTTCAATACATCGCTATTTTTAAGGAATCATCGATGTATTGAAAACATGATCATCGATGAAGCATCCCTACACGCTTTTGATTGATTTTTCGTGTTTCCGGGCGCGTCAACTGCTTTGGTCATTAGTCTCGTTAGTGTAGTGCATGTATTTTTCTCGGGAGATGGCGGTGGTCTTCCCCAGCTGGATGGCGAGATTCGACGCCGACCTACCGTCGGCTAATGGGGTTTCCCACTAACCAAGACTCTCCCACCAGCGGGGCACCGCCCCAGCCGAGACAAGCTCTACGCTCCCGACCGGTCTCCCGGAATATGTTAGTGTAGTGATCGGAGAAACCACGGAAAACTACCGATCAGAGCAGCCGGCCGCTAGAATTCTCCTCCAGACAGCGACTGAATCCGACCTAGCTGAAAAGCTAGTGTTGAAAATCCTAGCGCCGTGGGGAGTGTAACCTAGGACCTCCCGGTCAGAGGCGTGACATCAGTTGATGCACTGAGCTACCGCCCCCGGTGCCTAGACGCGAAGCTGTGCAATGAAAGGGTGTCCAGCGCACGAACGCGGCTTGGAGGCAGATGCAAAGACCAACGAGTGTAGTGGGAAACCCCACTAGCCGACGGTAGGTCGGCGCCGGATCTCGCCATCCAGCGGGGGAAGATCACAGTCATCTCTCGAGAAATAAACATGCACCACACTTACGGGGCTAATGACCAAAGCAGTTGACGCGCCCGGAAACACGAAAAAACTCAATAAATCAATCAAGCCAACGAGTGCGATTCTCCATCGCGAGACTAAGGAAACAGAGGAACGAGTCGAAGGAAAACCTCCACAGAAGGAAGAGAAAAAGAGCGAAAATCGCGGACCGGGGATCCTACAACAGCAGTGTGGACGGAACTGAGGGAACAACGGGACCGGAGGGGATGATGCGGTGCACACGGGCGGCGTGCGGCGAGTGGCAATGGCGGGGCGGGGACTGCCTCGCGCGGTAAGCGAGGCGCCTTACTGCTGGCGATATCGCCTGCGCCAGGCGCAGCCCATTTTATGTGCGCTCTCGCCCAACTGCCTCCGTTATCGCCCCGGCCGCTCGCGAAACTGCGAGAACGATCGGCTCCGGTCACACCCACTTTCACGTCCTAGATTCCTTTCAAAACCACCCCAACAACACACGATATTCTTAGCTACGAGCCGCACTTTTCAATGCAAATATATTCGCAAACATAGTGTGGCGTCATACGGGTGTAATCAGTACACAGACGAGAGTGGGTTGTAATAACACCAGGTTTACTCACAATTTAGACCGTAGTCACAAATAACCAATGTACTGTATACAGTTAACTAACTAAATAGACCCCACTGCTAGGAGAGATATTTACAACGGCTACCACACCGCAACATACTACCTAATGTTTCGACGTGCGTAGTACCGCCTGCCCTGAGACCGACTACATGTCTCACTAGTCACGACAATAACTGCCGGCTTCTTCCGCCGCATGCACGTTCGCACCTCTCACGGACGACTTACGCTGCCGCTGCCAGGATCACAAGAAGGGCTAGCTATTGTTCTCACGGCCCTTAAATAGCCCTCGCGACGCAGCTCGCCGCCTCCATTGCCTCCGCCCTAACGCCCACACACCCCGTCGGAAAAACCCCGTGCGTCATAGCTTTTACCTTTGTCTACGCATCCGGTGCACACCGCGCCACGTGCCCACGCTGTTTTAGCGACACGACGCTACAATAGTATATTGAATGTGCCTTTGGATATTACCTAGCAATTCTTTCAGAGCAAGCGGATCCTCGAATCTTGTAATACTATGTATTCGAAAAGGCTATTATGAAACGATGATGTAACGATGGATACTATTAGACGAGTGTCGAGTGAAATCACAATACGCGCGAGGAACCAGCGAATTGTCCATCCTGTTCATCATTTCCCCTTAATTCATGACATTCATGTCATGTCCCCATGAAGCTCAAGATAATTCTACCTAGAACAACTATATAAAAATACATTTATGCCTGTACATTTTGGTAAATATTACGGTGTGTATTATGATGTTCATACCTAAAAGATATATGTCATATGGTGCTTCATCTAAGATGGTTATTACTTCATGAAATGAAAACATTTTCGCGTCATTTGTTTAGTGTTCGCGAGATTTACGTCTGAATAGAGCATTTAATTTTGTATAGTTGTTGCTGCCTTGCGCAATTCTTGGTGCCAGTCAAACGTTCTCACCAATAACTACTATGCGAGTCAAATAGGATCGAACTAAGGCAAGTTAAGATACAATCAATTAAAAAAGGTTCACAAAAACGAATACTAATGATGAAAGAAATTAAAATCAACAAACCTAATTCAATTTTTACACGAAATTCTCATACATATAATCGAATGAAATATTTACTGGATCGATAACCTTTTATTGTAATCTTGATTTGTAAACTTCTCCCTAACTGGTCAAACACCTGTACTCCAATAAAAACTGTATCGAAACGATTATCATTATGCAACGGGCTGCAGCCAATAAGAGAGTTGACAATGGGAAAAGAAAAACACATTTTAAAACAATGATATTCTTGTTAAACAATATATTTTGTGATTTATTAAACGTCAAAAACAATTTTAAAGTGTATGGGGGGTGCTACAATTAGCCCCATAAGAAGAAAATAAAATATCTGGGGTAGTATTACGTTGAAGCCGAGTGAAAGGATGTCAGTGTATCAGTTTGCAAGAAGATTCAATCGGTTTTGCGAATACTAAGTAGCCCTACTGCGTTTGTTGAATACCGTAAGTTTTGTTCATTAATATTGCAGTTAGATCACAAAGAGTGACAATAGTAATAATCACCAGTTTTCTAGGCTAATATTATCACTCATGGAACTACAAGCTATTTTACACGTTTGTTATCGGAAAAAGCAATAGCAAGAATATGATATTGAAATTGACAATGGGAAGGGATTCTATTTTGATATTATAAAACGTATTATATTACAGTTTAAAGCTACTATACATTAAGTATTGCTATCCATATTCTGAAAAGCAAAGGAGTTAAGAAGATCCTTCATGAAGGCAGTTATTACGACTACATTATTGCCCTTGAGCATGGGACTGAGAAACCTTCCTTTAATAGCGACACGTTTCGATTCACGAACATCTTTTCACAATCCTACTTCATCTTCACTTGCAGACAACCATCTCTTGCAATTTTTGCTTCAGAAGCAATTCCACCAAAATTCGAGTTTACGCAAGAACCGGAATGATTCCCTTCCAACACAGCCACAAGATTCGCAAGAAAATTACCCCATACGACTTGTCAAGTAAACTCCGAACCTCCTTCCGTTTTTCCAACCACGCAGTTAAAAAAATAAACTCCCCCACGCACCGAGACGGCGATGTAACGATCGCCCAGCACACGCTCTCTCTAACGAGTTCTCCATTTTTTTACGTCGCCCTTCTCGAAAAGGAAGTCGCAATCGATAGTTCGATATATCTCGTTTCGACCTCGCTCGCCGTGGTAATGGACCGCGTTTTACGGACGGCGCGCGGCGAGCGGCGGCTGAGTGCGAAAGGGGAGGCGAGCAGCGCGGCGGGTGGGTGAAAAGGAAAGTAAAAAACCGTAAAAGAAGAAAATTGAAGCTGATCGCGTAACGATCTTTAACGAAGCTTTATGTAAGACTAGATTAAAAAGCACTTCGTTTTTTACAAGCTTTTTATATGCGCCGTTAACTCTTTCAGTTAAAAATAATTTCCTAGCGCGTACCGCCCACACCCAGTCCCCGTCCGGACGGATCTCGGGTGATCGGACCTACGGGCTGAGCCAGCGGAAGCACAGTCATATTTTGATATACTTTGGTACATCGGTTCTACGTACGAAATACTTCATTCATCGGGCAGAAAATGGCGTTTTTCCAACATCGTTTATATTTGAGCGTAAATGTTCTAGTTTGGGAAATATCATGCATTTATTTATGTATTTATATACTTATTTTACGTCAAAAAACAGTTAAAACTGCGTATGACGTGCTATGGGGAAAAGTGAATTGTGTGCACATTTTCAAAATTCTGTGATCCCTACACTAAGTCATATACTACTTGAATTAAAAAAAGCTCCTATGTAATAAAATCTATTTTCAAGGATAAATAAGCAATACATTTTGGCTCTTATCCATGTTGTCCTTCAGAATTATACTTCCTGCCGCGACAACATGGAAACGATAATTTGAATAATTGTATTTCCCACTGAATTCTACAAGACGTGTACAGAAATTGAAGTTACATTTATGTCCAGAAGTAACACAAGGGACCATCTCAGCATTTGCTCAATGGATCAGGGAAACTGGACAAAAAACCTGATCGAGATGGGGGTCATTGACCCAGAAGCTGCGATACAATACTTGTAACATATTGTTTAGAATTATACAGTCCAATGGTTAATAATACATTAAATATCACTGTTAAAATTAATGTTAATGCATAAAAAACATTAAATGTTAAGATCTCAAATCATTACGTTTCTTTGATTAATCTGAATCAAAATACATGTTTGGGAGTGTTTCAGTACAAATCTGTAACGCCTCGAGCAATTTGCGGAATCCTCGGAGACTTCTAGAATGAAAAGAGAGCTAGATCTTCCTCTGAAGGTAGGGTTTGGAAGGGGGCGAGAGGGGATTAACTAAGAGACTAGACATGCAATACGCAGTGTATCCCAGGGCGGAGCCTACAGTTAGTTGTGAATAAAGAGAATAAACTAGTGGGAGCCGCCCTGGATAGCCGAGGTCGTTAAGGTTGAAGGGCCGTTGAGCCTCGGCTCCAAGGGTCGCGGGTTCAAATCCCGCCTCGGCCATGGATGTTTGTATACGTTTGTGTTGTCTTTACGTGTTATCCGTACAGTTCCCACCACAGTATAAAATTCACAGAGATTACTATATGACCAAGATGTTGAAAAGCGATCTTTAAAAAGGCCTAATGGGAATACCCACACTTTTCTTCCCCTTAGTTCTAAAATTAGCAATTACTCAGATTTTTTTAAACAGTGTATAAAGATCTACAATTGAATGAAATTATGTAGAAGATATGCAAGCCACAAGATGTGCCTACATTTCACGCAAAAATGAATCCTAATTTCGAGATCTTTCGATTTCAAGATCTATCTTTAAAGAACAAATGTCATTCAAGAAAAAAATCTCTATCTTCAGCCTTGTAGTTGGAGGAAGACGCAGAAACAATTGAATTTTTGCAATTTTCGAAAAATAAGAAATTTCAACGAAAATGAGTCTCGCATACTTCTCTTAAGCGTCCTTGGCGTTATTCTACGAATAAGTTTATAAAAAATTGGAGCGATATTTGAGAAAATTTTGAAAATTTAGAGGCTTCATATAAAGTATTCCCTAAAATCACAATATCCTCTTCAAACTCCAAGTGGCTCGAGTTTCTTTAAATTGATCGGGACATAAATACATATTTTGCATTTTTTATTACAATAAATTCCGTTCCCGAGTCATAATACTAACGTCCACTAAGTTGCCAACTGCAAAACTTTGAAATTTATTACCAAAATCTTTGTTTTTATTTTCATTTTTTAAACGTACAATGTGGGTAAACAAAACAAATGCATTTGAAACTCGTTTATAATGTTGCTTCATTGCTCTTAAAAGTCCCTCTACTTCAATACATGTACATATTTAACTCTATTTAGCATACAATAACTATTAATACACTTTAATAACTATTAATACATACTATACATTAACTATTTAACATACAATAACATTGTACTCATATTTTCAATACATGTACTTATATCATTATACCATTATTTATGAAATATCGGCAATGATTTCTAAAGCAAGTTAACTTTTCTTTTATATTCTAGCATTATAAACGACTTTTTTTGTTACAAGAAATCGTTCATAAAATTGACACGGCAGCGTTTGTGACGTATTTGGCGTTTATAGCACGAATGATTGCGTCATCACTCATTCAGCCAATCGCAATGAGAGAATCATGGGGAGCAAGCGGTAAACCCAACAGCAGACCTCCGTTTCTTCCGCAAAAATGTTAAATTACCGTGACATCAGTTTTTCTAAGAACTAACCTATTTATAATGCTGTTATACAAAAAAATAACGTATGCAACTCGTTTACGACGTTCTTTCACTCAATTGGAAGCAGCATATAGCGCCAAAATCATTCAAGCACAAATCAAATTAATAGAACTAAAGCCATTAATACACAGATCCAGCCCATTATCATATAATTCAGCATTATTAATATTTAAAACAATAATAAGACCCTTGCTACTATACGCCTGCCCAATCTGGTTAAATGCAGCAAAAACCAACCAAAGGAAATTACAAATAATACAAAACAAATTCCTCAGAATTATCTCAAGCGCTCCCTGGTATGTCACCAACAAACAGTTTACATAATGAATTCGACCTAGAGTTTATAGACCATCACATCACATATCTATCCACCAAGTTCTCAAACATATCCCAAATCCCTTCATTATCAGTTCATAGACCCGGCAAAAACCCATCAATTGTGCGAATTCTGATTTGGTGTTGTTGACGTTCTTATAAGAAGAAATAAAAGAGGTCATCTTCGTCAGCATAATATGTTGACGAAGATGGCCTCTTTTATTTCTTCTTAAAAACCCATCACATAGAACCCGAATACAAAATAAGTTTCCATTCCACATTTTTCTCAAAAAATTCTCTGATCTAGATCCCGACTAGAGGAGCCCCATGGGTAACCTCAACCCTTGTATTAGTTTAAAGTTTTAATTTAAGTTAGTATTAAGCCATCAAACATATGTAGAGTTATTTCAACTGAGCTATGTATTCACCATCTACGTCAAATAAATAAATACAAAATACAAAAATAAATACGACGTTGCTTTACTCGTACAAATTTGACAACTCACTCCTAACGGCCGACCCTCGTTTTCGAAACACGCAATAAAGCTTAACCTTATGAACTAGTTGCAGGCGGATGGGACTCACCTTCGCTGTCGGAAGTGTCGGAGAGCGGCGGCTCGCCCGCCACGTACTGCCTGCCGGACAGGAGGTTGTTTTCCACCACCGGGCGCTTGTCCTCCAGCTGGCGGCGGAACGCGCGGTGGTCATCCTGCACACACACGCACACACGTCAATTGATGTACAAGCTGCAGCATAAAATCCTAACATTGATTACGAAATCACCATGCTCCATCAGTAACAAGCAACTGCAGAATTATTTTGAAAATACAATACAATGAAAAACCGCAATAACAAATCTTCCCCAAATACAAGAATCATCCTATCACGTACCACAAAAAAAAAAAAAAAAAAAACCAACACACATTACTATCGAACGAGACTTATTATCAGATAGCTCCCTCATTTATTCTAAAAAGTTTTTGTAAATCTGGAATAATACTTATTTGAGATAGTTCCTGCTTCCTCCACCGTTACCTTTAACATTTAATTAATTTTTAACACAAAATATATATATATATATATATATATATATATATATATTTGTAAAGTGTTTTATTTCAAGTTAAAGTTAACACGATGTAGATTAAGATAATCAAACATTTTGCACATGTATGCAAATAATTGCTAACGTTCTGGATATACTATCTATAACGATGAGCATATTCTAAGATTGTATTTCCCCATTTTGTTCTCACGTTGTATTCATCTCTCTCTCTCTCTCTCTCTCTCTCTCTCTCTCTCTCTCTCTCTCTCTCTCTCCCCTCTCTCTCTCTCTCTCTCTCTCTCTCTCTCTCTCTCTCTCTGATAAAAGTGGCATCCTCGACTCACGACCTACGAGAGCATTCTGTTCCAGAAAGTGCTCAACACTGTTCACTTCACGCTAACGAACAAAGTCTATCTCTTCTGCAACTAAAAGCAGCTCTTCTCATTTCTTCTCAAGGAAGCAATCCACAAGGCATTCGAAGCCACGAAGATATTTAGGAATACAAAACTTAGAGTCTTCATTAATAAGCGCCTTAACTCTACGAAACTGTTAACGATTCTCAATCCCACACCGGTAGCTCTGGATCTCGAAAATTAATTGAAGTATCGGCATGCAAGTTCCGCTGAGTTCTTAATGAAGCCTCTGTAGCAGCTGTTTGCATTTGCTTAGAATATCGCCGCGCAGCATTTTGTTGAAATTCAAATTATTTAATTACTGTCTAAGACCGCTGCACGAGTCCCCGAAACTTCTTATCAACTTCTTCGGCCACGCCCTCTGTAGGGAAGGCAACCGAAAACGCAGCGGAAAATTCCTCGCGGCGGAAGAAGTGTCCGCGTCTCTCCTTCCGGGGCTGTGAATCCGGGTTCCTAAGTCCGCGTCGTAACTGTTCCCGCGGAACGTAGACAAACTCGGAGAAAACCGCAGGGGCGCCTTTAAGTCAGGGGAGTCGGACGATGTCGGTATACGAATTCCGCCTTCGCCGCTGCCGCAGCGACCGCCTCCCCCGCGGGGGTTGAGAAGGCGGCGGGGCGGGGGACGACGGCGTGGGGGAGAGCCCGGTCACCGCGTCACCTTCAAATCTGGGCGAACGGGCACCCAATTTCGCAGCGTCTTCGCTACCTTCTGGAATGTTCTTCCCCGGCAGGTTCCTAAACACCCAACTCGCAGTCCTCAACCGTGTGTTTGCATCGCAAAACTGTGTGTGTGTGTGTGTGTGTGTGTGTGTGTGTAGAGAGAGAGAGAGAGAGAGAGAGAGAGAGGGAGAGGGAGGGAGAGAGGAGTGGGAGTGTTTCTCGCTTGGCGGGTGGAAGAGTGGGCGGGCGTGGGTGGGTACCATGCTCGCACTTTTTCTTCATCCTCGAGCTCCCTAGTCCTCGCTCAGCCTGGCATAGCACGGCCCGGTAGAAGATATGAACTCCACTCGGAACGTCACGGCTCAGTTTGCAATGCTGCCTACCTCCTTCCTTCTTTTCTCATGCGGACGTCCTAGTTTTCGGTCTCTCTTTCTATCGATCTGTGCGTACCATGTTGCTTCTTGTTACTCAATTATTTCTGTAACTATTAATTATTTCTTCAGAATTAAAAAAGAATCCGATGTTTCTCATAGAGACTTCACTACTTCACTTCAGACTACTTCAAGACGAGTTATTACTCCGAGTTTTCTGTCAATAAAGTTGACAGTCCTTCACTACTGTGACGTACACAGAACACGCCTCTCCCCGCGCTCCCCGCTGTGGAGTATCAAGAAAAAGTGGGCGATTAGTAGGTGGGTAGTTGGGCAGTTGGGTGGGTCGGTGGGTGTGCCTTGGAGCAGCAAGTGGGGCTCGTACTTGCGCGCGCATCGCAACGAGGCGGTTGCTTACGGGCGTGGACTTTCCCCCGCTCGCTCTCCTGTCTCTGGCCCTTGCGGACGCCGCGTGGCCGGGGGGATGCGCGGGGCGACGCGGAAAGGGCGATACTCGATGGGCGGGCCAAGGAGGGGGGGAAGGGCATGGTGAGGTGCGGCGGGGCATGGCGGGTCAGGATGAGGTAAGGTGAAGCTAGGCAAGGCGTGGCGGGGCGTGGCGTGACTTGGCGAGGCGTGAGGCCGGGGCGGGCGAGGGGGCTCTCCTGCTGTCTGGTGTCAGCGTTCGGGTATTTGAAGTGATAAAATTATTCTTTTCACACATTTACTTCGTTTTAACACCAAGACCGGGAGCGGAGGCTCAGTGCATCAACTGATGCCACTGCAGCTCCTGTGACCGGGAGGTCCTAGGTTCCCACTCCCCACGGCGGCAGGGTTTTCGACACTAGCTTTTCAGCTAGGTCGAATTCAGTCGCTGCCTGGAGGAGAATTCTAGCGGCCGGCTGCTCTGATCGGTAGTCTTCCGTGGTTTCTCCGATCAACACCAGGCGAATGCCGGAGCAGTACCCTACAAAACGGGCCACGGAAGGCGCGCGATCTTTCCTTCCTCCTCCTTGTCCTATCCTCTCCCCTTACCCACACACTTACACTAACATGCACTACACTACCACATATTCCGGGACACCGGTCGGGAGCTTAGAGCTGGTCCTATCTGGGGCGGTGCCCCGCTGGTGGGAGAGTCTTGGTTAGGGGGAACGCAACTAGCCGACGGCAGGCCGGCGCCGGATCTCGCCATCCAGCGACGGACGATCATCGCCATATCTCGAGGAAAAACATGCACTACACTAACGGAACTAATGAGCAGAGCAGTTGACGTGTCCGGAAACACGAAAAAATTAATCAATCAATTAATTTTAACACCAAGAGCAAGCGGTTGATTGATTGATGAGCGGCCATGGTTGATTGCTTGACGTTTCCGGAGACGTCAACTGCTACGGGCATTACTCCCGTTAGTGCAGTGCATGTGGATTTCGGACGATGCGGGGATACCTTCCCCACAGACTGGTGAGTGCTGGCGCCGACCAAAACGTCTACTAACGACATATTTTCCCCTCTAGATAGATTGATTGATTTATTCGTGTTTCCGGGCGCGTCAACTGCTTCGGTCATTAGTCCCGTTGCATGTTTCTCTCGGGAGATTGCGGTGATTCCCCTCGCTGGATGGCGAGATCCGGCACCGACCTATCTTCGGCTAGTGGGGTTTCTCCCTAACCAGGACTCTCCCACCAGTGGGGCACAGCCCCAGTCGGGACAAGCTCTAAGCTCCCAACCGGCTTCCCGGAATATGTGGTAGTGTAGTGCATGTCAGTGTAAGTGAGTGTGTAAGGGGAGAGGATAGTACAAGGAAGAGGAAGGACAGATCGCGCGCGGTCCGTGGCCCGTTTGGTAGGGTACTCCTCCGGCATTTGCCTGGTGTTTATCGGAGAAAACAACGGAAAACTACCGATCAGCGCAGCCGGCCGCTAGAATTCTCCTCCATACAGCGACTGAATTCGACCTAGCTGAAAAGCTAGGGTCGAAAATCCTGCCGCCGTCGGGACTCGAACCTAGGATCTCCCGGTCAGAGGTGTTGCAGTGGCATCAGTTGATGTACTGAGCTACCATTCCCGGTCCCCTCTAGATATCTCCCCAAAGGTTCAACATCTCAGCTGAGACAAGCTCTAAGCTTCTACATTTGTGATAGTGTAAAGAATGTGTGTGTGTGTAAAGAAAGAGGACAAGGCGAGAAAAATAAAGGTAAGATGGCGCGCGGTCGCCGGTCGGCATTCGCCCGGTATTGATCGAAGAAGCTACGGAAAACTATCGGTCAGAGCAGCCGATCGCAAGAAGTATTCTCCAGACAGCGGCTACCCAGCTAGTGTCGAAAATCCGCCACCATAGGGACTGAAATCCTGGAACCTACCAGTCAGAGTCGCTGCGGAAACAGTGGTAAAGCTGGCTTTGCTCTACGCTCAACCGGTGCGTAATCGTATCTGCGTGCTTTTCAACGAACGATAATGAAGAAGATTGCATTAATATTCTTCTAAATAGCATGCTACCAAAACATGGAGAGAGAAAAATAGTTGAGTATGGTGATCTATTCGTTCCAAACTACAAACGTAACGCTTGTCCAGTACACATTAAGAGATAAAAGGTCTCACTTGATGAACGAATCAAGAAAAAAATCTGGAAAAGGTTAGGACTATTAGGTAAACAGTAATTAGGGAATGGGAAAATAGCACTGGTTAGTAGTATGAGTATAGGACTAACGAAAGTAGTTTCCGATATTTCTTAGAAAAAAAAACGCACAAAGACACTAAAAGGTGGAACTTCTCATCACCACGCTCTGTTAACTACATCATGCAGTTTATACGTAGTAAAAGGGAGGGGCAGAGATTCTGGCGCACGAAAAATCTTCCCTAAACACCACGCAGTTTTTAGTTAATAGCAGTTATAGTTAAAGAAAATAAATCAAATCCAATAAAAGATTATTTCATTTTATTGAGTATCTTGCATGTTAAAATTAAAAGATACATACAACTATCTTTCGTTCTATCGTTAATTCCAATTAGAATATGTTAATTGAAATACGTCTATTACGGAATCATCTTAATTTTGTTTTAAATGTGACTGAGAAAATGTTAAGTCTTTATCTCATAAAATAAGATGAAATTTTCGAAAACAATTCGATATGTCTTCATCGGAATGTGCCAGAAATATACCAATTGTCTCCATATTTACAATAACTCGAGGCTTATTTTGAAGATTGGTTTGAAAATTTCGTACCACAATTTTACGAAGAACGTTCCTGTGGCAAAGAGTAATACAAAGAGTTACAAGAAAAGAAAATTACAAAAAAATTCACAAAGACGTTCCCATGACATTTGTACTCTCGAGTTTCCTTCCCCCAGAGTGTACCGTTCTGCCTTAATTCGATGCACGAATGGCCCTTCTGAGGCAGCGGCCGCCCTTCGAAAGAACCTGCCCGGGGCGCCCTCCCCCGCCCCGAAGGGCGAAGGGCGCAGGGCCTGCGCGCGGCACGTGTCACTCGCTTCGCAGGGCCGAAGCCAAGCGAGTAATTGAGGGCGCGTCTCACACATTCATTTCAGAAAAATAAACCTGTTCACAATGGAAAGGCGCGGGGGAGGGGGCGCGCGCGGGGGACCCCGTATTCACACTTGCGCGCACAAAGAGCTTCTGAAACGAGACAGATGATTGGAGGAGAAACGTCCGTCAATCTACTTGGTTCACCACACTGCGGACCTCGATTCGCAATTATACGCCCTTTTTCCCCCAAACGTCGAGCATTCACCTTACAAAAAAGAAACTATTACGCATCAGACAGAATTTTAATGCACCCTTTCACAAAGGGATTTCATAACTAGTGACTCAATAGTTCTAAAATGGTCAGGAGCTTTTTAATCTTTGATGAGGATTTACGAGTCAAACTTTCAGCAAATAAAATCAATTATATTGTAGCAAGTATAGCATGTTCCAAAAAAAAAAAAAAGTTATAGCTGCCAGCTGCCGGCACAACGTGAGACATCGTGGTCGCAAACTCCCTCCGAAAATACCTTTCCTCGCATCCGACGCCAAAAGCCTGCAGCGTCTGCGAGTCGCGTTCCGGAGAAGGGACGTCTCCTTCTTGACAACAATCGCCGCGCGGCGCCGCGACGCGTCGCGTCGCATGGCGTCGCGCCCTCCCAGCGGAGCGAGCGCCCCCAGGCCCGGCGTCGCGACGCCCGCCGTCGCCCCGACCCGCACGCGCTCCAACAAAGTTGACACAGCGCCGTCGCTTAAAGCTCGCGAATAAAACCTCATTTTATTACCACAAACAGCGAGCGCCTCCCACAAGAATCACGAGAGCCCTTTTTCTCGGGCGCGCGCGCGCCGCCCGGACGAGAGCGCCTGCTTCGGACAATACCGCCTCGCCCTCGCCCTCGCCCGTCCCTTCCGCCGGCCGCCCAGCTCTCGAGCTGCGCGCTCGCCCGTAATAACAACAAAAATACCCGCAGCGCAAACAAAGCGGATAAGCAGGGCCGCTTTTTCTACGGCGGGGAGGCGAGCGCATCTATTCAAGATGGCGGCCGGCAGCCAGCCAGCCAGCTGCTTCGCTTTGATTCTCCGGAGCGGTAATGAGCGAGCGAGCCCGGAGGAGACGGGGTGGGGGCGAGCGCCCACGGCTTCGTCCTCCGCCCCGGAAAAACGCGCTCGGCCCCGGGACTATTTTCCTTTGTGCGCGGAGGATTTTGGATTGTAAGCACGCCCTAGCCTCACGCGCCGCCTCCTTTATGGAATTAATTATGAATTATTTCTCCTTCTCTTCTTCCTCCTTGAAGGAGAAAGATTCTTAACGAGATAGAATAATTGAGGAAGAAAATGCGTACTTTCATCGTCTGTCGGAGATAAAACTTAATATTTTAACATAATGCTTAATCCCATTCTCGAGATCTTTTGATCGCGAAGGACGGTATTTCTTAGCGGCGGGGACGGGGTTAAGAGGGCCACGCAGTAAGCGAGAGGGAGGAGGAGAGGAGAGCGGGAGAGGGAGAGGGAAGAGGAGAGGAAGGGTAAAACGCGCAGTTCCGACGCGGGGTGCTCGTCGCGTTCGCTTGCCGTCTACTACGAGGAAAATTTAATCTGCTGAAGGCAACGCAGACTGCCATTTAGGTGCAAAAGCGACGGTCGCGGTGCGCGCGCCCGGTCACGGAATCGCAATTACAGTGTGTGAGTGTGGGGGGGGAGGGCGCTGGCTGACACCGGGCGGGCGGGGCGGGGCGGAGCGGCGCGGGCGGGGCGGGCGGAGCGGGGCAGGGCGGGGCGGGCGGGGCGGCGAGGAGTGGGGCGGCGTCGGGCGGGGCGGGGCGGGGCGAGGCGGGGCGGGGCGGGGTGAAGCGAGGCGGGGCGGGGCGGGCTGGGCTAAGCGGCGCGGGGCGGAGCGGGGCGGGGCGGGGCGGGGCGGGAGGGAGCAAGGCGGGCGGGGCGGGGCGGCGCGGGGTGTGGCGGGCGGGGCGGGGCGGGGCCATGCGGAAACGCGCGTCACAGCGCTGCGGTCGAGCGAACACTAATGCTGGAGATGCCACCGCGGTGGCGCGCTCATGTGCGACCGGAATTGGTGCTCTTCGAACGTCATTCACGCTCGCGTTTTCCAACTGAGGGACGTCGAGTGTGAAGGTTAGATCCACAGTATTCCTACCCTACCCTATTTAATAGGGTGTATCCCGACTACATATCGCGGTCAACTTTTGTGAGGCCGTTAACCGATCTCCCCAAAAAGGCATAGCCCCACTCCATCCCGTTCCCTTTTCCTGCTTAGTATGAGGATTGATTTCAATGTTTCCACAATCCATAGAAACACACTGATCAATTATAAAACATCCACTTCTGTTTCTTTTCCAGAAAAATTTTCACATCCTTTTAGAGCACTGACAACGTTGAAAAGCACCGTTTACAAGTTTGTTGGTTGATTGTTAGTGATTCCGGGCGCGTCAACTACCGAAGTCATTAGTAACGTAAGCACAGCGTATGTTTTTCCCTCGTGAGTTGGTGGTTTTCATCCCACGCTGGAAGGCGAGATCCGGCGCCGACCTGTCGGCTAGTAAGGTTTTCCCCAACCAGGTATATCCCACCAGCGGAGCACCGCCCCAGCCTGGACAAGTTCTATGTTCCCGACCGGTCTCCCGGCATGTGTGGTAGAGTGGTACATATTAGAGTGTAAGGGAAGAGCATGGAACGAGGAAGAGAGGCAGGAAAGATTGCGCGCGGTCTGTGGTCCGTTTATTAGGGTACTGCTCCGGCATTCACTTGGTGTTCAGAGAAATCAGTGTAATCAGAGAAACCACGGAAAACTACCGTTCAGAGCAACTGGCCCTCCTGTAGCCAGCGACTGAATTCGGTCTAGCTGACAAGCTAGCGACGAAAATCTTGCCACGATCGAGATTCGAACCTACAATCTCCCGGTCAGAGACACTGCAGTAACATCAGCTGATGCACTGAGCCACCTCTCCCGGTTTAAAAGTTCGTGTAAACAAAATATGAAATTGCCTATCACGAGCATCTTCTTACCTCACCAACTTAATAAACCTCTTTCCCATGATTCTGCCGTGTCTGCTGTGTCCGAGCATTTCTCTGGACTGATGTGAGAACAAGTAATTGCGTTACATAATATTCTTGACATTATTACATTTACACTTTTGAGCTTTCTTAAATGTCATTACATTAATAGAGCATTAAGAACCTAATAGTCTAGCATTCACATTTTTAAATAACACTATTTTCAGTAACTACCTTTTCAATTGTTTACAAAAAAATTCCTTAAATTAAAGATTTTTAATTTTCTACATGATCTTACAAGTAATTAAAATGATTGTATTAAATTTATGCGTTTTAATAGTTCAACCTTCGTCGTTATCATTCATTATTGCGTTATAAAACATATGAAAACACTACAAACTTCTGGAAGAGAATCCATAAGGAACCGTACTGCCAGTGTTCACTGCACAACTTCTTTTAGACTCCACTTTTAAACAAAGATGGTCTCTCTGTGGCACTGACGTTACAGGTCTACTGAAGCTCGGGTGACTACTGGCGCCAGGGGAATTGACCCACAGGCCCGAAATGGGTAGAAGCAGATGCCCCCAAGAATACACTGTGTTGTAGTATGTGCAAATGTAAAGTAAACGAGATTTCATTTTTGAGGTTTTATGGAGGATTTCGGGAAAATGCACCACTGTGCGGTGGCAGGATTTTCAACTAGCTGGAGATCCAGATCGATATTCCCCTCTGTCTGGAGAATAATTCTCAAGGTCGACGGCTCTGATCGGTACTTTTCCTTGGTTTCTCCGATCAACACCAGGCTAATGTCGGAGTAAGACCGTAACAAATGGATCACGTACCGTGCGCAATCTTTCTTTCCCCTCCCTTACCCTATCCTCGCCTCTTACTTACACACACACTAACATGCACAGCATTACTGCACATGCTGGGAGACCAGTTGGGAGCTGAAAGCTTCTCCCGATGGTGGGAGATACCTAGTAGAGGGAAACCCCGCTAGCCAACGTGTAGGTCTGTACCGGATATCACCATCCAGCGGGGGACGATCACCATCACCTCTCGAGAAAGAAACATGCACTAGAATTACCGGAATAATAACCTCAGCTGTTGACGCGTCCGGAAACATGAAATAATCAATCAACAATAATTCGGACGTAACTGAAAGAAAAGATCTACAATCTGATTTTACATTTAAAAAAAATGAAATTGAGTCACTTAGTGACTCAGACCGTGGGTTTGCATTGAATAGTTAGTACACATCATCTTCAATTTTTTTGTTTTGTGAAATGATTCACCTTTTGAACAGTTTCGTTGACACATTGATCCCATTCAAGAAATTGTCAACATATCTGTGCCCCAAGCATTTCCGAATATATATGAGTGATATCATGGTGTGGGGATTCGCGTTTTCCTAACACTCTGCACTTGGAGCGAAATCAGCAGCTGAGTTGAGGTAAAGTGGGCGTTCGCGGTACAGAGCGGGCTCCAAGGCTCTTTGCGTCCTCTTCTCCATTAGAAGTGGGAGCACATCGCGCACCAGCATTCGCAGCACCGACATTCGATTTTACATTTTAAAAAATGAAATCGAGAGTCACTTAGTGACAGACGGTAGGTTTGCATTGAATTTTTTTGTGTTTTGTGAAATGATTCAACTTTTGAACGGTTTCGTTGACACATTGATCCCATTCAAGAAACTGACAACATATCTGTGCCCCAAGCATTTCCGAATACATATGAGTGATATCATGGTGTGGGGATTCGCGTTTCCCCAGCAGCCCTCTGCACTTGGAGCGAAATCAGCAGCTGAGTTGAGGTAAAGTGGGCGTTCGCGGTACAGAGCGGGCTCCAAGGCTCTTTGCGTTCCTCCTCTCCATTAGGAGTGGGAGCACATCGGGCGCCAGCATTCGCCGCGGAAACAATCGCGGCTCCAGGGGATCAACAGGTACGGAGACCTGGAGGGCGCGCGCCGTTTGCGGCGGGGGGCGGTCGCACAGGGGAAGCAACGGAAACTCTTAGCCCGTTCTCGCTCAAATCGTGGAACACATGATTGGCGTTTCCGGGCGCGTCCACTGCTAATGTCATTTGTCCCGTAAGTATAATGCATGTTTTTATCGCGGGAGGTGGCGGTTATCTTCCTCTGATGGAAGGGGAGATCCGGCGCCAATCAACACGTCGACCGGTGGGGTTTTCTTCAACCAGGTATTTCCCCTCCAGCGGGTCACCGCCCCAGCTAGGACAAGCACTAACCTCTCGGAATGTGTGGTAGTGCAAGTGAGTGTAGGAGGCAAAAATAAGGATGGAGATATCGGGCGCGGTCCGTGGGCCGTTGGTTAGGGTACTGCTCTGTCATTCCCTGGTGTTCACCAAAACAATACGGAAAATTACCCATCGGAGCAGCCGGTCGCTACAATTCTCCTCCGAACAGCGGCTGAATTCTACCTGACTATGAAGCTATTGTCGAAACTCCTGCCACCGCCAGGACAGGAACTCTGGAACCTCCCGGTCAGAGGCATTACAGTGACATTAGTTAATGCACTTAGCCACCAAATCCGATCGTTGAATACAAGAGAAAGTGTTGACCTGAAAGGTAGACGAACATCCTGAGAAACGGATGAATCAAAAAGGGCAGAGACGTCAGCAATATCAAGGTGGGTGAAATGACGAGACATGTGGACTGGTAGCAAATTAACGAAAAAAAAAAGGAAAACACAAGGAAAGGGAGCGAAGGAAACGGGGTTTTGGAAAGACAGTGCCTGAGATTGAGAATTGTCGAGGCAACAAATGAGGTAAAAGAAACCGGCAGTTGGGATGCGTGGCGATGGGCGGTCGTGGTGGACGTGCAGGGACCGCAGAGGAGACAGAAAGGGGGAGGGACAGCGGGACGACGCGGAGCTCATCTGGAAACTTCGCCCGAAGCCTCGCCTGGGAGCGGGCGGCTGAAAAGAAACCGGCAGTTGGTCCGTCTCGCTCCACCCACTCCGCGCCGGCCACCCCGCCTCGACCAGCTCCCTCCACCGTCCATCCCCGCTCCCATCCGCGCCGCGCCACCGTCGCCCAGCTCCTCCACCCCGTCCCACTCCGCTCCGTCTACCCGCGCAGCGCGCGCACCCCGCCCCGCCCCGCCCCGCCCAGCCCCCCTCCACCCCGTCCCATCCCCGCCTCCGTCCTACTCCGCGCCGCGCCACTCCGCCTCACCCTCCCCAGCCCATCCCCGCTCCGTCCCATTCCGCGCCGCGCCACCCCGTCTCGACCCGCCCAGACCAGCTCCTCTCTGTCCCGTCCCATCCCTGCTCCGTCCTAACTCCGCGCCGCGCCACCCCGCCACCCCCCCCGCCCTCTTCGCTCCGTCCCGCCCCGCCCCGCCCCCCCGCCGCCCGCCTCGCGCCTCCACGCTCCGCCCGGCCAACCCGCCCCGGCGCCCTTGTCCGCGCGCCCCCCCCCCCCCCCGCCCCGGCGACGGCCCGCGGAAACGAATGGGTATTTAACACGGCAGCAAAGCCCCTCGTAAAGCGAAGCGCGCGGCGGGGGCGGGCGCCTCAAAGAAAGGGCCCTCTGAAGACCTCAAGTTGGCCCGTGCATGGGGCCCGCCGCCCGCGCCCTTCCCAGGCACTCCAGCCCAGAGCCTCTCGATTATTCAGACGACTTACGAAACACTCAACACTTGCATTCGCAATCCACGCTCTAAAGACGCTCTAAATTGCTCGTATTATCCGCAGGGGCGACATACAGAACTTTTAAGAAAACACTCGGTTACTTTAGTATGCTGCCTTAAACCAAGCGACAAGCGTACTCTTGGGCATTTGTTAATTTGCCTTGTTTTAGGTTTACACACATTCATGTTCATGTTGAAAAAATACTACAAAGTACAGCCAATTCGGTTATTGTGAACTCTCGGTTATAGTGAACCTAAGTCCCGTTTCACTTATATATACAAACTATATTACACAAAGGCACACAACATACACAACTATATTACAAAAAGGCATAAGAAAATGCGATTATAATGAACCTGAACCTCGACTACGATAAATGTAGGAAATACAACGCCCTGTACATTAATTCCCTCCTAAAAAAACATATCCCCTCAATGCCACACATTCCAACACCATGCAACCGATAGCGGTAGCTCAGTGCATCAACTGATGTCACTGCAACGCCTCTGACCGGGAGGTCCTAGGTTACACTCCCCACGGCGGCAGGATTTTCGACACGAGCTTTTCAGCTAGGTCGAATTCAGTCGCTGTCTGGAGGAGAATTCTAGAGGCCGGCTGCTCTGATCGGTAGTTTTCCGTGGTTTCTCCGATCAACACCAGGCGAATGACGGAGCAGTACCCTACCAAACGGGCCACGCACCGCGCGCGAGCTGTCCTTCCTCTTCCTTCTCCTATCCTCTCCCCTTACACACACACGCACACACCAACATACACACACTACACTACCACATTCCGGAGACCGGTCGGGAGCTTAGAGCTTGTCCCGGCTGGGGCGGTGCCCCGCTGGTGGGAGAGTCCTGGTTAGGGGGAAACCCCACTAGCCGACGGTAGGTCGGTGCCGCATCTCTCCATCCAGCGAAGGGAAAGTCACCGCCCTCTCCCGAGAAAAAAAACATGCACTACACTAACGGGACTAATGACCGAAGCAGTTGACGCGCCCGGAAACACGAAAAAATTGATCAATCAATCAAAATCCATGCAGCTTGGAAAACATATCGTCGGCCAAGAGTCATACTCGAAGGTCTCTCTTGCGGTGTAGCTAGCAGACAGGGATGTGGAGCTTACTGATGACCCTACGCCATTTAG
Organism: Teleogryllus oceanicus; assembly: GCA_964035755.1. NCBI lineage: Eukaryota > Metazoa > Arthropoda > Insecta > Orthoptera > Gryllidae > Teleogryllus > Teleogryllus oceanicus. The sequence goes on along the minus strand of CAXIVR010000002.1, from coordinate 57,822,757 downwards.
TTTGACTGGGAAACAAAGGTCATGTGGGCTACAATTGGCGGCGGTGGAGCGCGATTACTTGCTTCGGTTTCAAGCTTAGTGTTATATTCCGCGGGACAAAGCGCGTTGTGTTCTACGAAGGCGACAGGAGGCGTGCAACTGCCACAGTCCTGATGCCTGGCGACATCTGCCGCGCCGCGCGGAAGAGCGATCAGTTTCATGAGCCGCTTGCGCCATGCCGTTCCGAAAGGATCTCATATGTTAATAGGCGAGTAAAAGGGCCTTCGGAAAGTGGGATGGTGATCCAACAGTGGAAGAGGCAGTGAAGGGTGTCAAGACTGAATTACGATACTTAGAGACAGAGCACAATGCGGAATCAAGTGTGGAGAGAGGACGAACTCTGAAGAAGGAAGCAGATAAATTATTGATGAAAAATGTACGACTCAAACAATTGAAAATAATTCATTTTTTAGGACAAATAATGATATTCAAATTTTAAACTAATTCAAATTAATAAAATTAATCAATTTGGAGATTTTCTATTTAATTTTGACATCATCGGATATAGTGAACCTCTTGGGGGAGCTGTTTCTGTAATTGCCTGGCATTGATCGAAAAGACACACAAAACTACCTCTCGCCCAGACAGGGGCTGAATTGGACTCAGCTATTTAAGTAGTGACGAAAATCCCCTGCTAAGACTTCCCGGTGGGAGTCGCTGGAGAGACTGGCTGGCTCTGAGCCGACTCAAGTGTGTTGCAACGACGTGAGGGAATCGCGAAGACCAAGAGGCGGCGCGGGTGCAGCTCCTCCGACCTCGTTCTCAACCCCGGGGCTCTGGACGCAACCGCGGCGGCGGAAGAGCCCAGGCGGACGCGGAGAGGAGGGCGGGAGAATTAATTCGGCGCATAAATCCCCGGAAGGCCCCGGATCTTGGGCGCTGGGATGGAATTGAGGGCAGAGGCGCCGGAGAGCCATCCTCTGCTTTCCGGCAACACCGCCGCCCGCAACCGGCTCACTTCCACGTCCGAGTTAACGCCAAGTTTTTCGGCGGCGGCGGCGAGGCCTGGGTCTCCTCGGCGGGCCTCCGCCCTCCCCGCCCTCTTGTAGCGCCCTCAGGCAGGCAGGCTCTCACCTTTGTCCCGGCGCTGCGCATGCGCAGAGAAAGTGTTGCGCACAAAAGGAAAGGTGACCGCCCCCGCCGCAGCCTTCCTCGCGATGCGGGTGGCAGCAGGAGACGGGGGATGGGGGGGGGAGGGGAGGCGCCGCCACGAGGCTATGGCTCCCAGTGACCTCTTTCGGGGTGGAAGGAAGTCTGCGTACACAGCGCAACAAAACACGCGAGCATGTAACAGCTCTCTAGTTTATTGTATTGCTACTTCCGTTTTAGGGTGGTTTACGGCATTTTAAAGATGAAAATTCTATGAGTTTTCAGTCACACAACGTTGGATGTGAGAATATATTTAGCATTTAACGCCATTTGAAGCCCATTCCGCCCAGATTATACGACACTTTCACATCACTGTGTAAGCGAATGTGCAAGTTGGTACTTTTTTTCAAAAACTCGCATATAGCTTTTGTAACTTTGCAATTGTAAATAGATCAAATTAAAAGCATTTTTAAAGCTAGTGTGAGTAACGTAGTTTAAGATACGCGGTAGATTCGAGACCCAGAACAGACACGGAAACAATAACAGTTTCCATTGGAGCGCAAATTGTTCTGTACCATCACCACTCTCCCCAGCAAAGCGAGCGCCGTGCCACCTGCCACGGCCCTGACACGCAATCCACAACTAACAATACGCCGGGAGCGAAGTTCACAAGCTACGACACCTTTCCAAAGTGTACAACTCTCTACACTTTTAATTAAATGACAAAATATATTGGTCGTTAGCGGACAGTGAATCGCCACATTTACCATTAAAATTGATTGTTCACATGATAGAAACAGACACGAGTGGGTATTTATAATTTATTTACAATAAATTACGTACAGGAACTAAAACCTCCCTTTAAGGCGTTTGTCGGAGCTACCTGCCGCAACCCCCCTCTCTCAACACGCGTCTTGCGGCCGCGCCTGCGAGTAGCCAACTCGGCCGATTCGCAACTGGGCACCTCATGTGCCTCGGCAGACCATATGCCCTGAAGTATAAGGCATACTTCACCGCGTCCAAAACTCGAACACGTACTCTGGTCTTCAGCACTTCCGCGCCAGACTTGGCCGGACAAGTTTTGCGGGGTTTGCCACGAGGAAACCAGAATCGTTACTCCCGAAGGATCCTGCGACGCACCTTAATATAGGTCCAAGTCACACGACCTCCTACGTCATCTGCCCCCCACGCACTCGTCTTGAAGCGAGGGCCACCGACGCCGCATTTTGTGCCCGGCGTCTGGGATTTCCGTGAAAGGTGGCCTTTGATCGGGAGCCTATATTTGGCTCCCTCATCCCCATACCTTACAACTCAGGAGCAGGGAGTAAAGTCTATGACGCTGCAAATTAAAAACGTGTTGCAATTTAATTTTCGCAGAGCATCTAACTACTTTCTCTGAGGAAGCAAAAGTATCGTGTTACATCATGATAATAATGGTGCAGTATCAGAAGTTTTACTCTATAGGTATTCGTGACCGAGCAAGTCACAAAGATAACGGTATCATCGAACCCATTCCAAATGAGTACTCAGAGCGTAACGGAAAAGTTCACTTTCAGCGCGCACGACACGAATATCCCACTTTGAGATTCATCCCCACCATTGCTCCTCTGCCCTCGGTCGTGTAAGAGGCCATGAAAGTGCAAAGCACTGCATATCCCTCGGCAAGAGCACTCAGAATCTTTCTTTTGTGACTCGTATGAAAGGTTCACCTGCGCTATCCTAAACATTGGATCCAGCTTTTTTCTGGCATGGTATGTTTTTTTCAGGCCAGTGGATTTTTTTGAGGGATTCAAAAACACTTGAGCTTCTTGGAAGACTGTGCCGCTCTGCGAAACGGATTCTCCCGCCAGGCACGTCAGCCGAACGCCCCAAAGAGCCAGTCCAGCGGGGGTAGTTGGAGTTTAGAAAGAGTTTTTACGAGGGATTTTCTTTGTTACAATATCGTCACTATAAAGAAATTATTGTAAGAAATTATAGGAATCATGTCCAAAAGCAGATGTGAATAAGCAAACGAGTGAATTGAAATGAAGATTTGCAGTGTACTTCTTTTGCATTTTAGCGACATAAATGGATTGATTTCAAGCGAACTTTAGTGGAATAACAAAACGCCCCAGATTCAGGATTGTGAAATGAAAGCCAATAATTTCTGTCGGTGTTCTCACCGACCAACTCAGTTCGGTATGAGTGTCACATGACTAAACTCACCTACCGCCATATCTGGATCAGGATATCACTGCAGTGCCCCTGACAGGCGGGTCCTAGGGTTCAAGTCCCGACATTGGCAGAATTTTCGACACTAGCTGGGTGCAGCCACGCCGCTATCTGGAGGGAAATTCTAGCGTCCTGCTGTTCTGTTCAGTAGTTTTTCGATCAACACCAGGCGAATGCTGGATCAGAACCCGAACTAATGAGCCAAGGACCGCGCGCGGTCTTTCCTTCCTCTTTCTTGTCCTACCTTCACCCCTCCCTTTCGCACACACTGACATGAACTGCACCACCACACACGTCTGGAGACCAGTGGGGAGCTTGTTCCGGGTGGGGCGATGCCGCACTGGAGGGAGATACCTGGATAGGGAAAACCCTGCAACCCGACGGATAGGTTGGCGCCGGAAGTCGCCATCCAATAGAGGAAGATCACCATCACATCGCGCGATAAAACCATACACTATAGTTTTCCGTGGTTTCTTCGATCAACACCAGGCGAATGTCGGAGCAGTATCCTATCAAACGGGCCACGGACCGCGCGCGATCTGTCCTTCCCATTCCTTGTCCTATTATCTCCCCTACACACACACTTACACTAACATGCACTACACTACCACGTATTCCGGGAGACCGGTCGGGAGCTTAGAGCTTGCCCCTACTGGGGCGGTGCCCCGCTGGTGGGAGAGTCCTGGTTAAGGGGAAAGCCCACTAGCCGACGGTCGGTCGGCGCCGGATCTCGCCATCCAGCGGGGGAAGATCACCGCTATCTCCCGAGAAACAAACATGCACTACACTAACGGGACTAATGACCAAAGCAGTTGACGCGCCCGGAAACACGAAAAAAAACAAACAAACCATACCCTACACTTACGGGTCGGCAGTTGACGGGCCCGGAATGACTGATCATGGACTCACCTGCTGCTTCTGCAGCGCGGCGACGTCGCCGCCGATGGGGCCCAGCCCCGTGAGCTCCGTGTCCTTGCGGATCACCCACTCGGTGAGCTCCCTCAGCGACAGAAGCAGCGCGCTCCAGTGCTCCGAGTTGCTCTCCAGGCGGTTCCTGCAACACACCAGCGCCGCCTTCACGCACCACACACCCTCCACATGAAGGCCCTCGGCAAACAGTACGTAACTCAGCTTCTAAATACCCCTTCCTTTCAAAAACGTCAAGCTCTTTCAGACTCCGCGCATGCAAAAGCCAAAATGAGAAGCGCATATTTCTTTATCGTTGTGTTCTGTAATATTGAAATACACTCACATCTATTTTTAACTCTCTACCAAATTTTACTTACGAGTATTCAACGAAAGATTTGTAGTCTTTATATCATCAAGTTCAATATTATCAATCTAGCGCCGACTTATAGAGAGAACTAGTCCTACTCAACGTGTAAAAATAAAAATAATTTTTCTTCTCTGAGATTTGTAGTGGTAAGATAATCGCTAAAATATCAGAAACTAAAGGCTAGATAATTGTTGGCGACGCCAATAGTAGAGCAAAAGAGCTACTTGTTTATAAAATTAATGCGTGTGAAATTAAAACCTTCAGTAGGAGATAATTTTCTGAGACGATTGGGAGAACCATAGGGAGAACAGAAAAGGGCGCTCCCAATAACTGTGAAGGACAAACAAAATAACTCATTTGCTCAAAAACTGAGAAAGTACTCTATGAACTCTATGTGTCATGTTAAGCTTAAGAACGAAATTCAGAGAAAAGAAGAGAGTGCAAGAGTGAACTTTTGGAATTTTCGAAAAATCATGGTTTTCCAAAAATTGGGACAGCACAATTTTTAAGATTTCTTACGATATCCTATTACAAATTTTAATCTAAAAATTTGGAGCCATTTTTAAGAAAATTTTGAAAATGTTAAGACTTTTAAAGGAACCTGGCTGAATGGGTTAGGCCCTATAGCGGTGCCCCTACAAGGACAGAAAGACGTTTTTGCCGCCAATCGGATTTTCAGCATGAAGAACACACAAAAATGGGTTCTGACTATAGCACGTATTACAGAAAGAAATTTTACTACAAACAGGAACAATATTTTCTCTTTTTCGACACCATGTTCCTACAACACGAGTTTTTCTTCTGAAAAATTGCTGAGTTCTGACGCAGCATTACAATACTGTTTTTACTACGTAAGTGCGTAATGAGGTAAGAAAAGAAACCAATGTTTAAAAAAAGAAAACGGGAGGCCAAGCAGGTAAAACGACGATTTTGATAAAAAAAAGTGGTAAAGCAATAATAGGGGGAAGTTGACGGCAGGCTAACACACTGAGAGAGGTAACACGGCGAGTGCAATGTAGTCAATCGAGTTCGTTCCAAGTGTGCCGCCGAGGCCGTGAGGCAAGTGGCGGCGAGGGGTTCGGAGCGAGGCTGTTGGTGCGGCGGGGGCGGCGCGGATCGATTCGTCGGCGCTGGAATAGAAGCTCGAGGGGGGGCGGGGGGGGCAGCGCTGGAGCGGACGTGCGGATTACCGCGAGGATTAGCAGGGCGACGGCTAATTGGGGAATAAACGCGGTGGGTGTCCGGCCTCGCTTTCCTTCCGCACCGCGCCCTTCGCCCTTCTCCCGCCGACCGCCACAACACCTACTCTACATCCTCATTGACATTTCGAGCGCTCGGAAGAGTCAATAAAAATTACTTTCAAAGCGTCTCTTTGAGTGAAAATTTTCCTGATACCCAACTAATTTTTTTAATTAACAACCAGGTGAGTGTACTATCAAATTTTGAATCAAAAATTTGAAAACAGTTATATATTTACGTTAAAATTACATTGAATAATCCAATTCCAGAGTGGTATTTTTGATAATTTTGTGTGAAAAATGGTGAATATCTGTCCCATTGTAGTACGAAAATCTGTCTTGACATTTTACCATGAGTTATCCGATAAGCTGATTATAAATAGCCGCTAATTTCTCAAGAAAGCCACAATTTTTTGTAAAATAGATTCATTGAACTCATAAAAAAACATAAAACAGAATTTCTGGACTGTACAACCCTTAAAACCTAATCACAGCCGAAATAATCGGTAAAGTAGCAATACTCAAAATTACTCTTAGGAGCAGGTAAGTGATTAAAGTTTCAATGTACACATGCTTCAACGACACTCAAGTGTGACATCCGGTTCCATTCGTGCAATCTGCAGTGGCGCTTTCAGACCCCAGCAAACTCAAAGAGAGCCGTAGAGCCTCGCAAAGCATCGTATCGATCAAATCGCAAAAGACGCGGAGAAAATGCCCGGGGGAAAGGGATTTCCAGAATTCAACTGCGCCAAAGGGCGGGCGGGCTTCGCGGGGTCGGCGTGATGCATGCGGGGCGATTAGCAGGCGCCGGGAAGAAATGGCGACCATCGCCAGCAGACAAACGAGAGGCTCACGCGAGCGGGGGGGGGGGGGGGGGGTTTGAGACCGGTGCGGCAACGGCGGCTGCAAGAAGCAAACGAAACGAAGGCAGCGACAGCACGTGTACGATATATCTAAGGAAGGGTTTCAAGAGAAAATACACGAGAGAAGAGTTGTAAGAGACGGGGGGGAGAGAGAGATAGGGAGAGACTGATAGGGAGAGAGAGAGGGGGAGAGAGAGACAGAGAGTGAGAGACAGAGAGACAGAGGCAGAGAGAGGCAGAGAGAGACAGAGAGACAGAGGCAGAGAGAGGCAGAGAGAGACAGAGAGTGAGAGACAGAGAGACAGAGGCAGAGAGAGACAGACAGAGAGAGAGACAGAGAGAGAGAGAGAGAGAGAGAAATGGGACATGAAGTGATGGCAGAGTTAAGGGGTAAGGCGTGAGGGAAGTTTTTTTTTTTTTTGACGTTTGAAAAACAGATTCCAACGATTTTGTGAGCGCCGACCTTATTCGAAACCCTTCCTTCTGAATCCTGCTGGAACGTGTCGCATGTATTTTGATACGTCGCCATCGTATTCGAAGTGTCAGAAAATCTATATATTGGCAAGATGCACGTTTTGGCAGTCTTGTATTACTGTTGGTCGCAAGCTTTTGGAGAAGTGAATATTAAATTCACGAGGAGGCAGAGTAACGTGTGTCGAAATAGTTCCTACAGTTCTGTCTTCTACTGATTTTATTTGTGATAAGAATTGCAAGATTTATAAGAAAAATATCACTAACATTCTCCCATTATATGTAACTTTTTTTCAAATTTCGATAATTTATAAACGTTAACGAAATTGAGATCTGTGACATATTCTCAAGTGTCCGTTGTACTATCCGTGGAAAATTAATTGGCTCCAAATTTTAATCAAAAACGAATAGAGCTATAAAAACACGTACTTTCTCTCCCTACTTTCAAAACTTTCCTTACTGCAATATTACGCGAAAAGTACTCAAATTTTCGAAAAATTGTGCAGGACCTTATTTCAAATTCTATCTTAAGGAACAGATTTCATTAACGAAAAAAACTCCACCTTTATAATTGTAGTCGAATGACGCCGAAAAAATTTTTGCAATTTTCGAAAAATCATTTTAAAAAATGAGACCCCTTAAAACTTTAAATGGCGCATCAATATTACATAATTGAGAGAAAACAGGGGATTCCTGTAAAGTACCATTCAAAATTAATACATCGGTTTCAAATGTTCGGGGACCGCCACATCAGCCAGATCGATTGCGGAGAATTAATTTGAGAGAAAACCAGTCGAATGGTTTAGCCGCTAGCATTGTTCACAGAGGGACAGGCAGACACACATACGTTTTGCCGTCATTCGACTTTTCGGTACCAAGGACCCACAAAATATGGGTTCTGGCTACGCCATGTGTGAGACAATTTTTTTCTAAATTTAGCAACTGGATTTATTATTTTCATTACCATGGCCCAGTAATAAGAGTTTTTCTGCCGAAAATTCGCCGTTTTTTTCGCAGCATTACATAACTTTCTATCTACTGCATAAGCGGTAACAAGAAAGTAAAATTTGGAGCCATTTGCCGAAAATTTTGAAAATAGTGTTAAGGCTTCATGTAAAGTATCCCCATAAATTGAAAATATGTTTCAAACTCACAGGGTCTCTGAGGAATATCTAATTTTGAAGAAAATCGGCCGAGCGAGTTAGGTTGTAATGTTGATCACAGACTTACAGAATGACAGAATTTACTATATATACGAACACGAGTTGTCTATTTTTTTTATATCAGAGCATACGAGGATTTCTGGCAAGTAATTGCCATTTACCACAGGAGAAATTAGTATATCTTTGATACGGAAAAGTTGCTTTAGGGTAAAACCTTTCATAAACCCCGCTTGTCTTTCGGTATGTGGACAGAGTTAACCCCTAAACCATTTAGAAGATATTTCACAAAAACTAATATACCCTTAGCAATTTGTCCGAACTTAAGGCTCTGTGAATTTGAAACGGATATTTTGATTTTGAGGGGTACGTTACATTGTCTTAATATTTTCAACATTTTCTCAAAAAATGGCGCCGCATTTTTCGATTATTTTCTTCTCTGATAGAGCAAAGAACGTTGAACTCTCTAAATATTCGAAAACTGCAAAAGTTAAATTTTTTTGTGCCGTCTTCCTATAAGTGCAATTTTAAAGATAGATTTTTTTCTTTAATAAAATCTGTCCTTCGACATCAGATCTTTCAATAAGGTCATATAATTTTTCGAAAATGAGTATTTTTCCCGTAATTTTTGCTTTAAGCGAAGACAGTTTAAAATATTTTCTCTAAAACGGCTCCAATTTTTTTCTTTCTTTTTTCTTAAATGCAGCGAAGTATTTCAGCATTTTTGGCAAAACATTAACATTGCAAATGGACATTGCTGATGATAGTTCTTTTCTCAATGACTTTTTAAAAATCAGATCTTAAATCATTTCACATATTGGACAATTTTCCTGTTTGGAATTAAACATTATCACTCAAAAAAAAATTTAAAATTTTCCATTTTGTAAATGTGAACAGCATTATCTCTGCGATAATGACAATACGAAATTTATTTATCCTGATTCAAGAAATGAGAAGAGATTTTCTCGGGAGAGGTTCTGTGGCAGTTCCTGCGAATTTCCCGAATCTTTTGTGCATCCCAAGGCGTAAAATATATCATTTCCTTCGAATGTGAAGGTGAGAACACTTTTTACACTATATATCAATTTAACACATTCAGCGAACAGAGTGAAGAGAGCTCTAAAAACCTTCAAATATCGAATGTGCAATGATTGGTGCGATTCATATATCTATTGCGAGTAAAAAGTAAAAGAAAGCCAATGGAACAGGTAGAAACGAACAATCTTCAAGTTACGGTGACTTAACAACCTAAAATATTAAGTATTGAAAAAACTTACATTGCGTATTAATATAAAAAATACTACAAGGTATTAAGGCAAAAAGTAAATGAAAGCCAATGGAACAGTTAGAAAAATTAAGTAAAATAAAAAAATACCATAAGGTATTTCTAGAACAATAACATTTTCCCTAGTCTTAATTTTATTGAAACATCATTCTTTATATTATTGTTGAAAACAACTTCGCAAGTTTTGTTGCCGTTTCAGAATGGCAAGTATCCCGAACGCGGGGTCGTGCTAACTAGAGAAGGCAGCGAGGAACACCTGCAGCCAGGCGCCGCTCGCGGCCCCGCCCCCTCGCGCCCGCTGGCCCCGCGCCACCGCCCAGCATCTGGCTTCATCGCAAAAATGGCCTGCTCGCCCCCGCCTCCCCTCTCTATTAGGACTATTATCACAGCGGAATTATTGAATTTTACTGCGGCCTCGGGAGGGGCCGCCATAGTCTCCTGATATCTTTATTCCGGGGAGCAGAATTGAAATGAATCACGGCGGCCGGGAGGGCGAGGAGGTGCGGGGGAATCTTGGAGGACGGAGCTCCATATGTTCCCGGAGGATTGTCTGGCCCCTCCCGGAGAAGGCGAGGCGGCCGTACATTATGGCGACGATAGAGGCCACCGTCCGGGCCCAGGATAGGGGTGGCCAATGGCGGCTTATCTTGAGCACCGGCGCAATTAAATAATAATAATAATAATAATAATAATAATAATAATAGCGAAACACGACCAAGAAAACCTTCAAAAACCTAATATCTCTCCAAGGCTTTTAAAATTAATACAGAAGTCTGTTATCTTAAATACTTGCGCATTGTCGTAACTTTCTAAATTCAGATTCTTATAAATAGCTAATAAATACTTGGAAAAGCCATTGTTATTTGAGAATCAGTCTTCTGAACACATGTGTAAACATTAATAATAATAATAATAATAATAATAATAATAATAATAATAATAATAATAATACAAGAGTTTCAAATTTCACAGTGTTGGTTCACGGGACAAAGCCTGGTGTTGAAATTTCTTTAGAAGTTGTGAACGATTTCTTATGAAATATATAATGAATTTCAAACGTCGAGCAAGAGGTCGTTTTATCTTATAAAATTGAAGCGGACAGGTCTTTGATATCAGGGATATCAAATGAACGTCATAGCTTTTAAGAACATTACTTTTCAAAGGCTTTCCTTCGTCGTTATTCTTGAAGGCTCCCACTTTTACCACAAAAAAAGGAGTCGTTAGAAAAATAATACCAAAAGGCGTGGTATAAGAGGAAAGCGAATTATGACACCCTCAAATGCGAAAGTTTTCGATATTTCAACACCAGGAACAAGTATTTAAGTTGAACAGGAAGACCTCTGGCGAGCAGATATCCTCTATTCAGCTAATGTCATAAATGTTTTAGAATTGAAGCCAAAAACTGAACACTAAATTCTCAGGTCGAAATACACAAATTATCGGAAAGTATAACCTTTCCTTCTTTTCTTTCCGGAGAAAAACCAACGCCTCCACTTTTCTCTCTTTAAAAGAGATCCGGACGCAAATACTCAAAGTGTCGCTGCAAGCCTCCCTGGAAGGCAAGTGTAATACGTTTGTTGCTCACCAGAGCGAACAGGTCGCACCCTCACACCGGTAAATCAGATCCCTCTGCCTCCGGCGGAACGGGGAGAAAAATCTTTTCAGGGAAGCGGAGGCAAAGAGGTTACTTAATGAACCCGTCTGCCTTCCGGGCCGCCGCCCCCGCAGATAAGCGCCGCGCAGAGGGCGTCACGTAACAAATTAGACGAGCGATTAAGAGCGCGCGAATTCGTCACAAACGGCGGAGCACATCGCGCGAGGAGATGAGAAAACGATCTCGCGAGAAGCGTCCGCTTTTCTTTTTTTTTTTTACAATGTACACGAAAATGATTTTACGACCACGAAGAAAGACACACAGACGAAGGAGAAGAAAGCCGGGGAGGAAGTCGAGCACTAAATTACAAGAAGAAACCTCTCGCAATTGGACGGACGAGGCAGCGGTAGCAGCGGAAGTCTCCAGCCAGCAAGTCTGCCAGCCAGCGAGCCTCTCTTCGAGGAGGTTGTAAAATTTATACGGCGATAAAACTTCATCCCCGGAAATTCCGTCCGGCGATGCCGTTTCTAAGGACCCGTGAAGAATCGCGGCTCCTTTGTTCTTACGCGAGTTATCCGGCGACGCGGAGAACTATTCTCCCCACCCCCGACCACCTCGCGGGTGCCAAGCGGCGACTGCTGGCTGGACACTGCTGCCTCCCGCGGACCCCCGTTATTAATTACAATCGCTAATTGTTTCATACCCGCCGAGGTCGATGTAAATTAGCTTGAAAATCAATTAAGTCGGGTCGCACTGGTCAAATCGCTATAAGCGCAAATACGCATTATCGCGTTGCGCGTTTTACGAGCTTTTTGGATTACACCGCTCCGAGGTGACATGTGCTTATTTATTTGGCGTCCACTGCGTGAGTAACCTAAATGAAGCGAAATTAAGCAACTCTTTAATTTATGATATATTGGATCACAGTTGTATAAGTCACCCATGAACAATGGGTCCTTCTTCAACGAATCATGAGGCTGGACCCACATTGCAAATAATGGAACATTTTGATGAAATAAGTGAAGTCATCTTTGTCAAATCCGATTTATCCAGAGAGCCCGCTTTCGACGGCTCCCACGTCATCCCTTCGTCATCGTCAGTCTCGCTAAATGTGGCGAAAGTCATGATGCACTAGCAAGACTGCTGATGACGGCGAAGCATTCAAAAGCCAGCTCTCTGAGCCGACAAAGATGCCTTCCGTTATTTCATCCTTTAATTATGTCATCAACATATCAGCATTCCCACAATAATTGGAATATTTCTCGATAAAGAGGTTTAGAAACTTTAAATCATCCCAAATAAACTCTTATGAATTTATGTAGTTAGCTATTTACCAATAAGTAAAACGCAGAAAAGTGGTAAAGAAATTCACACGTTTTATACACGACTTCCCTCTCATTAAAATGTACACTAAATTTACTTACCAAAGTTTTCTTTGTCTATTCTTTCAGAGTGTTACTGTCTTTCCGATACGGTCATCGCATAAATATAAATAACATGATGCAATAGAGACAACTTTCTGCTTTCTCGTTCAACTCCATCATAGTACCACGTTGCCGAATATCTTTTTTAAAACAAATTCTCCATTATGAAAGTCGTTCTTCACTGCAGCAGGACGGTGGTCGCGATCTGCGATGGAGGTGAGCGGAGCCGCCAGCGCCCTCGCCCCACCTCGTTACGGCGCCCGTCACTCGCGTTGCGGCACGAGCGCGCTCTTTTAATCGCATTTGCGTCTTCTCCCTGCGCCCGCAGGTCCCCGCTGCGGCTGCCCACGGCGCGCGCGCACCCCCCCCCTACGCACTCGCATTCGATCCTCGGGTTTAAACACTCATGTTCTCAATGTTCCTATTCGTTGGTGGATTGCTTCCGAGCATGTCCACTGGTATCCTACTTTCTCCCGTTAGTGTGAATGTTTTCCTCTTTTAATCGCATTTGCGTCTTCTCCCTGCGCGCAGTGAATGTATTATCCGGGGCACCGGGAGCGGTAGGCTCACTGTCAGCGCGCTCGACCGGGAGGTCCTAGGTTCCCACTCCCACGGCGGCAGGATTTTGACACTAGCTTTCAGGTAGGTAGAATTCAGTCGCTGTCTGGAGGAGAATTCTAGCGCCGGCTGCTCTGATCGGTAGTTTCCGTGGTTTCTCCAATCAACGCCAGGCGAATGCCGGAGCAGTACCCTACAACGAGCCACGGACCGCGCGCGATCTGTCCTGCTTCTTCCTTTTCCTATCCTCTCCCCTTACACTTACACTAACATGCACACACTACGACATATTCAGACCGGTCAGGAGCTTAGAAACTTGTCCCGGCTGGGCGGTGCCCGCTGGTGGAAGAGTCCTGGTTAGGGAAACCCACTAGCCGACGGTAGGTCGGCGCCGGATCTCGCCATCAGCCCGGGAAGCACCAACCGCCATCTCCCGAGAAACAAACATGCACTACACTAACGGGACTAATGACCAAAGCAGTTGACGCGCCCGGAAACACGAAAAAAACAAACCAATCCGCGGATGGCGATATCCCTACCCCTGTGCATGGTGACATCCTGCGCCGACCTTCACGTCGACTCTCGGAGGTTTTCCTCTCCAGTGATCTCCCCCAGCGAGCCACCGCCCCAGTCGAGACAAGCTCCACACGCCTGACTCGTGTGGTAGCGCATATACGAGTAAGTGTACGTGAGGGAAGTGAATAGGACAAGGAAGAGGAAGAAAAGATGGCGCGCGGTCCTTGGTCCGTTTTTAGGCATTCCGACAGTCGCCTGGTACTGATCGGAGCAACCACTGTAACTACAAATCAGAGCAACCGCGCGTTACAATTATCCTCCAGTCAGCGGCTACATTCCGCTTATCTACATAGTGTCAATAACTGTCACCGAAATGGTCCGAACTGTCGGACCAAGTACAAGGTCATTCGCTGTGAGACAAGGGCATTGCTAACTCCGAGCTAACTCAGCCATTAGGATCGGCGAAAACTATTGAAGAACGACTCTTAGTAAAAAAGAAAGTACTTACAAAAATGGTCGTTATGGATTTTCAACTTCGTTCTTGAATTCTTTCTTGTTTTGTGTACTACATTTACTACCCGTTACCACTATACCAAAAGATTAAGAGATTAAACGATAAAATTACGAAATTAGAAGATTAAATTGACCATTTGTAGTGATATAGATTGCAGTTTATAAATTTTGAACCGAAAGAAGCCGTCGTCAACACATGATACATACTTTACAGCTGAAATCGCCAGGCGAAGAATGCACCCTACACTCGAGGCGAAATCTGGAGAGGTCATGGCCATTTGAAAACGGTTCTGCATATCCGTTCAGAGAAAGTCCATGTTTTAATTATGCCGTTTTGCAGAATGGGTTTAATTAAAAATAATCTGTGCGCAATTACCTTTAAAACACGATTTTAAGAACAAAAATTGTAGAGTACATTAAACCAACCCAGATAGAAAGCTTAATTAAAGCGTATGGACTATTGCTGAGCGTTTCTTTAAGGGTGAATTTCATTCTGATTTTTTCAAATTGTACCATCCGCTGGGGAATACTATATGTTCAAAGACTCTTTGTCGTTCATACTCCACAATAGGCTGAGAGAGAGGAAAGTAAAACGATTGCCGATACTCTTAAAATAGTATAATAATAGCTTCTCGGCAATGGTGATGGGTCGTACCAGTTGTTACAACCAGAGGTTGGTATTTTAGTTAGGCATATGTTTTGCTGGATGCCCTGGAGGAGAACGGAATCCCTGAACAAGTGGTGGTTTGGACGACTTTGGACTACAACCTACAACTAGAACTTCAACGGCTTGTTATTATTCGTGTTGTGGCAATTTTAAGGTAGAAACTAGAGAGAGATCATTATTGTACACCAATTACATTGAATATAACTGTATTCAAAGTAATTTACAATTACGATCTAATAAGCTACATTATATGAAATAAGCGTGTTTGTGTAATTCATTATTTTATTCTTGGATGACATAATCATATCACAATGAAATGGAATTCAGATACAGAGAATGATCGTGATAAATCGTGATTCTGGTGGTTTACTTCGTTGCTACCTAAGAGCCACAATGTTAAACATAATCGATGACAACCACCTCGAAGCGGAAGAAAGTGAGGCGTCCATGGAGGTATCAATGACGTTGTCAACCAATCACTATCATGAAATGTGACCCAATTGTAAATTCGGTCATTGCTATTACAACATGGCAGTGGCCTGGCGCCTGATCTTCATAATACGAGGTCAAAGCACTGTCGCAAGATAAGTGAAAGGTTTCTGTCGACAAAACCGGAGAAACAGGAGAAATATGGAACTGCAATTCACATGAAATTAATTTGCTAAAAAAAAAGGGTTTGCAGAACTTGGATTACTTTAAGAGTAGTTCTTAGTTATTGTTAAAATTATTTAAATTGTGTGCAATTTCAAAACGGGTACTGGAAGTTCGGAATATATCACTACTTAGCATCAGAGTCTAAGGCACAATGAGGTTTGGGAATGTGTCACAAATCATACATTTTCCTTTAGTTACTCGACATTGCATCTACAATACAATTTTGTATTTGATAGCATGCAAAATATTTTACAGCGTCAGAATATTCTGGTGTGTTGAGACGTACTGCAGCCACCTCGCCAATTCACAAAGGGATGATGCACGTGGGATGTCGGGTTTCATTTTCATCGTCAGCTGGGCCGGAATGTCTACAGCAGTAGTTGAAAAGGGAAAACGTGTGGAAGATAACCCTGTAAGCTGTTTGACCTTACCGGTGGTGAAGCCGTTGGCAGTCACGGTAATAGCGATAGACTTAGAGGTAGCGACGGCAACAGTAACGGAAGTAACAGCAATCGGAGGCGGGATAGAGTTTGAGCGGAGGCTGCTCGCGTCCGCACGCTGACAGGGGCTAAGAGGCAAGATCCTCTACATTGGCAGCTTGGGGCAGGCATCAGTGTGGCGGCGAGCAGGCTCGGCGGCGGAGCGGGCAGGGGAGGCAGGAGGGGGGCAGGGCAGGTAGCGGAGTGGAGCGGCAGGGCGAGCGTGGCGTGGGCGTGGGGGCAGGTGGGGCGAGCGGGGCAGGTGGGGGAGGCAGGTGGGAGGCGAGCGGGGCAGAGGGGCGGGCGGGGGCGGCGGGCGCGGTGGCGGGAGGGATGGGAGAGGGCAGAGCGGGGGTGGCATGGCGGGCATGGCATGGCGGGGTGGGGCCGGACGCTGCGACACAGTGCGGACGTGCGTGGGCCGTGTGAAACTGTGCCGGCCGCCGTGTCCAGCTTGTTACCGTGCTAGGCCACCCCAATGCTGCGTGATACACATGATCATGGGGCTATACGCTCTCCATCGCAGACTGCCCTCCTGACTTGTAAGTTGATGTCATGAACAGAATAAGTCGAAAACGTAATGTGACTAAATTATTCTCGCAAAAATTATAAATAATATTTTTAAACATATATCTTACCATTTTGAATTCTAACAGGGTTTTTTAGTAAAATTTTATTCATCTTCTCAAAAACATTTTGGCTATGCTCTATTTTAAAGTAATACAATTTTTTTCTAGTTCTAAGAAGTTTTACATGGTTACTGATATTCGCAAAGGACATTTCTTACGATGTATGATCCGAATATTAGATAACATTATACAGGTACTTGAAAGAAATTAATGTTTCATTGACTGGTGCTTTGGGATTCGAAAACAAAATTAAAATATTTACTTTTTCTTAGAGAAATTTAAATTCTCCCATAATTATTTACGTTTACAAAAAGTCTGGTCCCATATCCCAATTTATTTATCGTGAGCATGGGTAAGCTGCCTTGCAGTTGTTCCACCCGTTTTCGACCCAGGCTTCCTTGGCAGCCTCCCCCCGACGCGGATCTTACGGACCTTCATCGCGCAGACGCACCTCGCGGTCGGTCCCCTGATGCGCCTGGGATTCTACTCTCGCTTCCTCCGTCAGGTGTCGGGCTCACTTCACTATATCCGAACTGTCTGGTTGAGAGAAAGTGAGATCTCGTTGTCGGAGGGATTTAATTTTGCCGGCCATCCGCCAGGGTTCTTTCACATGCCACACGCGTGACATGGCAACTGAGGATTTTCCTCCCTTCGGAAATCCACGCATTGGGAGTTCAGAGGTCAGTGAGCTAACCCCTCACCCACCGAGGAGCGCCCGTATCTCAATGATTTGTGTTTTTGAATTGTGTGCGCATTACATCGTTAGCAAAAGGCCCTCGGCCACAGCCAATGCATTAAGCGAACGGCTGCCGTGCGACGCAGCGCGAGGGCGGTCGGTTCGTTAGCACACCTGCACCGCCACTAACTTCCGCCCCCGCCCCTCCTCCCCCGTCGCGAACTCACTCGTCACCCATTCCTCATCTGTAGTCGATTGCCGTTTCTTTCCCATGCTTCCGCCCCGTCGCACCGGCCGTATTCCCGCCCCCCTGCTTCGCCCCCGCAGCCTCCCGCTCTGCCGGCGAGGCGCGCCGAGACCCCTGCTCGTTTGCGTTCGGCCGCTGCGCACCTGGCGGCCGCCCCACGCGAGCGGGGCGAACACGCACTCCCCGGCACACAGCTCTGCGTAATGTATTTGGGCTGTTTGCTTTCGCGAGCTCCCCAAATTTAGATTACGAGGCGCACTCTACCTCCATGCAGTGAGTTGCCAGAGACGTTCGAACTCAAAATATCCTACATCGGATATTTGAATTGGCTTCGAGCGTATGTTCTTGCGTGTTTACAAGTGGGATAATCTGTGGAAAGAATGGCTTTCAAAAAATGTGTGAATATAGGAGCTCGCAAGGTAAATATCACAAACTACAGCAAACACGACCGTTTTTTACAATTTGTTTAGGGTCGCGTTTTATATCATGTAGTGATTTCTTTGATTGTTTACATTGGAGTAACTCTGGGGGAACACGACACGTAAGGACGACACAAGCACACACAAACATCCATGCCCGAAACGGAATTCGAACCCACGACCCTTCAAGACAAGGCAACTACGACCCAATAGTCTTAGCGACCTCCGCTATCCAGGTCGACAAGACAGTTATTGCAAAAAAATATGCCAAGCTCTAAAACGCGAGTTGGATTTTTCGTCATGTTTATATTTTTCTTACGAACGCTAAAATGGAAGAAACTGAATCGAAACGAGTGCGAAAGAAAGTAGAGGTGCCACAACAGCACTTAATTTCTCGCTTAATAATGTGTAATAGCTACCCAATATTATTCTATTGCAGAACCTACAAAAGTGTTTCCAAACAGCAATTTTTTTTCTTAGCCCTGAGATTACAATTCAGGTTACTGGAGTTAACTCGCCATGTGCCATGCTGCTACACCACGGTGTCACTCGGTCGTACTAACTTTGCCGATGCCTAAAAAAAAAAGTCACTCTCGTTATATCTGACGCATGCATTTTCGGAAAATCAGAAAGTTCACCGAAAATTAGACATTGACCATTTTTTAAGAGACCTTTACTCAACGTGAAAAAAATTACAGAAAGAATTTGAAGTTGTTTTTAAGACAAAAAACATTAAAATGGCATTAACTTCAAGCCTAATTTGCGCTTTCAAGGTCCAAGATATAACTTTTTCGGCTACTCGCCACTTCTCCAGTAACCACGTCCAGAAAATTCTCGCTTGTTTCAAGAGATTCCCTGGAGTGGTGCGACAATATGTCAGCTGCTGCGGTGGCAGAGGGCGGGGAGAGAGCGATGAAGGGGAAGCGCGAAGGGGGGCGGGGGGCGGCCGGGGCGGGGGGAAGGGGGGGAGGGGGGGATGGGGAGTGAGGGCGTGGCAGGGCGGGAAAGGGCGGGGAGAGAGCGGGGGCGTGGCGAGAACGAGGCAGAGCAGGGAGAGGGCAGAGTGGGAGGCGCCAGGCGGAAGCGCCGCGCATTAAGCTCGTCCTGGCTGTGGAGCGTGCATCAGCGCCTGTCGCGGGCGAAGGGCCGTCTCGGGTTTCGGCTCAGCAGCGAGGCCGCAGGCATCATCGTAACCCTAGAGCTAGACGGTAAACGCGCGCCTGGAATGGGCCGGGGGCGGGGCCGCGGCGGATGAGCCCGTAAGTGAGTCATCGATCCCGGGCCCCTCAGCTGACGCCATGGGACGCTTCCGCTCTCAGAGTTCGCGTAATCCTCCATCTCGCCAGAACAGGCTTTCATAATAAGGTTTACGTCGGTGCTGCGAGATGACGTGCGGGATGTAGGGAATAAACGTGAAAGTGATATTGGCTACATGGCTCGGTAACAGTGAAATCTCGCGCTTTAGTGTAGCCAATAGTACAAACCCAGAACATTCCCAGCTTCACTTTGTATTAAACATACATAATGGTAAAGAGAGAGGAATATCTCATACAGTGGAAGTAAATTTTATCGGCTGGGGAAAACACAAGAATAAATGTACATATAATGTATTTGTTGCAAACTTTATTCTCCAAAAAGAGGTCCTAATCAAGATGTCCGTCCGTGCATCCGTCTGGCCATCCCTTCTGTGAACAACACTAGCGCCTAAACTATTCGATTTTTGCCCAAATGAATTTTTCCCTGTCTGGCCTGACTCAAAACCCTGCGATTTCGACAATAATACTTTAAATTTTTGGAATTCTTCACCTGAATTCCCTGGGACATTTTCAAAATATTTTCAACAATGGCTCCAAATTTTACAGTAAATTTCTTTTAAGATTAGGGTGATTGTCACATAAAATAGTGTAAGTCCGATGTTCATTGCCTCCCCTAAAGTTTTGACAAAAATAAACAGTTTTTGTACTCTCTCATACGAGTACTTTACGTAAGACAGACGTCTTCATATGAAAATTGTTCTCCATAATTAGTTCTTTGATTATTAACACTTACATTTAATGGAAAATACCAGAGCTTCGCGCCATTTTGAACGAAATATGGGCAATATTAAAAAAGATGTCTCACGTTTGGCAAACTTTGATTCGTTTAATTAGAAAAAAAAAACACAAACAAATGTAATGTTTTTCAAATATCTCTCACGTCCTTAACATCTACATTACCAGCGTTTTTATACATTATTGGTTTGGGCAGAAGAATTGCTTGAAATAATTTTTCTTGAACAAGCTAGAACACCCAATATTTTCTGTTAAAATTAGATCAAATCCGTTCATTTTCAGAAATGTACCAACAACTATTACTGAGAAACGGCTCTAAATTTTGAACGCAAATTTGAATACAGAACGAGGCTTTACTCTTTTATATTAAGCTCTTAAGACTTAAAGTCATCTTTCAATTTTGCCATTTGGGATCCGACAAATTGAGAAAATGTGAAGGAAAAAAATGGAAAAAATAACGTATTTTAGGCATTAATAAATGACAGCTGGAAACATGGTTATTCGACACCGAAAAGCTAACTTATACCAAGGAGTTAAGGAAACTAGTACGAAAAAGCCTGTGCCTTCTTTAGCTCCACTGGTTGTTTTTTGTTGTTTTTTTAAACAGCATTACAATACTTTCTCTATACTACGTAAGTAGGAGGCCAGAATATTTAAAGAATCTACCCAGAGGTTGTCAACGAGCGAGCAAGAAGAGAAGAATCGATTTTTCTGAATGATTTGTCGTCGAAAAACACTAGAAGGAAGTGTATGTGGCGTATTGGGGATATGTTTTATCCGCGCACGTTTTCTTGAACTCCCAAAACCGTTAACCATCAAAGCGTGCTCAGAAACATTTAAAATATAAAAATGTTCGCTGCGGAGCGAAAGGAAACCTTTTTGCATTTGGAAACGAAATAAGTAGAGATCTTTTTTTTTTTATAGAATTGCTGACAAAACAACAATCGATAACTCCAGCTCGACTTAATGAAAACTAGCAAACGAGAGCCCAGAAAATGTGCGCGTACTGATGCTAGACTTAACGCTGCAAGATAATAGCAAAGAGTCTCTGCCGAGCGAGAAGAGAGAGGCGCTCACCACACGACTGCAAAGGGCTCGACGCGGCGCAGGGCAGCGCTGTCGCCGGCCGAGGCCTGGCAGCAGCGTTTTGTCTGGATGTGGACTTGTTTACGACGGGGTCGCGGGCGGGGCGGGTGGTGGTTGGTGGGGGCATTGCGGGACGGCGCGGGTGGTGGCTGGCGCGGGGAGTCGGGAAGAGAGCACGGGGCAGGGCGGGCGGGGCGGGCAGGGCGGGCAGGGGCGGGGCGGGCGGGGCGGGCGGCGAGGGCGAGGGCGGGGCGGGCAGGGGGCGGGGCGGGGCGGAGGGCGGGCGGGCGGGGCGGGCGGGCGGAGGAGGGGCGGGGCGGGGCGGGGCGGGCGGGGCGGGGCGGGGCGGGGCGGGCCGGGGCGGGGGACTCCGCCAGCTGCGCGCTGGCGCCGCGGCTGTTAATTGTTATAGAGCCCCCGGCGCGAAGGGCCGCCCCGCTAGGACCCGACCGGCCCAGTGGCCGCGAACAGCGCGCCACGCGGACAGACGCCTCGACAATCCCTCACACGCCGAGGGAACTTCGCAGGCAGCTGGAAGCAGCTTCTGTTAGAAATGAGGGATCATGGAACTGGTATCTTTGATTTCAAATACCCCATTGAACATGTTAGTAAAGGAACATCTTTCAGCTACAACCAGTCAAGTGATTTTCGGAGACCTTCAATTTTTAAATTTATCTAGTTACAATTACCCTCTATCTCCGCTCTATCATATCAGTTTTAGTAAATAGTACGTGTGGTTGAAAAATTATATAAAATGGACTTTATTTGGCCTTATATGTCCAAAAGCGAGAAATAACAAAAATACACTTCGTTAATAAATACTACACTTACAGCAAGTTCCTACATTCTTTATAAAGATTTCTATGTTCCTTGAGATAACAAGAAAAAGAACACTGTTAAACACAACACATCAAGGTTACATCTTAAAAGCACAATATTGTTACGCGTTATCTCAGGCTGAAGCAGAAATTCATTACGAGGCACGGCCGCAAGTCATCCTCCCGCGAGGCCCTTGCGAGACGAACTGCGCACAGCAGCTGCTGCCTCCTACGCTAGGCGAGCAGAACCTTTTTGCGCAGCATCCGAGCAGTGCGTCGGGGCGTCACCGCGCCGAGGGACGATGGCCGAGGACAGGCCGAAAAGGAAGGGCCGGAGGACGACGCCCGTGTGCAAATATTTGGCAGCGTGCCCGGGCGTCCGGGCGGCGGGGCAGCGGCCGACAGCTGTCCCCGCCCCCGGCCGCCGGGCCGCAGCGCGGCCGAGGCGGAGCGGAGAAAGGCGCATCCCAGGCGACTGCACGAGATGGAATGATACGCACACAAGCAGCCTCGGCATCACCAACCCCACGGAGCCAGGATTTTCCACAATAGCAACAAACCCAGGTCGAATTCAGCCGCTGCCTACAGGAGGATTCTAGCGGTCCGCTGCTGGGATCAGTAGATTTCCGCGGTCATCACTATGCGAATGCCGGAGCAGTACCCTAACAAATACGCCGTGGACCGCGCGCGATCTTTCCTTCCTCTTCCTCGTCCTAATGTCAACCCTTACCCGGCTAACACACTGACACCTACATACACTACACTATCACACACGCCGGGAAACCAGTAGAGCTTGTCGTGGCTGGGGTGGTGCCCCTGGTGGGAGACTCTTAAGAGAAAATCCCGTTAGCCGACGAGCGCCAATCTCACCATCCATCGGAGGAAGCTCACCGCAACCTCCAGACGAAAAGACATGCACTACACGTGTAAAATAATCACCTTAAGATGTTGACGCGCCGGAAATGCGAAATATTTAATCAATCAATCGGCATCACAAAACATCAAAGAGCCTCGAACTGAGAAAGTCCCTGGCAAGCGAGGATCGTTTTGTATAGTGTGCTCAGAGTTTATGGTAATTGTAGGTTTCCAAATCGTATGGAAGTGTAAGCGAAAAGGGTAAAATACAAAAATAAATCCAGGAAAAAAGATATGCGCAATAAGATGAACGTGAGATCAATTTTATTAAAAGCTCGTGAAATAAGACGCATAAAAAGTGGTTCGAGAAAGAAAATGGATGTGACAAACTGCAGGAAACAATAGAAACGCGTAGAAATGAAAAAAGTCATCAAGCGAAACTGTTCCTTTTAAAAAAAAATATGAGAGAGAATGCACCGAAGTGGAGAAGGGAGTGAGGATGGAGGGGGAGGAGCAGGGAGTTCTGCTGCTAGGCAGGCACGCGTCCGTTATGATTGGACGGTCGCGCGAACTGATTCCTCGGGGCTAACTAACGGCCCATTGGCGCAACGGCAACAGAAGTTGCTAACGGCCTGGCTTGCGTTCCGGGAGCACCCTGATACGTGGCAAAACTGTACTGCTCACGAATCGCCGCTCTCACGTACCGAAGCTTCTTCAACCTTCAGTTCACGTTCAGGGCATCTCTTACATGTCCTATTACTTTCTCGCCTTACTTACATAATAAACAGAAAGTATTCTAATGCTGCACCGGTAATCGGTGATCTTTTTATAAAAAAAAACCTTTATTGCGAATCCCAGGTATCTAAAAAGTAGATAAACCCCTTACACTAAGTTGTAAATTACTTTATTTATCACGTCATGTAGTCAGAATCAACGACTTGTGAATCTTTGTTATCAAAAAACTTGACAAAGCGGTATATATATCCGTCCCTCCGTCTGTGCTCACCACTAGCGCCTAACCCCTTCTGACGATTTACTCCGGAATTGATATTCTCGATCCATCTGGACGAACTCGAGGCCCTACGAGTGTGAAACAGTTTTTTTTAAAGAACTTTATAAAAAAACTCGAAATCCCCCTACTCGTATAGCGCCATGAACGCTTAGGAAAGTGAGACAGGTCTCATGTTCGTTGAACTCTCTGAATTTTCGAAATTCGTGTACGTTAAAAAAGATCCGAGAAGGTATAAGTTATAATCAGACGATTCATGCGTAACTATTGAGTAAATGCCTTCATATTCAAACTAGTGGAGCTAAAACATCACGTACTTTCTCGCATTTAGTAATAGTTATGAAATACTATTTATACCATAATTTCTCTCCGAATTAGCACATCTCAATCATTATTTGTAAAATTCATTACAAATCGTAGAACAATTGGTGCGGAAACAAAATATTTTCAAGCAAGTATCAACACAAATTTAACAATTTCAACAACAAATCATGTTATAAGTTAAGCAGTACACAACAAGTAACTTAAGCAGTACACAACAATGAGATGTAATGCACAGAAATTCAGCTGCCGAATCGTGGCGTGGAATGCCGGATCGCGGGTAGCGATGCTTCCGAGGTGCGGAATTCATTCCCACTGCTCCTCAGGGCTAGTCCCCCCTCGATAAATGGCGATCGAGCCCTGGATGAGAGCGCGCGATGGTAGGTGCTCCGGGAGCTCCCTAGTGTGCGCCTTCGGCCAGCGTTCCAGCTTCGAAACATTCGATAGGATCTCTTCGCTTCCCTTCTCTCGCGATCCATGTCATGCCTGCTCTTCCGGAAACACTGCTGTGCACTTGCAAATATTGCATTTATTTCATCGAAGCTCAACGCACCAGCTCATGTCACTGCAGTGCCGGTGACCGGGAGGTCTTAGGGTTCCAGTCCCCACGGTGGCAGATTTTCTACATTCATTAAAAAGCTAGGTCGAATTCAGCCGTTCTCTGGACGATTGATTGATTGATTTTTTTGTTTCCGGGCACGTAAACTGCTTTGGTTATTAGTCCCGTTAGTGTAGTGCATGTTTTTTCTCGGGAAATGGAGATGATCTTCCCCCGCTGGATGGCGAGATCCGGCACCGACCTACCGTCGGCTAGTGGGGTTTCCCCTAACCAGGACTCTCCCACCAGCGGGGCACCGCCCCAGCCAAGACAAAGCTCTACGCTCCCGACCGGTCTCCCGGAATATGTGGTAGTGTAGTGCATGTAGTGTAAGTGTGTGTATGTGTGTGTGTGTGTAAGGAGAGGGGATAGAACAAGGAAGAGGAAGAACAGATCGCGCGCGGTCCGTGGCCCGTTTGGTAGGGTACTGCTCCGGCATTCGCCTGATGCTGATCGGAGAAACCACGGAAAACTACCGATCAGAGCAGCCGGCCGGTAGAATTCTCCTCCAGACAGCGACTGAATTCGACCTAGCTGAAGAGCTAGTGTCGAAAATCCTGCCGCCGTCAGGACTCGAACCTAGGACCTCCCAGTCAGAGGCGCTGCAGTGACATCAGTTGATGCACTGAGCTACCGCTCCCGGTTTCTCTGGAGGAGAACTCGAGCGCCCAGCTCCCTCAACGGTAGTTTTCCGTGGTTTCTCTGATCAACACCACGCGAATGCCGGAGCAGTATCCAACAAACAGGCCACGGACGGCACGCGATGTTTCCATCCTCTTCCTTGTCCTCTCCTTACAAGTTACTTTTACACTCTCATGCTTACCTGCACTACATACACTATCACACACGTCGGGAGCCTAGGGCTTGCCCCGGCTGGAGAGATGCCCCACTGGTGGGTAAACGCGCTAGCCGACGTAGGCGCCGAGTAGGGGAAGGATCACCGCTAACCCACGAGGGAAAATGTGCAGTAAACTTCCGGGACTAATGACCTTGGCAGTTGACTGGAAATGCGAAATAATCAACCAATCAATTTTATCCTCTTATTTCTTACCATCACTACCCCATATCACTTTACCGAATCAAGTCGGTTTTTCAAGTCTCCTTTTCTCCATCACCTCTGATACTTCTTAACTGCTTACCCTTTTCTCCTTACTTCACGTGTTTCGGTCTTCTTACGACACGCGACCCTCTCCGTTCGACCTTCCCTGCCCCGCCTTCCTTCTGTTGCACCGTCCGCGTCCGCTTCGCCGATGCCCTCTCCCAATTCCCGCGAGGAGCGGCCGCATGCAATCCCTCGGCGGTCAGGGCGCGGGCTTCGGCCGCGCAATCCCCTCGGGCCACTGCGAGGTTTTCGCCTCGCATTCGGGAATCACCACACCAGCTCACTCTCAACCGCACAACCAACATTCGAAATCGAGTTGCAGTGCAAAATTACACTAAACTGAGAAGATTGATTCATTGGTTAGTTTTTTTCTGGGCGCGCCAAAAGCCATAAGTGTAGTGTATGTTTTATTTATCGCGAAAGGTAGCGGTGATCTTCCCCGCGGGATGACAGGATTTGGCATCTACCCATACATCGACTCGTATGATTTTCCTCAATTAGGTATCTCACACCATCGGACCACCGCCTCGGTCACTTGATTGATTGATTTTTTCGTGTTTCCGGGCGTGTCAACTGCTTTGGTCATTAGTCCCGTTAGTGTAGTACATGTTTTTTTCTCGGGAGATGACGGTGATCTTCCCCCGCTGGATGGCGATATCCGGTGCCGACCTACCGTCGATTAGTGGGGTTTTCCCCTAACCAGGACTCTCCCACCAGCGGGGCACCGCCCCAGTCGGGACAAGCTCTAAGCTCCCGACCGGTCTCCCGGATTATGTGGTAGTGTAATGCATGTTAGTGTAAGTGTGTGCGTAAGGGTAGAGGAGAGGACAGGGAAGAGGAAGGAAAGATCGCGCGCGGTTCGTGGCCCGTTTGGTAGGGTACAGCTCCAGCATTCACCTGGAGTTGATCGGAGAAACCATGAAAAACTACCGATCAAGCGGCCGGCTCGCCGAATTCTCCTCAGACAACGACTCGAATTTCGACCTAGCTGAAGACGCAGTGTCGAAAACTCGTCGCGCCATCAGGACTAAACTGAGGACTCGGACAGGCGTTGCATGGAAGCGAGATAGTGAAGTAGGAGCTCGAGTAGGGATGCTCACCTGAGGCATTCGCGAGTAGCTATTTTATGTGAACAGTGTAAATCGTTTATTATTAAATGTAGGTCATTAACTTGAACATAATTTCAACATCAAGAACGAAGACCAGAAGATTACTGCTGGTCGACGAGATTCTTCGGGAAATATTCTTACTTTCGGAAGCATGGGGTTTCATCGGCAACATCGATTTCACAAACTGTAAGCGCCACGAAAAACATTTCGCAAGGTAGCCGCATCGTTCTTTGCAAAGAAATTATTATACAATTTTTTTAAATTACAGTAAAAGTCTTTAATTAACCAAACCCATATTCAATTTGATGGCAAGCTGAATAATTTATAGAGCAAAATGTAAATAAGACAAGAATATAGCCGCAATAAAATGTAATTGTGTTTTTGAAACCTGAAGGCTGATTTACAGACTCCATCTTGTGATCTTCTTAACAGAATAAATTTTCAGCATTTACCAACTCCGTACTGGCACGTCGGCCCACATAAATATTTAATTCTAAAGAACGTGGGAGTCGGGTATCAACAAATAATTAAGAACAATAGTTTCAAGCACTTATAAGTTCACAATTGCAAATATATTTCATAGTGTTTTTCACAAAGTCGGGCATATTGTGTTAATAAATACGTATAATTTCCAAATATTTAAAATCGTTAAAGACTGTCGTGCCCAACGTGGAACATTGTGTTAATAATAAGTTCGTGAGATTTTAAAATCATAACATTACATAGCTCTATTTTATATGAAATATATTTGTTCTATTGGAAACCGAATAAATGAATATCCCCGAGCTTCAAAAGCGAGATACAATCAGTGCTACTGGTTCCTATTTTCATACCAAACTAATAGTTTGAAATAAAAACGATTTTAATAAACTGTACTATAACGATAAAATATTTTTATCGTCACCTATACACACGTTTAGGACGAAAAGAATAATCATTTTTTTTCGGCAAAGTGCACTGAACTTCCCTTTTCTGCTCAGAATGGCCATGAAACAAACAACTGACGTAGAATGAAAAGTTGCTGGCTGACTTGCATGTAACGCAGGGATGCCTATAGAGTTTCCATTGAAGCTGCCAATCGGCGCGTGGAAACGTATCGAGACTTGTCGCTGCGATGACATTGACAGACTCGAAACACTGACAGACTGCCATCACTTTATTTCGTTTTTAACAAATTGTATTGATGTTAGGAGCAAAATGCGAGTATGGGGTTTATTGTGATCTCCAACTATGGTCGTATGACTGTTAACAGTCGCCAGTCAGCCGCCGTCCCGGACACTTGGCCCGAGACCTCGCCACTGAAGATGCCCGCCGCAGTCGTGGGCGAAACGTTTGGCAGTTCAACGCCAATTGGACCACGGCCCACCAGCCCGGAAGAAAACATGTATAATGTAAGAAAATATTTACATATTAAATATTTGCATATAATTATAAACCGCCACATGTCGAGAAGATGTAACACAGCTGTGTGGCTGGTAACGTCATTGGCGTGTTAGCTCGAACAACCTGAGTTCGAATCCCCGCGCGAAAAGAAAAAAAAAATGATGGTTGAAACACTTTTTCATGTTCATGTATTATAATATTGCCAAGCCGTTAAAATAACTTTTCTCCCTTTCTCCTTTTCTTGTTTTTTCTCCCTTTCAAAATTCACAATTTATTGCTTGTTTATCCTTGAAAATAGATTTTACTACATGGGAGTTTTTGTTGTCTTTTTCTCCCTTTCAAAATTCAAAATTTAAGTAGTATACGACTTAGTGTAGGGATCACAGAATTTTGAAAATGTGCACACAATTCACTTTTCCCCATAGCACGTTATACGCAGTTTTTAACTAAAACCCGACAGACACATATTTTAGGAAGAAAAGAATGCGTATCATAAGCACATTGTAGAGCGACATTCAATTAAATGTCCTGTCGACGCGGAGCGGGTTGTTCGGCCGAGGGGCCGAGTTTGGCCGCGCCGCTGCGCCAGTTGTGTGAGCAGCGCGGCTGGCGCTCGCCGCGGGCCTGCCCCGCAGCGCCGGGGGCGAGGAGGGGCGGGGCAGCGTCGGGGTTTAATGGTTCCGCTGAGCGGGCGCCATCATTCCCGCAAGGCGCGCCTGCTCCGGGGCAATTGTTACGCCGCTGGCAGCCAGGGAAGGCGGAAGAGGAGATGTGGTGACAATGGGGAAACATCTGAAATCAAGCGATACCCGAGATAACGAACTCCAAACCGGGAGCGGTAGCTCACTGCATCAACTGATGCCACAGCAGCGCCTCTGACCGGGAGGTCCTAGGTTCCCACTCCCCACGGCGGAAGAATTTTCGACACTAGCTTTTCAGCTAGGTCGAATTCAGTCGCTGTCTGGAGGAGAATTCTAGCGGCCGGCTGCTCTGATCGGTAGTTTTCCGTGTCCACCAGGTGAATGCCGGAGCAGTACCCTACCAAACGGGCCACGGACCGCGCGCGATCTGTCCTTCCTTTTCCCTGTCCTATCCTCTCCCCTTACACACACACTTACACTAAGATGCACTACACTACCACATATTCGGAAGACCGGTCGGGAGCTTAGTGCTTGTCCCGGCTGGGGCGGTGCCCCGCTGGTGGGAGAGTCCTGGTTAGGGGGAAACCCCACTAGCCGACGGTAGGTCGCCGCCGGATCTCGGCATTCAGCGGGGGAGATCACCGCCATCTCCGGAGAGAGAAAAACATGCACTACACTAACGGGACTAATGACCAAAGCAGTTGATGTGCCCGGAAACACGAAAAAATCAACCAATCAAGCGAACTCCAAGTTATAGAGCTGCGTTCTAACAATGTTGGTGTGAATCAACAAACCGAACACAAATACTATTCGAAAACGGCAACTATTGTATTAAAATTAGACACAGATTGACCGTATATTTCAAGAGGTAAAAGTCATACGCCTCATTGAATTCCGCCAGGATATGTGCAAACGCACGAGGTTTGAGAGATTACAACCTTTGCCAATATCATATAAGAATTGCAGAAAGAGGATGGCATTGGTGCAGTAGAGAAAGAATCGGTGCTTACAGCAAGTGGGAGTTCGGAGTAGTGGCAACGTACTGTCCAGATCAGTATACTTTATGACGGGGTCTAAGAAGTAAATCAGTCATTGATGATTGTGAGAACGATGTGGTCTCGGAAAGAAATCGTGAGGAGGACAGTAGTTGGAGCGAAAAACTCCACTTAGAGTAGTTAGAGCAAGAACCAAGTTCGCAGGGAGTGAAAGAAAAAAGTAGAAGAGTCGTCATAGAAGAGGAAAATTCAGAGGGAGCCAAAGTACATGGCGGAAGGGACAGAGGTCCCTCGAATTGTGGAGAGCCCTTTCTCAGAAGCGCAGCCGCGCTCGTAATAATCCGGTGGGCGTTCGACAGAGACGACGGCGGTTCGCGGTCTCCACCCTCCACTGGCCGTCGACGTTGCTTACGGCCAAGAACATCATCCGCCTCTGGGAGGGGCTCAGCAACGAGGCAAACGAGCGGTCGCCCAGCCGGGAGCCAAAGTCCTTGCATGGTACAGCGCAGCCGCAAATTACAATGTCACGACAAGGGACACAAGAGTCAAAGTCGTGTTGTTCCCAATATAAATTATAAATTTAACCGTCGTGCGTACAACGAATCAGAATAATACGAGTAACACGGTAGGATAACTGTAGATGTTGGTACGATTGTAAAATGAATTTGCCTTACAGCAAGTACGACACCGCTTCGTTATGTTGATAAAAAGGAACACTGCTGGATGAAAAGTATGATTTCCAGATGTAAGCTAAGTAAATGGACCGAGTCGAGTTGCAGGCGAAATTAGAAACAAGTCCAGCGAGAAAGGCACTTTCACTATGAGTGGGTAGTGGCGACCGGCAGCCGAGGGAGCGCGTGTGAGTGTGTGTGTGTGGTGTGTGTGTGTGCTCTGTCTGTGTGTGTGTGTCTGCCTGTGTGGGCCTGTGTGGTGGGTGTGTGTGTGTGTCTGTCTGTCTGTGTGTGTGTGTGTGTGTGTCTGTCGTGTGTGTGTGTCTGTCTGTCTGTCTGGTGTGTGTCTGTCTGTGTGTGTCTGTCTGTCTGTCTGTGGTGTGTGTCTGTTGTGTGGTCTGTCTGTCTGTGTGTGTCTGTCTGTGTGTGTGTCTGTCTGCCTGTGTGTGTGTGTGAGTGTGTGTGTGTGTGGGGTGGCAGCTGCTGCCCGCACAAAGAGCACGCACGCTCCGCCCGCATCTCGCCTGGGGGGGGTGGGGCGGGAGCGTATTGTTGTTTCATCGGATGCGCCAAGCGAGCACGCCGCGCGGTTGCTCGACGAGGCCGCAGCTACAGCCGCCGTTTGCTGCCAGACGCGCGAAAGGTGC
Organism: Teleogryllus oceanicus; assembly: GCA_964035755.1. NCBI lineage: Eukaryota > Metazoa > Arthropoda > Insecta > Orthoptera > Gryllidae > Teleogryllus > Teleogryllus oceanicus. The sequence goes on along the minus strand of CAXIVR010000002.1, from coordinate 57,791,463 downwards.
TGTTTGTTGCGGCTTCCACTTGTTCCAACCGTTTTGGAGCCCTATCACTTGCAGTTCAGTGAATGCCCTACACGTATTATTTCCTATCGGGACACAAAATACAGAATATTTTTGTAGTGGAAGATGATAGCAGTTTTGAGAAAAGAATTCTGAAATTGAGAACCGTGTTACATCAGCATGATACGTCTTTCAAAGGTTTTTTTTTTTAAATTCTTATGGTGGTAAAATAGAAATACGCGTATAAAACGTAATGCGACCAAATATTTAGCAGTATGGTAAAGAAAATTTAGCAGCGTTCGATGTGAGAAATGTCCGTTTTTTTTTTTTTGTTAGATAGTCAGGAACTCGAGAAGTATCCTAAAACAATGGTACACATTCAATTTTCATTGAAAATACAAATATTTGATTATTTCAGCTATTCTCATTCTGCACGTACCCAGTGAATTCTCATACTCGATGCGTCACTGCATACAAAAGTTACGTCATGAGATGGCAAGATTGCAAGGAGGAGGCCACCTGCCATTAAATATTTGCTATTCACTTGTTATTTTATGAAACAGCAATCTATTTGACTTTCTTGATATATTGCACCATATTATTACAGTATTCGTGAAGACTGTGTAAATAATATTCAGATTATTGAAGTTTTATGCGATATGTAACTCCTAAGAAGTGTGTGTGTGTGTGCTACTTTTCGGAGAACCACTTTGTGTGGTTCTTCAGAATGAATTTTTCTGCTGCAGGCCAGTAGTAGTTATTATTGAAGTGAGTAAGAGTACGTGAATATATTCCACTTCAACAACATAACAGTAGAACGGGAGAGGTCAGAGGAGGCTGCAGATCGCCAATGAATCTCCAACCCCTCTGCGATGCAATCGGTGGGTGTTAGGCGACGAGTGGAGGGCAGGCTCTTCGCTTGCGTCCGACGCAGTGAGACCTGCAGGCCAAGCACTGGGCACGCACTTCAACACCCACAGCCGTTTTCTTTATCGCCCCCACTTTATTAACACGCTAATCGCTTTACTTGACGCTTTATCCTCGCCGGTGCTTCCAATTTTCACAAAGTAATTTTCACATTTATAGTTATTAAACTTCGTGTACTAATAAATAAAATACAATTTGTAATTCATTACGGATCTCTCGTTTATTTTTTTTTACTGTCGCGACGAAATCGTTCTCTGTTGTCACAAATCTCATTCATTTGAGACCCAAATTTATTCATGGATTCTGTGTTCTCCGAGTAATTTCTACTTGGCGCCTCCGGCCCGGGAGCCGGAATCATTAATTGTAAGAACACCTCGCGCTCCTCGCCTTCGCGCCTCCGCCTCCGTCTCCGCCTTCGCCTCCGCGAGGGGCAAAAAGTCGCCACCGTCGTTACGACTCGTCCCGAACCGTCGTCCCCCGCTTTTTGTTCCAATTTTAATGTCGTTCCAATTTTCGATTCATTTACAATTCAGATGGCGGGCCCCGTCGCGGCGCGGCGCGGCGCTCGGCTCATTCTTTTGTCTTCAGCGCGCGCGACAGTGCTGACACCCGGCAGACAGGGCTGCCGATACGCCAGGGGCAGTGACGGCCGAGGGACGCGGAGGAACTGGAGCCGCCAGCCGCTGGGCGCCGCCGGTCTTTGTTCTCGGAGATCCCGGCTCGGATGGGGCAGGCGCTATTGGGACTAATGGCGAGTTTCTCCGCGGACTAATCCCTCTTGAGATTGTTGGAAATCAAGGAGGTGACAGCCTGAGTTGTAATCAGAAGGCGGTTCAGCAGGCGGTGCAACCGCTGGTGGAGGGCCGAAGACAAAGCGGGCTGGGAATTCCAATTAATGCTCCGTGCACACACAAGTAGTAGTCGCTTTCCAGATTCAAAGTTACGTTCTGTAGACATGTCGAATAAGGTGTTTGAACACGCCTAGATATCCTTCATAAAATTAGATTTATCAAGTCTATTCTAATATATACTTTTTGTTTACAACTGAATGAAGGAAATTCATGATTCAAAACAAAAACGATGGTACAAAATAATAAGTGATTTAATTTGTACACATACGACGTTTCTCAACACTCGTTTCACAGTGGTTGATAAGCCAGAAAAGTTTCGTTAATAATTGTTAGCTGCCTTCAAATTTAGATTGAATGACGTAAAAACTTATTTTTCCAAAATCCATTCCCAACGTTTTATTTTGAAATTTTTGAAAAATTGTATTTTTCAGACAAAACTGAAACTGTTAAACATAGCTTTGGGTTTTTTCCCACGTTTGTGGGTGTCTAATACAACACAATAGAAACCTCTAACATGATCGAAGACCGCACAAATTTATTTCAATATCTGCGCGCATCGTACGTATAAATAGCAAATAGCAATATTTAACGGAAACCACTTCCTTGGAACCTTCATGTGAGGTCAGGTGTACCGCAGGGAGTGGCGCACGGATTAAGATAATTCGTGCAGTAAAAAGTAGGCAGCAAAACAATAAAATATTTGCAATTTTAAGTCAAAATTCGAAACTGTTTCCTTGTGTTTGTATTATTTCCAAGTTCCTGGGCATTTAAAGAAACCGTAGAAACCTTGCACATGGCCGGAAGCTACCTTTCTTGTTATTTCTGCGCGAATGGAACATTAGTAATATCGGTGCTTTTTGTAGTTTCCTGAGTTCCTGGGTATCTAACAAAATCATAAACACCTCTCACTTCCCGAAGACTGCATACTTTACCCATGAGTGGGCGCGGAGTGCCTGAAGGGCTCCAACACATTTTCGGAGACTACTGCACTTTTAAAATCTTTCGACCTTCTCAATGCTTCTTCTTGTAATATATTTACAATCTTTCTCAATACCTCTCGAGAAAGCCTTACGCATGTAGCTCGCCGCTAGTCTATTATCTGCTTTCAGACCTTTGCGAGAAATTTCCTCACAAAGAAAATACGAGGGGCGTGTCCGATCCGCATCTCATGTCGTTCTGCTCCTCATTCCACAGAAGTTAACAATCCTCACAAAGAGCAAACTCTTTTACGTCCTAACACGCACCGACGTAAATTAATTTAGGTTCTTTCATTCACTGTAGTATATTTATTTATTAGTATTTTCTCCGCTATTTTAGTTTCCTTTTTCTGAATAGAGGCTTTCAATGTTAGTTTCTGTTTATTGTAAAATAAAATACTTGTATGAAATACCTTAACTATTCTTAAGTTGATTAATATATTTATATTACGATAATATATTTTTAGTAGATTCTATATTTATACTACACTATAAGAGATTTACATGGTATTATTAATAATTATATTTTCAATATTTTACAATGTTTTAGACAGAGTTTCTTACGTATACGTGATTAAAGAGAAATACTGCACCGTTCTGATCAATGCGGAAGCTATGTGTACATTAAACACACGCAATCCATTTCTAAAGGTTGTTTGAAAAAACAAAATTCACAGAACTTAGTAAATTACATGTTGTTTCCAAGATCTTTATACAAACTTCAAAATAAAAATTGTTTGTTATTAAAAAAAACAACAAAATAGTGTATCACTTCCTGTTTCTTGCCTTTTTTTTATTGCGGATTGACTTTGTCACCCAGGGCAATTTAATTCATTACGAAACATGGGGCGACTACTGCCGGGTTTTCTTTCAACTTCTGCGCGAATTAGAAGTTAGTAATACAGATGTTAGTAGATTTTTTCAAGTTCCTGGGAATCTAGTGAAACTATAGAAACCTTTCTCATCGCAGGGGGCTTGATAATTTCATTTCAATTCCTGAGCACATTAAAAACTAGTTATATTATATTTTGTATTTCTTCCAAGTTCCTGTGTATGAACAAAACCATATACCAACTCTACATATTGGAAATTCGTGTTAGTACTTTCCTTTCAATCTCTTTGTGGTTTGGAAGTTGGTAATACGAGTTGCAATAACCAAAAACTTTGAGAAACAGTTGAAATAATTTTGCATGAAACTCTAAAAATATTTTCCATAATTTCTGGGCAATGGAGAAGTCCAGAAACATCTCAGCTTCAGGCGAGAAAGTGTTGGGTGGCATGCTTTTGTGTGGCTGCAAGCGTGCCCTCGCGGTTTAGTTAGTTTTGGGTTGCACTGTGTGGTGGTTGTGGTCATTGGGATTCGGGTCACGTTTGCTATTAACGATGGCGTTTGCTTCCGTTTCACTTGTGGAGGCTGGCTGTGCATATAGTTTACAAATTCGACTTGAATAAGGAATGTTTTATCAGGCATAGATTGATCATGATAGTGTCTATTTCAATAATGATCCAATAAAAATATTTCCATGACTTCAACGGGGACGCTAGGATGCGATACATATTAAAATGAAGTGTGTGGAAAACCTGAATCCAGTTCTGTATGCCCTTTCGTCTAATGACTTTTCATTGTTAGTAAACATTGTCACAGCCACCTCAAAGAATTTCGGGCTCCCGTGCTTCTTGAATACAAAACTAGAGGCGTAGAAATATTACGAAGTTTGCATCCCAACACGTTAAGGCAAAGCATGCCAATAAAAAAGTTATTTTGAAAGCTAGTACTTGTTCCGCTTAGTACTCTTTATATAATTGCATAATGTGAAAATGTATTCGTTGCAAAAACGAAAATGTACTACTTAGGAAGTGAAACATTCTCCGGGAATTAAGAGACAAATGACGTTTGGACAGCAATTTACGAAGATAGCAATATAATAAGTGGAGACTGTTTACTATAAATAACCGTCTACGAATTTTCTCCTTCTTCAAACCAGACATCCACTTTTGTCGCCTATCTTCAGAACGATGTATTATTTCACTTCCTCGATTTCTGGGAACTACAGGAAATCAGAAAAAGCGTAGTTGTCTCTCTGGGGCTTCCTGCCACAGCTCATTACCGCAAGCGACGTTGTGATCGTAAATATACAATTTAATTTATGAAAAAATGAACTTTTCACTTGGAGAAACAGGATGTATAACCAAAACGCCCTCAAAAGGAGCTGTATTTAATCATAAACTCAAAGCTTCCAATATCAGGCACCCGCGACACATGGTCGATAGTGTTGCCCTCGACGTCACGTATTCGGGATTTCTCTCTCTCTCTCTCTCTCTCTCTCTCTCTCTCTCTCTCTCTCTCTCTCTCTCTCTCTTTCTTTCACCCATTCAACGAGGATTTACAAAAAAATTAAATTTATTTTACAATACATCAAGATATTCCTCTTCAAACCCGACCTTTGACTTTCGTATATATTTCATTTTTATTCCTTCTAGCTGAGGACATCAGTTCTCTGACGGAGAGAGAGGAAAAAATAAAATTATTTTACCTTCATTTGTAATAAATAACAGTTTTTCTACAGAATCTCACCATAGTGACAAATAAAGAAATACATTAAAATAATCATTAAAGCAAAGAAAAGGATTCATCAAGAAATAGGGTCACCCGACAATGTACTTGAGTATTTAGTGATGTCATGATACCATTGCCGAGAATGCATCTTATAAAAGTAATCGAAATCCAGAGAATGTGTTATGAGAGAGCTTGGTCGAGTTCAGTCGCTGTTTGAAGGAGAATTCTCGTGGCCAGCTACTCTGATCGGTAGTATCCACGTTTTTCGTGGTTTCTCCGATCAACACCAGGGGAATGTAGGAACAGTACCGTGATAAACGGGCCACGGATCATGCGCGATCTTTCTTTCCACTTCCTTGCCCTATTCTCACCCCTTACTTACACCCAAACTCACATACATTACAAAAGCCGAGAGTTAAGAGCTTGTTCCGGACGCAGCGGTGCCCCGCTGGCGGGAGATACCCGGTTGGGAAAACCCCGCATGTCGACGTGAAGGTCGGCGCCGGATCTCGCCATGCAGCGGAGGAGTGTCACCGCCTTCACCCGCGATAAAAACATACTCTGCACTTACGGAACTAATGACCATAGCACTTGACGCACCCGGAAACACTGATCAATCAATCAAAAGAATCTGAGGCTGTCACGAGGGCCTGTTTAACCGCCGAAGGGGCGCAGGATAATCTGAGGGAGATTCATTGATTGATTTTTTCGTGTTTCCGGGCGCGTCAACTGCTTCGGTCATTAGTCCAATTAGTGTAGTGCATGTTTTTTCTCGGGTGCCTTCCCCCGCTGGATGGCGAGATCCGGCGCCGACCTACCGTCGGCTAATGGGGTTTTCCCCTAACCAGGACTCTCCCACCAGCGGGCACCGCCCCAGCCGGACAAGCTCTAAGCTCCTGACCGGCTCTCCCGGAATATGTGGTAGTGTAGTGCATGTTTGTGTAAGTGTGTGTAAGGAGAGGGTAGAACAAGGAAGAGGAAGGAAAGATCGCGCGCGGTCCGTGGCCCGTTTGGTAGGGTACTGCTCCGGCATTCGCCTGGTGTTGATGGGAGAAACCACCGATCAGATCAGCCGGCCGCTAGAACTCTCCTCCAGACAGCGACTGAATTCGACCTAGCTGATTCTGAGGGAGAGAAATGGGGCGCCGCCCGAGAGATATAGAGTGCGCGGGGCGGGGGCGGGGGCGGGGGCGGAGGGCGATTGACTCGCAGCTGTAATTTTAAACTAATAACCCACATTAAGGGGGATCGGCCGGCGGCGCTGAATGCGGCACTTAAGGCGTCCATTCATCACGCCGGAGACGCAGTAATTAATTTACGGCGCTGGCGCTGCCTGCGCCATCATCTGTCCGAGCTCCGGGCGCCGTTGGGAGGGCGGGGCGCTGGGCGGGCACCGCTTTTTCTGCGGCCCCCGATGTAAAATCAATCAGGCATTTAAAGTAGCCCGGACTCCTTTCCCTCGCCTTCCCGCTTTCCCAGCCCTCTGCGCCGGCGCCCGGGAGCAGCTTCGGTTTCAGGAAATGCAGATTTCGTCCCTGCATAAATGGAATTAGTCGCCGCCGGTCCGCCTGCCGCGCCCTCTGGGCTTGCGGCGCCAGAAATCTGGAAGAATCCGGAGTTAAAAGGGCAGAGTGAGATTCGCTGCAGAGAATTCTCTCTCTCTCTCTCTCTCTCTCTCTCGCTCGCTCTCTCCCTCTCTCTCGCTCTCTCTCTCTCTCTCTCTCTTCCTCTCTCTCTCCCCTCGCCCAGCTAAAGGAGCTGTGGCACACTCCGCCGCAAGATACTCGTGGATGGCGAGGGGTTGAGAGGGGGCGGGGCGAGTGAACCGGTGCGAGGTGGCAGCTACTGAAGGCGCGCACGAGAGCCCGGCGGGCACCGAGGGCGAAAGGGTCGCGACGCGCCGCGGGAGAACCACCCGACTCGCGAATAAATTGCGGATCTGTGGAGTTAACTGGAAATGTATCGGATTTCCCAGGTTTTACCATCACAAAAATCCAGTCGCCTTCGGCGACTAACAGGCTTCCGCGAGCCTTTTGAGACTTTTCAAGACTTAAGATTCTACGCTCTGCTGCTACGAGATTCTGGTGGAAGGAAAGCGCGTGCATGCAGAAATTTCAAAAGAGTCCTCCCCGTCAATTTTAAAGAATAAATTTCCAATCTTCACAAACATACTCTTCCAGATGAATAAATACTTTTTTATTTTCCGATAATAGGCAAACTTAATATAGTATTCTGGTAACCCACATTCCTCCGTCCTTGTGCTCGAGCGTTCGTCCGTCACTTACGATAAGAATACTTATCCTCCACCAATCAACGCAAATGAGATATCATTAGTCATGTCTCGATCTCCTAAGCTGGAACTGTGAATTGTTTTCGAATCCATCCAGAAGAGTCTAAGAAATTTCTCAAAAAAAAAACGTGAATTTGTGCGTCTTTTAGCACTGCGATCTACTAGCGACCGAGAGAACCATGTGCCCCAACGCCGCGGTGATGAATGTCAAAGGTCGCTATTGACCGAACGCCACTTGTCACAGTATACTTTGTGGGGTTTGGATCACTAAAAAAGAAAAGTTTCAGTGCCAGTGTTGCCTCACCGTATGATAATCATCTTATATAAGAAAATTTTATGTGGAGTATTAGCGATAGGGCTAATAGGATAATGGCCGTTTTTGAAATAATTTCAACTACAAAATTATATTCTAATATAAATCTATAAGAATGGAATGGTATATTCTAGAAGAGGAGCTTGCAAATGTTCAAATTTTCTTTAACAAACTGAAAGAATATACTCTTTAGAACCGCTCTTTTGGGAGTGTTCGTATTAGGTTCTCCATCGCCGTATTATGGGGTGGGTAGTGGCCGTAGCCCGTAAGAACATTCGACAAGAAGAGTTGCGTTCGAGCATTTTTTTGTTGTTGTATTTTTAAAATGTTAATTCTTAATTATTTTTACGCATTGCACCCTTAGACGAAAGAACCAGACAACTACGTGTTTAAAGCTTCTTTTATAATCTCGCTTAGTAGAAAAATTCAGCTTATGAAAATGTTTTGTATTGTATATTTTAATACGTGGGCGACGCCACATTCATCAAGTTATTAGTTTTGTTGGACGGAGGTTACCACCGCGTGTTAGCTAACATTAAAAAAATCCTAATAATTTCGTAAGTCTACAAACTGCTTTTTCATTATTATTCATTCATTTTCATTATTATTGTCGTCGGGAAATGATTTTTATTGTCACTGCACTAAACTTCAACCATATTTTTTATACATCCCTGGACCAAGGCATATAATGGTTCGAGCTCCACAAACAGCAGGTCCCAGCTTGGAATCCACAATTCGAAATACCAAATTACGAACAATGTAACTGTTGCGGCTGTATAACCACGTTTGAAGAGCGCGCCAAGGTGGCAGCGCTCAGCGGCGACCGAGGAAGTCGGCAGAGGCGCGAACGGAAAAGGCGCCCCCTTAAAAGGCCGAGCGGTAGAGGAGGCAGAAGCGGGCGATTGCTACCGTGTAGATGTGAGTGTAGGCCCGGCAGTAATTTTGGTTCATTCTGGTGTATTTCTTGGTTTGACATAGCTAGTTTGTTGGTACATCTCCCAGACTTTTGGTTTTCGATTTAGGCTTGTGACATGGTATACTCTTTTGGATTCTGGAATTGTGACCAATGTACTTTCTGTGGTTCAATGTAATAAATCTGTGTTTGCGAAAAGCGTGCAATTATTCTGAACATAACAGTAACGATTTATGTATGATACAACACTAACATTGTATTAAAATTACCATATTAAATACATTTTACAATTCAATGTTATTGCTGCAGAACTAGTGTGTACGTAATGGCGTTTGCTTACCGAATGGCCATGCTCTTGGCCTTGAGGTGGTGCCAGCGCTGGTTCATCTCGTCCAGGCGGCGCTGCAGCATGACGGCGTCGTCCTGGCTGGCCAGCGACCCCAGCAGCTTGCGCCCGGAGCCGTTGAGCGACGCGTACACATCGCGGTGCGCCTCGATCTCCGACTGCAGGTCCTGCGGGCACAGCAAGAACGCTCGTCTCAGGGCCTGCACACGCCCACCCCCAGGGAAAACACCGTTCAGTGCAAGTTACAGCATTTTTCACTGTAAAACGACTTTCGTGTAGTAGGGACTGGAAGTTGTGACTGGACATTTCAGTGACATACACATTAATTGATATAATTTGGAAGCAAAAACACACAAATATTATGTTATTTCGTTCGAATACTCTGCACGATAGGTTGTGCCAATGGCTCGATTTGAGAAGTATTGCAAAGTGGTGTTGCGCAGGGGTGTGAAGGCGGTACCTCTTCGAAGGCGTCGAGTTGCGCGCGCAGGCGGAAGCAGATGAGCAGGAAGCGCGCGTCCTCGGCGGGGCGGCCCCGCCCCCGCCCGCGCCCGGCCCCGCCCCCGTTGGCTGCGCGCCGAGGCCGGGGCCGGCGGCCGCGTCGCAGGCGGGGCGGGGGCGGAGGCGGCGCCGGGGGCGGGGTCGGGGGCGGGGCGCGGGCCGCCGCAGCTCATACAGCGCGCCGGGCCATCGCCGCCCCGCGAGCGGCGTCCGGGCGAGGCAGCGGGCGGGCGGTCCGGGCGCAGCGGTCCCCACGCGCCGGCGGGCTCAGCATCACATCCACACGAGCGCACGCGGGCCACTCTCTTTGCACAGCGGCCTCGCTTCGCTGCCACGGCAGATCATAATGACCGCAGGGACAGGTACGCACTTCCACATCGTCCACATCAACAAACGCCACTATTCTTCATACACAGCAATGACATTCCACACATCAGCTTCATTACTTTTTACATAAAGCATCAATTCACGTTTTTATTGCTTTCTGTTCCATTTCATGATTCCAATTCACTTTACTTCCTTAACACTTTCACTAGAACGTATTTTCCAATGTAGTGATGATTTGATTTTTTCTTTCTTTTCAAGAAACTAGTTTTCCAACCGTATAATGTGTTGTTAGCCGGCATTACGTGCTAAAAACAACAACAGATATTCGCAATTAAAAGTAAATAGATAAAGTACAGTACATATACCAACAGCGTAATAACAAAATACACCACAAGATCCTGAAGAACATCCATCACTAACGCGTAATATTACGATCAGTAAAGCTTAGAAAACGCTTCTCACGAGACGGGAATCGAGTATCTTATTTCACTGACGGTGTCCCAAACACAGCAACTGTGATTCTCCTTCTGATCTGCAGAAATCGAATCGCCCTCCTATCACTACACAAACGGCCAACGTAGTCCCGCGAAGCGAGAATGAAAGAAGAAGAGATGACGCCCGGGCAACAATGCGAAAGCGCCGCGATTGTTGGTTGTTAGTGGATAACAAAGCACGGCGCAGCGACTTCCCTCCCCACTCCTCGCCTGCAGCCCCGCCCCCACAAGTAGCCAAGTACAACGCTTTTTTATTTATTTATTTATTTATTTATTTAACGTAAAATAAACAGTTAAAACTGCGTATGACGTGCTATGGGGAAAAGTGAATTGTGTGCACATTTTCAAAATTCTGTGATCCCTACACTAAGTCATATACTACTTATATTTTGGGTAAAAAGAAAGCTCCTATGTAATAAAATCTATTTTCAAGGATAAAAAGGCAATAAATTTTGGCTCTTATCCATGTTGTCCTTCGGAATAATACTTCCTGTCGCGACAACATGGAAACGATAATTTGAATAATTGTATTTCCCACGAGTTCTAGAAGACGTGCACAGAAAATGAAGTTACATGTGAAGTTGATATGGTACAGGTAGAACGATATATTTTTGCTTGTCTTTTAATTTCAATATTCTGTCAGAAAATACAATTAGAGTACTGTTTCGGTATATTACCGGCGAGTTGCGTGCCGCATTGAAGAAGAACAGGTCAACGACAATCGATTTTCTGAAGTGACGCTGGAAGTTCTGCAATAAACATTTATGTATTCTTCAGTCATATCTCGATTACAGTAAAAGTTGCTTACTCTGGATCGCAACAATTTGTTTCTAAAATAGTTGAGCTAATCTTCTTTAATAATTATCCATTTTATTGAATTATTTCTTTCCAACTGCCTTAAGGCAAGTCTCGCTTCATTTTGCAGAGTTAATACCTCTCCCACCATAAGTGGATAAAGATGTCAGCACCTAAAATTATAATCTTGAATCGATTGACGCGTCAGAAAAACAGTGATAGCGTACGTAAGGAGTCGCTTCGGAGTGAGAAAGAAATTCATTACTCTCTCATAAACAAAAAGAACATGGAAAGTATATTATAAAATATTATATACCGTTAAGAAAAAAATCGTATCCACGTCGATTGTTTGAAATATTATTACATTTCTTAGATTTCCACTCGGCTACCAAAGTATAGTAATAGGGGTTCCTGAACTTATTATCTGTATAAATTAACTAAACAAACACAATGTCCCTAGGGTATCTTGAAATGAATAGAGGAATTTTCAAGACAGGACAACAAATACAAGGTATTCCCTTCACTCGGTGACATACATTTTGAAGATACAGATCCGGAGCTGTCTAGACAACATTTTTGAATATTTAACGACGTCTCCTGGAGCGTCGTGCTCCGTGAGAATGCCGCTCAATTCCGGACCGTCCACGTGCTTGTTAGCACTCCCCGTCCGCCCTGTGGCTTCGCAGCGCGCCGGCTTCATTTGTCACCTGCGCCGCACATTCCGCGACTGCCACCCCGGAACCTGGCAAAACCGAACAGTTGGGGCGCCTCGGGCGGCTTCGGGCGGGGGACGGCGGTAGCAGCGGCGCCGCGGGCGGGGCCAATTTAACGCATAATCCGAGCGCATAAACCAGACGCGAGGCGCCACATCGCGTGCGGGGGTGGGGGTGGGGATGGGGGCGGAGGTGGGGGAGGGATCTTACGGCCTCCACCAGCCGTAAAGCAACCCGCCGCGCCCGGACGTTTCAATAAAAGTCGTCGCGGGCGTCGTCTGAGGCGCCGCTGCAGCCGGCGCCGCTCCGCTATCCGTTTCACGGCCCCTTGTAATCGAATAAGCCAACCAGCTAAACTTGTAATGCTCCAGGCGAGGCTCCTTTGTTTATTCAAAGTAGCCAATGTATGCAAATTGGCCTAACTGTGCAAAGGACCCTTCGCAAATTCATCCCCTCCCCTCCCCCCCTCTCCCGGTCCGTCGCCAGGCAGCCGTTGCTGCTGCTGCTGCCGCTGTCGCCTCGACCCGCGTGGTGCCGCCTGGCTGCCCTGCCTTCAGGGTTGGTTGACTTTGCGCCGGAGAGGCGGCGGCAACGGAGGGCAGCGGTGCAAGGCGTTTCTGTAGTCGGAGGACGGGCAGGAAGGAGCGAAAGGGACGAGAAGGCGGACCAAGATGCTCCAGAGAAAGGAAGAAGTCAGGTCTGCAAGGCGTTGTCTGTATGTCGCAGGACGGCAGGAAGGAGGGAAAGGGACGAGAAGGCGGACAAAGATGCTCCAGAGAAAGGAAGAAGTCAGGTCGGGGGAGCGGGGATAAAACCGCGCGAGAAACGGGAAGGAGATCGTGTAACGATCGAGGAGGCGGAGGGCGGTAGGTTCGGCCGCGTCGTTGGGCGGCGACAGCTCCGCTCGTGGGCAGAGGCTTCCGCTTAAGCAGGGCGCGTGTGAGGGCAGCGGAGAGGCGGGGCGCGGCCGGCCCTTTGGGCTGCGCTGCCCGACCACACGAGGCGGCCCAAGGCCCACATACCCCCGAGGGACTCGGCCCAAAACGTGAATATGTTCGGCACAAAGGCGCCCTTGCTCCTATTCTGCTAAGTCCTTGCAACAGCATCATTTTCCCCAAGTCTATCAGAATATATGGTAATATCAATTACTTCCGTAAATTACATTGCGAAATAAACTTTTTTTCCCCTGCAAAGAATCATATCTCAAAGCACCGCATTAAGTACCATGTATTCTTCAATCAATTTTCGGTTTCATAAATTAATGCAAAGTACTGAAACCCCTTAAAAAAACTAAAAAAAATCAGTGTGCTGACTGCCGTTTAAAAGACGCGAAAATTGGTTCGAAAATATATGCTGACAGTCGTAAAACGATGCGTTAATAATACTTCTGAGAATTCATTTTACAATCTGATACTTGTAATGTCATATTTACATTGCTGAATTCATATTAAGCATTGTGTTTCGCCCACAACATTAACTCAAGGGAAACACTAAAACAAATGCACTCCTTTATGACTCATAGCTAACACTATAAAATTAGTTTTTCTACACCAATGCACTAAAAATTCGTTACCTTTCATTAATGATCCAATATAATCACAGTAGGGTAAGCTTCGACTGATTGACAGACTATGATTCCGGGCGTGTCAACTGCTAAGGTCATTAGTTCCGTAAGTCTGCTGCATGTTTTTTTCTTGGGAGCTAGCGGTGATCTTCCCCGATGGATGGCGAGATCCGGCGGTCACCTACCGCCGGGTAGTCGGGTTACCCCAACAGGATGTCTCCCACCAGCGGGGCACCGCCCCAACCGGGACGGGTTTTGATCTGAGAAACCACGGTAAACTACCTATCAGATCAGCCGGCCTCTAGAATTCTTTCGAGAACGACTGATTTCGATCTAGCTAGTGTCGAAATCCTGCCACCGTCGGGATTCGAACCTAAGACCTTCCTCTCAGAGGCATTGCAGTGACTTTAATTCATGCCCTGAGCCACCTCTTCCGATGTACGCTTTGAGCTCAGCTCTGCTCAATAATAACGGAACACACATATATAATGCAAATACTTTCAAGTACACCAGTAATGGTAATGTGCCCGTGTGAAGTGTAGTGTGTAGTGCGCTAGAAGTAAATATAATTATAACTAACAATTAGCAACGTGTACGGAGCCAACGAAGCTGTATTAATGGACCAGAAGTTATACGTAGTTCAAGAGCGCAGAAAATCTACGAAAGAGAAGTAGGACAATTAAAAAAACTGAATTATGAATGTACCAGACCTTATAATATTTTTATTATAAAACGTAAAACAACAAATAATGGCAATTTAAAGTACCAGTGAAAATAAATGTGTGAATGAATGATGACTAACAAGAATTAACTAGAGATGTTGCAGAATGGCACACACTTTATCGTTTTATTAAAAGGAGCGCTGAATTCTTCCAAAGCGTTTTAAAATCATGCATAAATGTAACATTCATTCTTAAAGCGAAATGAAAATGTTTGAGCAATCCCGGCAGTTGACGCTCTTTCGTCCGAAGCCCCGCGGCACGAGTGCGATGGTGCGTTGGTGGGCGAGGGGGTTGTGGAGGGGGAAGCACGGGGCGCGAGGGCGCTGCCGTTGCCGGCGCCGCGAGCGCACCTGGCGGCCGCGTGCGCGGTTATCTTTATGGTCTTAATATCCGTGGGCTGCGCCGCCGGAAATTGTAACGCGGCCGCTGTGTACAAATCGAGCCGCTTCCGAGAGCCCGCCACAGGCACCCGCGCATTTGCCCGCCCCTCCCCTTCGCCCCTCCCCCTCGCCCCCTTCCGCATGCAGCGGCGCCTGCGTTCGGGGAGTGGAAAGATCGACTGCACTACCAAACTTATCTGCGCGAAGAACATCGAAACGAAACATTACTCCTACAAATAAGAAAACATTTCATTCGCAGGGCCACGGACCGCGCGCGATCTTTCCTTCCTCTTCCTTGTCCTATCCTCTCCCCTTACTCCCACACTTACACTAACATGTACTACACTACCACATATTCCGGGAGACCGGTCGGGAGCTTAGAGCTTGTCCGGCTGGGGCGGTGCCCGCTGGTGGAGAGTCCTGGTTAGAAACCTCACTAGCCGACGGTAGGTCGGCGCCGGATCTCGCCATCCAGCGAAGGAAGATCACCGCCATCTCCCGAGAAAAAAACATGCAGTACACTAACGGGACTAATGACCAGAACAGTTGACGTGCCCGGAAACACGAAAAAATCAAATCAAATCAAATCATTCGCAGGACTAATTCTTAACAGCAATAATAACAATGCAATTGTTGAAATAGAAATGTACGTGGTCAATATCAGCAAACGGTTTATTTCCAACAAACAAATTCACCGAAACTTCAAATAGAAAAAATTAAAAATTATATCAATCTTCAAAGCGATAATTTTTTAAAATCTTTACCTTCTGGTCCCGCTTCTCAACACTACGAACTAGGCTTAAATTATAATTCTTCTCGCATTAAATCACGGTTCCCGAAATATATATTCCATCTCCCTTAAATCAAAACAGTAACACATACATACACATATTCCAAATCTTTTCAAATACACATCTTATTTTTCAACATATCATTTAATTAAAAATCTATATACTTTATATTTATTAGTTATTGAACCATAGGTAAAAATGTCATATTTAGTATGTAAATCGCTGTCATCTTGCCAAAAAAGCTATGTAATATATCTTCCTTTCAAAACCCCGAAAAATTGTAAAAATTGAACAGGGAGAAATAAAATTTAAAAAAATATCAGCAATACCTGTACATGAAGCTAGTCATTATATCTGACCCAAAGAGTGAGAATTTTCATCATGTCAGGGTAGAAATATGCACTGCGAAAAAAAATACGTACGAGGCACAGAATGACAGAAACAGTGAAAAAAAAAAAAAAAACGAAGGAAACCATTTCATGGACAATATCTAAAAAGAATAAGCAAAATACAGATGAACAAAGGCCACTGTTTATGTGGCTTAAAATGAGAAGAACGAAGACATAATCGGAAGTAGCGCTAATAACGCCACGAGATCAGCCATTGAGAACTCGTCGTAAATACTGAGCGGTTCTCAGATTTTTGCTGGATTATAAATGTATTTGCTAGGAATAGGTAGAAACATTTGATCATTTACAGCGCAACCAATTGAAACATCATCCGAACACTTGAAAAGGTATAATAATGTCTGTAGTTAACTCCATCGACTTGTTAGCAAAGCCCTCACAATTCCAAACACATGCTGCAACTGGTACAACTATACTCCATAACCCGTAACTTCTGCGTATCAGTGAACAATTCTGCATAATTGACAAATACAAACTGATCGGCTGACAGCTGCGCGCAATGGAGTTATTGTTTAACATGATTTGGAGAAAAAAATCACTGGCTCGGCTCAAGGAACTACTTCAACTAGGAGCATTTACTAGTATTTAACCAACAACTAACATTCTTCGGGTTGATGACGATAATAATAATAACAATAATAATAACAATAATTTCTCTTGTTTGTGTAATACCTCAATAATGCCTTAATAAACTTTGTGTCAGTAATCAAAGGGACCATATAGTGATATAGATATTACAGAATTAATGCCACAGCCAGAGCGTAAGCTCGTCAAATCAACTGGATCAACCGCATTAGAATGAAGATTAGAAAGTCAACTACTCAAAAGCGGAAGCCTCTTTGGCTATTGAAAATCGACATTTTTACGAGAATATTGATGTACAAAATAGTTATCATCAAAACATTTATGTAAAATTCTTTGTACCATTATTAGAACCGGTGAATATTACAGAGAAAACCTAAGGGAGTCTATGAACCAAACAATTCTCTTAAAAGTGGTCGATGAAAAAAGGAAGAGAATGCCGGCTTTGAAAGCGTTGCAAAAAGCCCAAACAAGTTGAAATACTGGAGAAAAGGAATTACATAGTTAATGAGAAAGAACCGCAAACCGCTAAAACTAGAAACAAGCGAAAACTGCTAAAAGAAAGGGCAGTTTCACATACTTGTACATCCGAATAACGTTAAGAAAAAGCATTACCTAAGGCCAGAAATGAATTTAGAGAGGACTACAACTACAGTAAAAATAAAGAGCAAGGAGTCTTAAAGTCGAGAAGGGAGAACGGCATAAGAAAAGAGCGGTAAGGAAACTTACGACCAGTGAGAGGAAGGCTCATAAAAGTCTCTGGGCAACGTTCCTTTTACGTCTCCGGTCTGCAATTGAGCCCCTCCGCCCTGCGACTCTCGGGCGAGGGAGCAGACTCCCCCCCTTTGCCCGGCCGCAGTGCGTTGGGTGCCGGCTCCAGCGCGCAACTCTACATGGGTCACAACGCAGTGAACTCCGCATTCACTAACGATAAATGGCCAATAGAAAAGAACGCGCGCTGAAGTGTTGATTTGAGGAGAAGGAAAGGGCATTCACAAGAGGACATTGAACAATTCACGTACGGGACAGAAATACAGGACGCAAGGAGGGAAAGAAGGCAAACAGCAAAAATAAAAGCAAAGTGAAGCGTGAACAAGTGTTCTCGAAAAGAGATAGAACACCTGCTCGTCTCCTTCCTGTGCTTTAGCTGTTGGTCTTCTTTCTCGCAGAAAATATCAACGGATTGTAGACAACAAAACAAAACTCCATACGAATCACACTGCCATCTCAGAAAGCGCTCGGAAGAGGAATATTGGGCAAAGAGGCGTGGTCGCTAGAGCTTCTCTCGTCAGTGGGGAGAACAGCTGGTCCAGCGCCGAGGCCGTGCGTCGTTGTCGCTGGCCAACGCCCTGGAAGCGCTTACTGAGCGACCTCCGAGGCTTCGTCCGTGAGCGCCAACGCGCTCGACTGCCCCTGCGATGGCGCTCGGCCGCCGCCTAGTTACCAAAACGGGCGACGTGCGCAGTGACATGAGGCTGAACCGTCCGCGCTCGTGCCTCCGCTCCCCGTTGTGCAGGGGGGCGACGCAGCCAATGCGGCGGAGCGCGTGGCAGCGCTCAACTGCTTCGGTCATTACTCCCGTTAGTGTAGTGCATGCTTTTTCTCGGGCGATGACTGTGATCTTCCCCCGCTGGATGGCGAGAGCCGGCGCCGATCTACCGTCGGCTAGTGGGGTTTCCCCCTAACCAGGACTCTCCCACCAGCAGGGCACCGCTCCACCCGGAACAAGCTCTAAGCTCTTGACCGGTCTCCCGGAATATGTGGTAGTGTAGTATATGTTAGTGTAAGTGTGTGTGTAACGGGAGAGGATAGGACAATGCAGAGGAAGGAAAGATCGCGCTCGCGGTCCGTGGCCCGTTTGTTAGGGTACTGCTCCGGCATTCGACTGGTGCTGATCGGAGAAACCACGGAAAACTACCGATCAGAGCAGCCGGCCTCTAGAATTCTCCTCCAGACAGCGACTGAATTGACCTAGCTGAAAAGCTACTGCTGAAAAACCTGCCGCCGTGGGGAGTGGGAACCTAGGACCTCCCGGACAGAAGCGCTGCAGTGACATCAGTTGATGCACTGAGCAACCGCTCCCGGTCCGGCTGTTGATGAGGGGGAGACCGACCGCCGCAGAAAGACGTGGTCGCAGTGCCGACGCAAAGTCCTAACTTGTTGGTTCATTCGTTCGCCGAATGAATATGTAAGGCGTGCACTGGTGGCGGCAGAGAGAGCGCGCGTGCAAACGATGGCAAACGTGCGCAGAGGACGGGGAGGGGGGCGGTTTAAACGAACGGCAGCCACTGCAGAGTGGAATCACACTGTGGGGAACTGACCGTCGTTATTTGCTGCTGATTATTCCAGGCGGAGGTCACAATTTTTGTGAGAATAGTAAACGACGCGTTGATAAGACACAGACAAAACGGAAATGCAGGGGAAAGAAAGAATTTTACATGATGCGAAGTGACAAAATGTACGCAAAGCGAAAACAAACTATAACGAAAGCAAGGGAAATAAGATGTGATGAGAAAGAGAGTTGTTTAAGACAGGCATGAAAAGAAGAGAAGAACAGATCTCGAAATAAGTGACAAATTACGATAATTGTTTTATTTTACGAAGATGATCAAAACAAAATTATTTGTTAGTCTATATTAAGTCTTATGACAATGTATTTGTTTCGGTCACTTTATTTATGCTGATATATAAATATGTATATGATACTCTGTGTCAAGTTAACCGATGTTTTTCGGTGAACATCTTTACAAAATACGAGGAATGATTACACCAACTTAAATGTTCCTTACTGTGATTTGCACAAATCTGAGTACTTTGTCGTCGTTCCAAACCTTCAAACATTGGCAGTAACTTTAATTTACATTCTGTAGCACGGCTTTTCATTTTAAGTATCACTTATCATGACTCGTGATAAATGCAAACCGCGAAGAGAAACAAAGATCAGCAAGATAACGCACTGCACTCAAAATCTGAATTTCTACTATCAGCATTGTTGGGTAATTTCTAAAAAATATGCCTAATTGTGCCGCATGACAGGAACATAGAGAATATAACGTGCAAGAAACAGTGCAATCGGACAAAAGAAAAAAAAAAGAACCATCCGAAAAGAATTAAACATATAATCTGTATCAGTCCGAAATCTTACTTTTAAATGAGTGTTGTGATCGCTTTTGTAATGACACCTACAAAAAACACAAGCTGAAATTAGGAGTTACTGAAATTATAACAATATGTTCCAAATTCTTAGACAATTCTTCACATATTTCTGATATGAATCTTCCATTGCAAGATATGAAGAAATAAAAAATGCCAAAGAATTATGCTTTAATGTATAATTTCCAATATGGGCGGTCATAAAACCAACCTGACTTCGGCCATGTAAACCGACTGAGGCTTTCAGTCCACGTAAATCACTCATTCGTGTCGAGCACAACAACATTACGATCCTCTGCTACACAATCGAGACAGGTGGTTGACAATTTCCAAACAACCAATCACGACCCACGTGAATGCCTGTCCACCGCGCGAGCACAGTCCAAAACCAGACGATGGCGAGCCCTCTCATCCCCGAGGCTCCGTTAAGCGCTCCGCGAGGAGGCCCTGCCAAGGCAGATCGACGCCTGCCAACTCCAGCGACAGGCCGGCGGCAGGCCGACGGGGCTTTCTTGGTCCCTGCTGCCATCAAGAGCATCTCGCTGTTCGCCGAGGCGGAGGGGGGGGAAGGCGTTGTTGTCCATGGCGGAAGTCAAGTCCCAACTCTAAAGAGGGCCGAATCCCCCCTTCCCCCCCCGCATCGGGAAGGCGTCGAGGGCAGATGAGGGCGGAACGAGGCCGGGCGGGAATTGCGGGGCGGGGGCGAGCTGTCAAGGGCCCGATAGCTCCAAGTTGGCGCAACCAAGAAGATCTTGTTGAGGCCTGACTTAATCAATCATCACTGCCGCCAGGGACCCATGCCGTGCACGCCACCCCTTTCTCCCCTCCCTTCCCACCACCGTCCCCCTCCGTCTGGGAAGGCGCCGTCGGAAGACAAAACCTAAATTATTTGCTGCCTAGAAGTGTCTACACGTCTCCAGAGAAGCAACCATGTTCAATTTTGGAAGACTGTTCTGCACCTCAAAATTAGTTTCTCTAAGTTATGTTACCGTGGGGTTCCAAATTTAGAAGCAATAATGGAATTTCTGAAGTCACTTAGACCACTGTTTCCCTTCTCAACAACAACAACAAAATAATAACTAAAGTTGTAGGAGTAGGGAGATCAAGGCTAATGATGGGTAATCATAATCACAGAAAATGTTGAACTCAACATAATAATACTAATATTCATATAACCAACGTGACTTTAAATTAGGAAATTAACATTTACAAGTCTTTAGATATCTACCGTTAGTTGATACTTGTTTCTTAATCTCTTATGAATCTCACTAACAATTAGCAACATTTTGGTGAGAAGTTCCGTACTGTAACGTACAAAATTATACAATCGAAAGAAAAACGTAAGACACGATCAATGATGAATTTTTATAAAAAATATAACCGGGACATTTACATTTATAGGATGTATGTATTTTTAAATATTTCGTCATACAGTTCAAAAAAATTGATTTCTGAAAACTCATATCAGAGAAAATCACTGTTACGAACTCAATTAATGCATTTTAGAGAACTATGAAAATCTGTTATTAGAAAGTAAAATTGTAAATTAACTGCACACTGTAAAAGTGAAACAAATGCTGCAAAAAATAAATATGAAGCGATTTTGAAGAGGGCGATAGCGCTTTGCGACAAACACATTCAACGGCACAAGAGGGCGAGATTAGCGTAGTAAGTCAAACTATCGTCAAACAAATTTATAGTGTTTGTGTGCACGACTAAAGAATGTGGACTCTGGCGTACAATAAGACATACTACAGATGATCTGCGGCCAGACGATATTCACGTTCCTTGCTCTGCGAAATGTCGATGGAAAGAAGATGATACGAGGAACTTTAAGAGAATAGTTTTCAAGCTTCTGAGAATAAAGCCAAAGAGAAAGAACGTACGTCATCGAAGATTTTTGTAAGTAGGTAAAGGAAGAACCGACAATTTTAAAGGGGAAACATTAAAAGCACAAACTAATACTGTAACAAGGAAACGTATTAGAGTTGTCCATTAGTTTTAATACACTTCGAATCACAAGTTAAAATAACAAGAGCGTTTTTTAACAATCCCGAAGCACACGCTGCACACTCGCACCCGCTAGAGCCGAGTGCGATCGGAGCCCGTCAGCCCGCGCCGCCAAAATAACGGGCAACAGCACGGCATAAAAAGCCACCCCGGACGGCACACACCGCAGAGAACAAACAACAAAGCCAGGGCGGGGCCGGGAGGCAAGTCGACCGCTGTAACCGGTTAAAATCCGCTTAAACCGGCTCGTGCAGGCCCGTCCTCGCTCACCGCTGCGATATCGGCTAGCGAGAAAGGGCGCGGCGCCGGGCACGGGGGTGGCATCTCTGCGCGGTTGTTGATACACACCACGGGATAACGCCCCCCCCGCCCCCGCCCGGTGGGCGCGCCCGCGGGCGACACTCTATACAACCGCCCCGTCTCATCCTCGCTCTATGGGCGGCGGTCGCCACGTGGGATTTCAGCTCGAGATTGGCCACTGCTGCTTGTGCCCCTCACATACGCACCACACGACTCAAAACCCGAACCATGTTCTTTTTATTTTATTAAAATTTTATTTTACGTCAAAAAAACACTTAAAACTGCGTATTACGTGCTATGGGGAAAAGTGAATTGTGGGCACATTTTCAAAATTCTGTGATCCCTACACTACGTCATATACTACTTAAATTTTGGAAGAAGAAGAAGAAGAAGAAGAAGAAAAAAACAGCTCTTATGTAATATACTTCAAAGGATAAAAGGCAATAAAATTTTTGCTCTTATCCATGTTTTCCCGTGGAACATCCACAACTCTAAACAGAACGAGAAAAATGTTTGGCATATCGAATGTGTGGTCAAATGTCCATGTATTATGTGGCATCGTTGGTATAAAGGACTGTTTTACTCAAAGCTTGTGGTTTGGTTTGGTTTGGTTTGGTTTGGTTTGGTTTTCGTGTATCCGGTTTCGTCAACTGCTTTGGACATTAGTCCCGTTAGTGTAGTGCATGTTTTTTCTCGGGAGATGGCGGTGGTCTTCCACCGCTGGATGGTGAGATCCGGCGCCGACCTATCGTCGGCTAGTGAGGTTTCCCCTAACCAGGACTCTCCTACCAGCGGGGCACCGCCCCAGCCGGGACAAGCTCTAAGCTCCCGACCGGTCTCCCGGAATATGTGGTAGTGTAGTGCATGTTAGTGTAAGTGAGGATAGGACAAGGAAGAGGAAGGAAAGATCGCGCGCGGTACGTGGCCCGTTTGGTAGGGTACTGCTCCGGCATTCGCCTGGTGTTGATCGGAGAAACCACGGAAAACTACCGATCAGAGCAGCCGGCCGCTAGAATTCTCCTCCACACAGCGACTGAATTCGACCTACCTGAAAAACTAGTGTCGAAAATCCTGCCGAACCTAGGACCTCCTAGTCAGAGGCGCTGCAGTGGCATCAGTTGATGCACTGAGCTACCGCTCCCGTTCCCAAGCTTGTGGAAGGTCAGACGGAAGAGCAGGCCTCATGGCCTGAGTCTCGTTACGTAAAAATAAGGCTTCACTGAATTGAATTGAATTGAATTGAATTCGCACCACACCACTCAAAACGTGGATGATGCATTCACAGGGAACCTCCAAAACTCTAATCTTACGGAGAAAAAGGTTTGACGAGTTGAATACATGGTCAAATGCCCATGTAGTATGTTTTTTTCGGTATATTATCTAGATTTTACATCATACATAGTATCTAGATTTGAAAACAATACAAAAGTCCAAGAACTACAAGTCACACTTAGATGGAGATTTTTCAATAGTTTCACATTCAATACATCCCAAGGCCTATAATTTAACAAGCAGAGTACGTAAATATTCACAAAGTAATGTCCAATTTTTCATATTTCCGTAAAATACATTACGAATGAATACGTACCGTGGAGTAGGCAAATAGAAGTCTGAGAATTTACCAGTGTGACAGAGTGCTCTCAGATGCTACTGTCAGAATGGTACAAGAGAACCAAGTGGAGTACTTTCACTTCCAAAGGAAAATGAATTCAAGAGTTTCAGCAGCGTGTTCCAAAAGTACAAAAAATTACGTTGGCGAGGTTCATATATCATAATATTTCACTTATTACACAAGTTTAACACCTGAATGAATAGTGGACGAGCATGAAATGGCTGCCGATGACATGAATGTTGAAAGATCTATGCACACGTATGTGAATTCAAAATTATGAAAATTCAAAATTTATTGTTTATTTATTTTGAAAATAGATTTTACATACATGGGAGTTTTGTTTTTCTCCTTTCAAAATTCAAAATTTAAGTAGTATATGACTTAGTGTAGGGATCAGAATTTTGAAAATGTCACACAATTAACTTTTCCCATAGCACGTCATACGCAGTTTTTACCTGTTTTTTGACGTAAAATAAATAAATAAATAAATAAATAAATAAATAAATAAAAATAGTACCGGACACCAAAAGAATAGGGTACATTGGTTTGATTGCATGAATCATAAATGGCCTGACCTACGTGTCCGTCTTTTGCATCGCTCTCTCGTGCTCGCTCCGCATCCCTGGCGGAGTGGCGCTCGCCCTCTGCAGACACCTCACCCCGTGCGCCCCGCTCTTCTCTACCCCCTCCCACCCCGATCTTCCGCTGTGGCGCGCGAGGGTGCACCATTACCCTTCTTCCTTTTCCATCTCCCTCCCTCTCTCTCTCTGTTTGGGGCGCCCGCCCGCCTGCCCGCCGGCACGCCCCGATGATAGATAGATGCGTGGCGGCCGGAGCGCCGGAATGTGGCGGCGGCGGCGCCAAATTAATCATTTCGCGAGCCGCATTCATTTACCCGGTGACGCAGTATCCTCCTAATGACGCTGCATCGCTGCTCCAGCGGTTTATTAAACTATTTGGCGTCGGCGTCGGAGGCGGTGTCAGCACCGGACGAGCGCGCTGGCGCCAGGGGGCGCAACGCCACGCCACGGCGTCCCGACGCGCGCCGGAAGGAAACGCAATTTGCGGCTGGTGGACTCGCGGTGGGCGGGGACGCAGTGGCGGGAGATGTCGACGCGGGGGAGGAACATTCAAATCACCCTTTCACCTCATCTGCTAGCGCCTACGGCGTATCTTTTTTTAAAAATTTTGTTTACTCAACTGGTTTGTATTTTTTTTATACTCCAGCCGTATCAATACAAATTTTCTTTAGTCAAGTGTTCACTGAGGTTGAATACGGCGTCGAAAAAGTAACGTGATGTGTGAAAGTCAGATTTCTCATTCAGGGTTTCAAATGACGTGTGATAGGTTGCGTGAATACGAAGCATCAATACCCGAAAAGGAATCGGGAATGATGCAAATGACGTCGCCTTCCTCCCTCGTTCGCCTGCAGGACGCTCGTCTCCCCCACCCCTTATAGGCAGTGCGACGCGCGATCCCCTCCCCCACCCCTGCTCGCGGGAGAACTGTAATCAGCCACAGACTTCGATTTTCGCCTCGGGCTTCGATGGCAGATTATTCATATTTGTCAAGTCTGGGGCTTGGATTCCCAAATTAAAATGTAAATTACAAAAGCCTCTCGTCTCCAAAAAAAAACAAAAAACAGTTGTACACAGACGTGAAAGGGTGATTAATAATAAGGGGGAGAGGAATAGCGTAGTGAATCGACTGCGCACATCGAGAGCTACCGCGAAGTCAAACCAATAACCACGCCGACACTCCAATACGCTGTTTGTTTTGGTGGGGCTTTATATCACATTGTCCCTGTAGCGTTTATATCGGCTAATCGAAATTGGTATCTTCCTAGTAACTGACATTTTTGCTGGGTGTTTGTCGCAATTTGTTCAGTTGCCAGGAACATGCTCGAATTGCTATGCGATTACTAAACGTACTCACTTTATGACTGCTGTTTGTTTTTTGGGGGGTTATTTGCAACCGAGTTGATATTCGTGTGGAATTTCATTTCGTTGCAGCGTATTTGTTGTTCGCCCACCCGATCACGTTTTCTGTTACGGGAATTGTTATGATACAGTCAATTTTGGAGATTATCAGCATGATTCGGGTGTTTCTTTTGCCATGGAAAGCAATATTTGATTTTGGCCTTCATGTTTTATGACTTGCATTTAAACACGCGCAAAATGACATGACTCTTTATTTCTCTCTATTTCATGTAGTTTTGTACTTACTTTCGCACTATGTGGAGTTTGTCAAGGAATAACATAAATAATGTCGTGCTAAATGTAATTTTTTTTATTCTTATATAAGTTGTTTCTTGTAGAGAAACACTTTCAATGAAATAGTGTAGTATACTTTAGTTAAAATGTATTAAAATAAGACATAAACGTGTTAAAACAAGAAAAGTGATTCTATATCATTTCGGACCTTCATGGCGATTAATGTGTTTTGAAATTACATGAATTGTAATGAGTTGTGAACCCATCATTAATGGTGGTATCTTATAACATAACGATGTTACTGATGTGTGTTGATAACAAGTATTTACAATGACACTGTTTTCTGAATACAAGTTTGAAAATTTTTGTAAATCATGAGAAGTCTGTCTTCTGCTTACCGTCTCTTCTTTCGTTTATCGAATGTTTCTTGTATAAGTAGTCATTTCCAGAAATCGAGATGAAAGTGGGTGAAACTTGCTCTCCGTAATGGAGCTCAAGCGTCCAAATGGCGAGGAGGGGGAGGCAGGACAGATTACGTCGCCTGATCGACGAAACTTTCTTGACACTTCCCCTGGAAGTTGCTGAGGCGGGCCACGCTCCCGGCGGAGGCGGGGGCGTAGGAGTACAGGACGGTCACGAGAACTGCTCCGTCGGCCTGCCCCCCCCCCCGCCAACCGCACACGCCTACCCTGTAGAGCATCCTCCAGTTCCTATTATTAATGGCCTCAATTTTGCAATTTACATTACCGATTTACATTCGATGGAGCTGCAACCCTCTTTTTTTGGAAGCACCTGTTTCCACTGCTGCATTATACTTGCTTGAACAGAGAGAGGAAACAGGAACGAAGAGACATTAAACAAAGACGCAGCAGTGTGTGAAGTTTTGAAATACGGCTGAAGACGAAAGTTCTTTCAAGCGAATGGCGTGACGATGCAAAAGTACGAGGACAACGGCAGCAACGGCGGAGGTTGGCCGAGATCAGTTTTAGGGCTGAACGGACGTGAAGAGCGATGGCGGGCTGGAAGGATGCGGCAGGCCGCCGCCGCAGCGCTGCCGTCGCCGGGAGGCCGTTTCGCGCAACGCGGCGTGGCGCTTCGGGAAATAAACAAATACTTCAACGTTAATTTACGGGCGACGCGGAATTATGAGCGTGCGACGCGCGGGGTGGGGTGGGGTGGGGTCGGGGTGGAGGTCGGGGTGGGGGCCGCCCTGCGCTCAGGTCCGACAGCTGCGCCGCGGCGCGCTTCAAATGTTGCCTACCCGGCGCTGTCGGCTTCCTTCCCTACTTTCCCGTATACGAAGTACGTATATACGGGGTAATATCCGTTGAATAGAGAAAGACATCTAATGCTGCGGGAAATCAATTACAGACTTCAAAGGAAACACAGTTGGGGGTACCCTGAAACGAAACGTGATCTTTTTTCTTTCTTTCTTTCTTTCAGAAACGTCCGTTTGTTCGTCCCTCCGTTCATATGTTTGATTGTCGACTGTGAACAACACTAACGCCTAAACTATGCTTAGGATTTTTTATAAAATGAATACCCTCCGGTCGATCTGGTCCCACTCAAAGCCCTGCGATTTTCAAAAACATTCTTCAAATTTTGGGGGTACTTTACACGACTTTGACACATTTTGGGGGTACTTCAAATGATTTCCAACGAAGTTTTTTGAAAAGTCGAAGTTTTCTGAGAAAAAGAAGTCAAAATTGGGCATTTTTAGAAATGCTCTAACGAACTTCTCTCAAAAACTAATCCGATTTTTTAACGAAAATTTTTCATAAGGGAAAGTTGTACTCATCCTTTAATATTCTTAGTAATATTTCAGTTCTACCATTCGGGGACCAAGAAACTGAGAAAACGTGAAGAAATGGACATTTCGGTGGCAATAGATGGAAGCTGGGAACAGAGAGTACAGCAAAAGCAAGCCATGACTAAAGAGATTAGAAAATTAGTACGAGAAAGTATGAGTCATTCTGCAGCACCACTACATTCTGTTCTTAAGATCATTCTGTCCATTCCTTGTGTCAGCACGAAGTATCAAGGAATCAGTCTCACACACTGGAATGATAACTTCAAAACGTTCACAATGTATGTTGAATTTACATTAAGCGTCCAACCATCAGCAAATACAAGGAGCGATAATTGCGCTCGTGAAAACTGTTCAAAGGGTTGGTTGTCTCGGTAGCTTAGGGGTTAGAGCAGCTGGGCGTAAACCAGAAGGCCCGGTTTCGAATCCCGGTCGGGACGACCAAATCTTTGAACTAATTTAATACAAAAAAAATAATCTTAAATTC
Organism: Teleogryllus oceanicus; assembly: GCA_964035755.1. Lineage (NCBI taxonomy): Eukaryota > Metazoa > Arthropoda > Insecta > Orthoptera > Gryllidae > Teleogryllus > Teleogryllus oceanicus. The sequence goes on along the minus strand of CAXIVR010000002.1, from coordinate 57,763,434 downwards.
CACCTCACAGTCCTATTTTGCCATTCAATTTTTCAAAATTGCTTTGAATATTGCCCGTATGCAACGTGAATGAGGTTTCGTGAAAAGGAGAGCCGGTGTGACCATCCCTCGTGGGGCGCGCGCTAATTCCAAGCGAGCGCAGCGCCCAACCGATCGTCCAGGGCGGCCGCCCACCCCACCCCACCCCCCGCCACGCCCCCGTCCGCCCTCGCGACTTCGCTTAGCCAACAACGGCGACAAATCCACCCCTGTGTAAACCGGCCGGGGCGCTCTCCAAAGTCCCCCCGCCGCGGCATTGGGACGGATTTATTTCCTAAAAAACGCAGCCGCGACCGCCGCCGCCGCGAGCCCAATTTGAATTTCAAATGAGTGCGGACTGCGGGGGCGACGGCGGCGGCGCGCTCTGGCGGTCGGAGCGGCGGCGACTGCTCCAATTGGATCAAGCAAATGTTATTTCCCCCGCCCTCGCGCCGCTCCCATCCCCCCCCCACAAACGGCCATTTTTGGGGGTGGGGGGGGTCTGCGGAGGAGTTCCCGCGCGTATTAATGACGCGCGTGGCGGAAGCGAGGTCGCGAGCAGAGGGGGGCGGGGCGGGGGGGGGGGGCGTTCTTGGGGGGGGCTGGGGGGGGGGGCTGCGGGCACGGCGCGGAAGCGGAGTGGAGTGGAGGGGAGGCGTGCGAGGAGTGTGTGTGTGGGGGGGGGAGGAGGAGGTATCCTCGGCGCACGTTGCGAAAGCTCTCGTGAGATGCAGTCATTCGCGGGAATTGAAGCCACGCGCTCTTCCCGAATATCTAGACCCTCCGAAGAGCCGACATGAACACCGCAGGCAGGAGGCGGTAACAAACATGCCGTCGCATTCTTTTATCTTTAAAACTTAAGAAAGAAGAAACATATACAAGAACAGGAGTACACGGTTATAAGTGCATACAAGAGAAATAATGGTAGCACTGAATATATCCTTAAACAAATAAATATTGAGCAAGTTTTCAATCCAATTATATAATGATAACTTTTCCAAATTTCACCCAATTTCCAAAGAAGTGACAAGAAAAAAAATAAATATTGCAATAGTTAAATTTTAACTCCACATGTACAGAAAATGATGTAGAATGTATTGAAAATATAAAAATAATGTAATTGGAAGAACAAAATAATTTGGAGCAGACAAGTTCTGTGGCAGGCTGGACACTTTTCTCACAAATTACCGAAGCTGCTATGGATTTATAGCCTCTGAAACGTCTCTAAAATAATGTATTACATTACTTTATTTTTTCTGAACCGATGTACTGAAAGGCTTGATATGTTACAATATCCACCAATAAAATAAAATTTCTCTCTTTCATGTAAATTACAGCAGTTACATGCGGAACCTCTCGATAATCGACTGTCAACCGCTCGAGAGGGTCGGATGAACGACGGGAATTTGAGTGCACCTCGGCTACGTGAGGCCATTTCGCGAGAGCAGCCTTCCAATAAACAGCGGAATATCGCAAAGGTTTTGCTCCACCAAGTCTGATTGCCATCTACGATGGAGATTTCTCGGATGTCTCAGACAAGCATTTCCGTCCCTATAATTTGAGAAATCAACGAGATCTAGTGCCACACGAGTACGTGACTGCACTGTACGACACGCACTGTGATAGGGAACACACTGAAAAATGGTTTACATCATTTTCTCATACTAGGCAACAACTGTAAAAATGTGAGAAGGGAACCAAAACCACACACATTTTCCAATAGACGCAAAATTCCAATTAATCGTGAATGGCGAATTGGATTATCTGCAGCAACTCAGAAAAATCCATTCTCGTACTTAAAGAAAATTGGATTTAAAATTGTATTTCTTCACAGTGTACGTTAATACCACATTAAATCACAGTATGAACTAATAAAATATATAAAATTGTTGGCTTTGTAGAGAGAAAACGCAAAGAAAGAGAATAAACATTTGACACAATTTGATTATTTTTTACTGATATTTACTGCTTGCTATTTGCCTTTGAAACGAAGCTCGATGTACGCTGCATAACTTATATGGATCGAAAGGAGAGAGGTTACGAGGGAAATATAAGAGGGAATAACTATGAGAGGGAATTATGAAAAGATAAACCGAGTCTAGTAAACATCTAGTTATTTAGTTAATAAGTAAATCTGAATTTTTAAAATTAGGTGAAAAATAAAATCTTTGTATGGACCACGAACGTTAACTGGTTGTAATGATCTCAGGCAACAAAAAGCCCTCGATCATTAGAACCGTTTTAACGTCCTTTGTGCATAAGCAGCTATTTCACGAATTTAAAAAGAAATTGGCGGTCTTGTGCTTATTACAATAGCTATCTATCACTTAGAGCGACTTACAATGCAATACAACAGCAGGAGGTTCAAAAGGAGTCGTAGAACTTGTGTTACCTATCTCCCTTTCGCAGTAGGTAATAGCACCACGGACGTTAACTGGTTCCAATGATCTCGGGCGACAAAAAGCCATCGGACCATCGACCCTCGATCATTTGAACCGTTAAACGCCCGTTGTGCATAAATATTTCTCGGATATGAAAACAAACAGCAGGGTCTTGCACCTATTACAACTATCTATTATCAGTTACAGCGAGTTAGAATGCAATACAACAGCAGGAGTTACAAAACAAGTTGTGGAACTTGTGTTACCTAATCTCCCTTTCGCTGTAGGTAATAGCACCACGGACGTTAACTAGTTCTAATGATCTCGGGCGACAAAAAGCCATCGGACCATCGGCCCTCGATCATTTGAACCGTTATAACGCCCGTTGTGCATAAATATTTCTCGGATATGAAAACAAACAGAAGGGTCTTGCACCTATTACGACTATCTATTATCAGTTACAGCGAGTTAGAATGCAATACATCGGCGGTGAGTTACAAAACAAGTCGTGGAACTTGTGTTACCTATCTCCCTTTCGCTGTATGTAATAGCACCACGGACGTCGACTGGATTCTAATGATCTCGGGCGCTAAAAAGCCATCAAAGCATCGGCCCTCGATCATTTGAACCGTTATAACGCCCTTTGTGCATAAATATTTCTCGAATATGAAATCAAACAGAAGGGTCTTGCACCTATTACAACTATTATCAGTTAGAGCGAGTTAGAATGCATTACAACAGTTGGAGTTTCAACACGAGTCGTGAAACTTGCGTGCCGTAGTTCCCTTTCGCGGCAGGTAATAGGCCCGGCGCGTGCTGGGAGGCGCGCCCGCAACTCGCCGCTTATTGAATCCCCCGTGCGAGCACGTCCGGCGCGTGCTCCTCCGCCGGGCGGGCAGGTGGGGCGACGCCGGCGGCGGACGATAGAGCGCAGATTATGCGGCGGCCGCGCGGGCCGCGCCCCAACTCAGCTCGGCCGCGGGCACTTTCGGCCACGAGGGCTCCCGCCCGGCAGGCCCGGCCCGCCCCCCTTTGCAGTGCAACCCCGCCCCTCCGCGCTCCGTCTGCGGGGAGGTCGTATTTCATATCCCGGCGTCCCCCGCGGGTGTGAATCGCGTTTTAAATAACATGCCCCGCCCCCCGGCCCCGGCCGCCGCCGGCGGCTCGCCGCCGTAACTTAGTCGGTGTCACCTCGCGCGCCGCATCGCGATGAGCCTGCGAAGGGCCGGCTGCCCGTCCGTGCGCTTCGCAAGCGATCGGAGCGGCCCCGACGCTGCACGGTCACGGGGCGGGTGATTTTACGGCAGGATGGGACCGTGCGTTTGGGAGAGATCCAAGAGATACACCACGTTGCACTCGAAACCTATTCACTTCCACCAATATTAATGGACTCCTACTTCAAACTAGCTAAGATTTTAATTCATACCTCACTGTGTGGCAAAGGATAAGGATATCATATCTGTCAATACACGAGAACAAAATTATCCGAGCTCCAATTATCCGGTTCCATTTGTGGAAAACGAAATTTGTTTAACTAAAATTAAAGCAACGAGTTGGTTTTGTTCCATGCCTATTACAGTTCTATAATGTAAGTTTCCTTTTCGTTCTAAAATCAATCAGCAACGAATGTATTAAAAGAACAAATGCAAGACGTGCCTTCAAGAAAGCGATTTAACCCAACAAACGACACGACAACCCGACTCTCACTCACTGATATGCTCAAGAACTGACACTTCATGCAAGTATAGTACGGAATATAAACAGGTGCGAGAAAGTCTGCGCCATCCCGTATCCCAACTAAACATTTCAGCATGGTCACAAAATGGAAACACCTCGCATTGTGTGTCCCAATTTGTTAAATGCATTAAAAGTTGACAATGTCCCTTAAAACCTGGACGCATGAGTTGCGGGCCTCTGTTGAATGGCTGCGCGTTGGAGGGCTGTGGTGCGTGGCGCCGTGGGGAAGCGGGCAGCAACACGCGCATTAACAAGTGCCTGCGGCCGCATGCCGCCACAGCCGCGCTGCGCGCTTTATTGCTTTTGAGATGAGCGCCGTCCGCGTCATCTCCCAGCAACGAGTCGGAGGCAGCAGCGGACACCCCGAGGCGATAAGTCGTTTTTCTCCGGGGAAAAATCTCGGCTGGATCTTACGCACAATCGGAATCCTCTTAGTGTGAAAACAGTCGTGACAAAATTTACGTGACTATTCCACTCGTGAAATGAAAACCAATAGAGTTTACGTACACATGTAAAATGCCCCCATCAGGGCGGTATATCTAAAAAAAAAATTAACGCTTTTTCTATCCAATTTTTCTTACCGTTCCTCTTCACTGGGCAATAATAATCTGCAACTAATCTATCTTACGAGGCGGATCGCTCTGTCAATGTGCAATAAACCGTACATGTAGTGTAACAGGGATGTCCAACTTGCAAAGACTCAAGGGCCACAACGAAAACCTTTAATGTGGTTGTGGAATATTTTAATTACATGGGCGATTCACATCTGACGTTCCCGTATTGTTGATATCGGCACGTTGCCCGGCTGCTCTGGAACGGGAGAGGGGGAAGAGGAGGAGGAAGGTAATAGAATCATACGTGATATCAGGCTGTACCATGCACAACGCAGTGAATTGATTGATTGATTGATTTTTCGTTATTCAGAGCGCGTCAACTGCTTTGGTCATTATTCCCGTTTCTGTAGTGCATGTTTTCTCTCGGAAATGGCGGTGATCTTCCTCCGCTGGATGGCGAGATCCGGCGCCGACCTACCGTCGGCTAGTGGGTTTCCCCTAATCAGGACTCTCCACCAGCGGGCGCCGCCGCACCCGGGACAAGCTCTAAGCTCTCGACCGGACTTCCGGAATATGTGGTAGTGTAGTACATGTTAGTGTAAGTGTGTGTGTAAAGGAGAGGATAGGACAAGGAAGAGGTACGGTCCGTGGCCCGTTTGGTAGGGTACTGCTCCGGCATTCGCCTGGTGTTGATCGGAGAAACTACGGAAACTACCGATCAGAGCAGCCGGCCGCTAGAATTCTCCTCCATACAGCGACTGAATTCGACCTTGCTGAAAAGCTAGTGTCGAAAATCCTGTCGCCGTGGGAGTGGGAACCTAGGACCTCCCGGTCAGAGGCGCTGCAGTGACATCAGTTGATGCATTGAGCTACCGCTCCCGGTCACAACGCAAGTGAAGCACAGTGGCATGACCACGAATTTCTGAATTCACTAGAAAAAACACTTAAATCTACATTTAATCTTTTTTAACATTAAGGGGGTTGAACCCCTTAAGCGGGTGCGCTAGACGCAAATTGATCTCGCCAGCCATGAATGCACGGGACTTTCAGGCTTGACTAATAGAGTTTCGCTGACCACAATAAATGGCCCCGCGAGCCGCATGCGGCACTCGGATCGTCATTTGGACAACCCTGCACTATAACATAACCTCTTTAATTTTAAAATGCTTTAGGTTATTTTCAATATTTGGGTCATTTTGGAACTCTGTTGGACTAATTTCATTCGTAGAATAGCCCTGTGGTATTCCCTCGCGAAGCGAGTCGAGGATTTATCGACAATTTCCAAAGCGCGCGTGGTATTACTTATGTTAAAACCACAGCTTTCCGGAAGGTCGATGACAACAAAAAACATGCAATAAGCATTTCCAGCAGTGTTTGTTGTCAGAAAAAAGATACAAATTAACTCTGCGAGTAAAAACGTGACCGTGGATATTGGCTTATAGTTTGGAACATTTCATTCAGCTTCATGAGAATAATTATTGGAGTTACTCGTAATATAGTATCATATAGGCTAAACGTCAGCCACCTCGACAGAGACACGGGTCGTCCCTGATAGCCTACATAATACAAACTCCCGCCGCAGAATCCTACCCAATCATACTCATAATGTATGTTTGAAATTCCTACATATTTACATATCTCCTTGAATAAAAATGATTGTTTACCTCAATCTTAAATAAAGTCTCCCTTTGAGGAGCATTTTCCCGTACTACGGTAGTGTACAATTCATTCGATTTAAATATAATAGTTACTTCCCAGCACAATAGGCTAAACCAAAACCGAGAGGGAGAGAGAGATAGAGAGAGAGAGAGAGAGAAGAGGGAGGAAGAGGGAAGAGGAGAGAAGAAGAGGAGAGAGGAAGAGAGAGAGAGAGGAAGAGAGAGAAAGAAAGAGAGAGGAAGAGAGAGAGAAAGAGAAAGGAAGAGAGGGAAAGAAAGCGGGAGAGAGAGAGAGAGAGAGAGAGAGGAGAGAGAGAAAGAGAGAAGCTTGTCTAAACGAAAAGTTGTCCAATACTGTTTGGAATAGCAAAACCACTAGGATAGAAACAAGCAATTGCTCTCCTGTCCGAGAAACGCTGCGTCGTAGGCGAAGGTCTGGTGGCGTAGGCAAGCGGTGGCGCCAGCTCGTAACCCCGCGGCGCCGACGCTTTAACGATTCATTCGGGCTTTTTAAGCGCCCACGTCCCCACCGATGGGAGACGCGGAGAGCGCGGTTATCCGGAACGGCGTCAACCGGTTAACCGCCGCAGCCGCCGATGCAGCATTCTCCGGGCCTTCGACGTGCCTCGTTCGCAGCCCAGACGCTGCCTCGTAAGCGCCGTGGCGCCGGATTTACGCCCTGGCTAATCGCTGCCCCCGCCACCGGCCCCGTGCCACCCTGTCCTGCGTCATTCCCCCCAGCCCCGACCGCCACGCTTACCCTGCTCGTCAGCGCCTCTGACCGGGAAGTCCTAGGTTCCAGTCCTGACGGCGGCGGGATTTTCGACACTAGCTTTTCAGCTAGGTCGAATGCAGTCGCTGTCTCGAGGAGAATCTAGAGGCTGGCTGCTCTGATCGGTAGTTTTCCATGGTTTCTCCCACAACACCAGGCGAATGCCGGACAGTACCCTACCAAACGGGCCACGGACCGCGCGCGATCTTTCCTTCCTCTTCCTTGTCCTATCCTCGCCCTTACACACACACTTACACTAACATGCACCACACTACCACATATTCCGGGAGACCGGTCGGGAGCTTAGAGCTTGTATCTGCTGGGGCGGTGCCCTGCTCCGTAGGAGAGTCCTGGTTAGGGGGAAACCCTACTAGCCGACTGTATGTTGGCGCCGGATCTCTCCATCCAACGGGAGATCAGCGCCATTTCCCGAGAAAAAACATGCATTACATTAACGGGACTAATGACCAAAGCTGTTGACGCGCCCGGAAACACGAAAAAATCAATCAATGAATCCTACCCTGCTCGTCACGCCCCCCGCCTGCCCCTCCCACTCGCTCCGCGACACCCACTGCATCGCCCTCCATCTTGTCGAGAGTGCCTTCCCCTCCCGTATCACAATAATTCTCGAGAAAGCTATCGAAAAAAAAAACGGATTGAAGTAGGTGATCACAACAACTTGTACTATTCGTTTCACTATCTGCTCCATTTCTTTTTAATAATTGCTCAAAACGGCTCCTTACACGTAATTTACTACTGTAAGATTTTGATTGACAGCATTTGATGTAGAAGCATGTCTGAGTTGTCTTAGATAAGAAACCTACAGGACGAGACGCGTTGTGACAAAACTTGAAACAGTGATTTTTTTTTTTATCACAAGCGAATACACGCGACCAGAACTATGAATGTGAACTTCTAACTGATGTGGTAGAGATGGATTTGGCAGTCGAACAAAAGATGTCTCATGTTGCTGTTCCAAGAATGGGATATGCGTGATGCTCTTATTTCAGTACATTCCTTCTTTCGCTAAGCCTACGCCTTACCTTTGTCTATTCCAAGTATGGATTAGCAGAAAGAGAAGATACAATGCCGGTTATCCAAACGACTCTGCTGCACCGCGTCGGGCATATGTTTGAACCCTTAAAGGACTCCGTGCGGGAAACAGACGAATCATTGAAATATTGTTTTCCTTGAATTCTTGCCGCTTTCTAATTGGAATATATGAGAAGCATTCAGCATTAATACACCAATAACCGTACTCAATGCCTTATTGTTATGTTGCCTTCAACAGAATATTCAATTAAAATACTCTGAAAAACCGCCGAAAACGTGAGAAATTAATTTCTAGTGATCGATCAAAAGAGCAAGTGGGCTTCTTGCATGTTGGCACATATGGAAAATCGCGCATTTATTCTCTGCAGACTAATAACAAATACCGTGGCATTCACACAACAACACACGGTCACCTCCACAAAAATACACGGCACGTTTCGGATTCGTCCCTACATCCATAAACGAACAAAAACGCAGGACTGAAAGAGCTGTGAAAAGCAGCGGCAACGCAAAGTCATCACAGCGACATCCCGACCGATCAACTGGGAAAAACATTTGTTTGCGCGTTCGTCGCAAAAAACAAGCGCGAGAAAGGACCCGCTCAGCCGCTCATGCGGAAGCGCTAGTGTATTCAGCTGGCCAGTTCGCTCGGGGCCGGACGTTAGCCTTTCGGTAGTGCGCAGGCCATCTATTCTCGTCAGAGCACTCGTTCGAGGGCGGGGGGGGTATTTATCGACTCAGAACAAACGCCGTCCACACGCGCGCCCTCCGTGGGGCGGCGCGCCCACCTGTTTCCTCTGCGGGCGCATCCGTGGCGCTGGTAATCCCCAATGGCGGTGCGGGGAGGGCCTCGCCGCCGGCGGACAGCGGCCGCCGCCGCCCTCAGCGCGCCTGGCGCCAATTTTCCGGCGACTTCGCCTTCGTGTTCGATTATGTCGGCCCATAACTCAGCGCCGAGCGCCGAGCGCGCCGCCTCCCCGCGCCACCTGGCAGCGCTGCCGTCGCGGCCACGAGGGCGGCGGCCAGCGCACCACGACATCCAGCGAATGCCTCAAAAAACGGGAATAGAATAGGAAAAAACCCCAACTGGATGCTGTACAGGTGCTTCGAAATACACGTTGTACACTGCCCAATGTCATGTTCTGACATGTCAAAAAGATTTCGTGTCTCCGACACACATCAACGCCTCACGATTGATAAGATAAATTGTTACAATAAAATTATTATTTATTTTCCTGGCTATAGATTTTTCAATACATCAGGCTCCTTTTGGTCCTTTATTTTAAAACCAGAAAACATGTAATATACTGATATAAAACAGTTACCCTAAAAAATGTTTTTCTTCTTTAAAATAAAGGACGAAAAACAGTCTGATATATTGATAAATTGTCACATATTCAACTTCGACATAAGAAATTTGCCATCACATATTCATTGGCTGTGGGATGAGAGATAAGTATAATGGCAAAATACGATATTCGAATATGGAATATTCTATCTTCATGAGACCCCCGGTCTCAGCGAACGAAAAACTTCATACTTTCACAACTCCGAAAAATATACTGACACCTTCCGGGAATCTGCCCAGTCTAGAGGAACGTTCCAGAGCATTTTTTGACGAACATTCCGACGATGTTTAAACGGAACGCCCACGCAACGTTAGGGTGTCAGGGAGAGGCACGTCCTACTACTAGGAGGAGGCGAACGTCAGAGAGGAGAAACCCCGAGCCGGCGCTGCTGAGGGAGGATTCGAAGAATGGAGCGACGAGGTAAACAGCTGCCGTCGCCTTCCTTGCGTCTCTCTTTCTCTCCGTCTTGTGTCTCCCAAGAAAGACTTCTAATCTCTGTTGTCTCTTCTAACACAATGCAGTAAATAATCCTCTACCTACACCAGTACTCCATGCAATTCGCCTCCCAGGCAATACACTGAAACCGGTCAGCTCCCGGGGCGCCACATCCCGGGTCGCCACATCACAGCTAAAAGTAACAATTTTGGACCCACCATTTGTAATATTTATTCTGACACCTGTATACGGAGCATGTCAATAACGAATAGGATGTTAGGAAGATGCTAATAGTTACAATATGAATAAACAAAACGAATCGTATGAGGTGTCAGGACATACGACAAGAAAATTCATGTATTCGATCGATAAATGATATGATGAAAATTGTTTTTTGAGACCTAAAATGTAATAACTTGTGATATTCCTAGAAGTGAAAGGAAACGTCATAAATACTCTAACAATAGTGACGAAGCAATCATGTAATGAATAAAGAGAAAGAAGTAACGAGCAGAACATTGATTGTGAAGAAAGATGAAGATGGAGTGAATGGCTGTGGGATCTACGCATCATCATTCAAAAATCCCCATTTAGTGAATTATAAATAAGCAGAAAGATTATAGAACTAAACATGTTCTAATGGCAATATGTGTTCGGCGGGGGATGGAGGCGCAAAGGAGAAGGGAGGGCATGGAGTTGTCCAGAGGTTCGAAAGGCAACAAAGACGAGAGACGTGACAAATGTTGGGAAGAGGAGAAGGGCGAGGCAGAGCGGTTTACCAGGGCCATTACCCCTGAGCTGTGATCAATCCTCGAGACTTCGAGCGAAGTGGCTGCGAGACGGATCCAGGACCAGACCAGCGCTTTCAGGGACTCGCAGTTCACGCCACATCTCACACAAGTTTCCGGACGAGAACAATTGCTTTTAGCTGATTGCATAATACGATTTATGCTCGGATTATACCAATGGAAGAGCTTAATGGCCGAATTCACATACATTCCATATGAGCGTTTTTTTTTAATGTTTAAAACAAGTTAGTACATGTTGATGAGCAGTGAAATTAACGTTTATTTTTACTCTTTCTCAGAAAATGCGCAGATCTCACAGCCATTCACTCCATCTTCATCTTTCTTCACAATCAATGTTCTGCTCGTTACTTCTTTCTCTTTATTCATTACATGATCGGTTACAAAAATATGAAAAAATTCCCCTTAAAATGTTGTTACGTAATAAGTAATGAAATATCCCGTATCACACTGAAAGTACCCACAGAAAATAGCACTCAAGCAAGGCGTCAAAGTGCGGAAATTTGTAATCTTTTGCAATAAGGGTGAATGGTACTCAGAGTAAGCGAGAGTGGCACTCTGCTCTTGCGTTTACAAATCGAGCTTTTATATCGTCCCAGCGAGCACATCCGGCAATTGGAGGGCGAGTGGGAGCCAATTAGCACTGCGAGTCACGACTTCACACGCGCCAATTGTTCCTCCGATTTGTGCAAACAGCCCTTTAAAGAGCGCTGACTTTTGACGTTGCTTCCAGCGAATCATAGATACAACTGATCGCGGTCTGCATTAAAACGCATGACGGTTAAATATTTTCTAGTATACAGAACCTCCTAGTTTTTTGGGCGAAAACTGCGGCAAACTTTGATATGCACTTCGCATGTTATTCGTTGTAAACATCTTTAAAACGTAATAATTCCTTCCAATTTTCATTGCCACTTGTGGAAAGAAAATTGCAGAATGGGTGTCAGAAGTAAAAATATCTATTCATTTGTAACATTATTTGAAAAATAAATACAACTAGTGAAAAATTATTTCCCTTCGACATACTCGCGTAGTAACCCTTTCCCCCAAGTTCGTGGCAAAATTATAGAAAAAGAGGAGCATATATTCAAGAATAAACTCTAATTCGCATCTAAAATGATTTGTTCGTTAAACTCAATGGTGTTCACACAACACTTCCGAAAGCCGGTAACTCCTTTCGCCTCCTGAATCCTACGCCAGGGAGTGCTGCACCAGTAGCCCATTGGCCCAGCGCCGGAAGAGCGAGTACAATAGAGGCATGCGGGCCTCATGTGGGCGAGGCGGGTCGGTCTATCCGCCTACATCGCCAACCCGCATCTCCGGCGACGGCGGGGGGCGGGGGGGCGGCGGGCGGGCGTGGCGGGCGGGGCGGAGGCGGGCGGGGCGGGGCGACGGCGGGGCGGGCGGGGCCGGCGGGCGCGGGCGGGGGCGCGGGCCGGCCGTTGCACGGGCGGAAGAGAAAACCGCGCTGGAAAAAGAGGTGGCAGCAGCAGCGGAGTCCTTTGTTTGGAGAGGAGAGACAGTGACCCGAGTCTCGCTGCGATGCACACATGCCACAAACGGAGACTTCAGTTGCAACTTGTACTTTTTCTACACCACTTACCTAGAAGAAAGAAGACTTTAATTTTTCAGTATTACCTCTCAACTTTTTAAGTATTACGTCACATTACTTTTTAAGTCATTTAATTAAGTAAATTCATTTCGAGACATTCACGGCAATACAAGTTTAAGGGTCCCCTGATACCGGAAAAATTGGGTTTTGAGTCCCTCTGTAAATAACACTAGTTCCCAAACCATTCCGAGGAGTTTCTTTCCAAATACGAATATTTCCTAACCAATACACGACTGGTCCTGAAAAATTGCCACATTTTTTTTTAAATTTTGGGTTATCGTATGTGAAGCCTCAGAGATGTTTTCTAAATTATTATTTCCTAGCATACTACTTATGTACTATAAAGGAAGTATTAATACTGCAACGAAAATGTGTTTTTTGACAGAAAATTTCGAATTGGGGCCATGATACCGAAAATGTGGATAAATTTTGTTTCTCTATATAGTACATTATTTCACCTAACACGTTATGGACTCAGAAGTACATTTTTTCGGTATTTATTGATGCTCGAACCGCTGTTGTTCGAATATAGTGTTGTGACTTTGACCAACTCCTCCCAATACTGCACGCAGAAGACAAACGTGTAACAGTCGCCTGGTAACTGAGAGTTGAGGGCAGTTAACTGTAATCGAGCATTGTAATTTGTGAGGAAATTCGTGATCGCCAATTGTGACCGAATTTTAAAGTGGCGTTGTTGGATCACGCTTAGAAGTAAAGCGGAGGATATTCCTCCCATTAGTATATCAAAATTGAAAGTTTGAAAACTAACAGAGAAAAAAGTAAAGGTGGCACTTATGCTAGTCTTAATTTATTTTGCAGTCATACTGTGACATTGACATGCTTAGGGAATATGTATAAGATTACTGAGTGGCCGAATATTAAAGTAAGCTCCTTTATACTTCCAAGGTAATGAAAACATTCGATCCTCACGCCCCGTAAATGAAACCTTTTAATTTTTTTGGTTTAGGAGATTTTCTTGCCAAAATACTACCAAATCATGATACTTCCATTTTTGTGCCAAAATATTACCAAATCAAATACAAGGAAGAGATAATGCCCATTAATGTCATTGTTCTGCAAAGAGATAGGTTTTAATAGTTATTTTCAGAAAAAATATTAATAAGTAATATTCACAATAACTAGTTCATTTTTTGGCAATAAACATAAATACTGGAATACATATAATAATTCTGGAAACAGCACCAGCGAAGAACTGGGAGCTTCTGGACAAACAATCGATAACATGTCTAAAATGTGATTCGTAAGCTGCTGCAATGTTTTCTTTAGTCTACGTAATTGACAAATAAACACAATTTTGTGCAAAGCTACAATTAACGAACCTTCTCGGATTAGATTTGACATGGCCATCCCCTGACGCGCCCACGAAACCCATCAGCTCTGCACCTCCATCGTGTGTGAAGTGAACACGCGGCCAGCGACGCCAAAGCGCTGCAGCAAGCCTCCCCCCCCCCACGCCCTAACCACATCACCGCAACCTCCGCACAACTCGTCGCTGCCACATACGGTTCTGCACCTCCACAAGTTTTGCATCTGCATTCATACAACTCCGCCCTTCTTCTTCTTCTTCTTCTTCTTCTTCTTCTTCTTCTTTTTCTTCTTCTTCTTCTTCTTCTTCTTCTTCACAAGAAACGTCCTCCTCTCTCGTCAGCGCGTTTTCGGGCGGGCGGCGCCAGGGTGTTTTTCCTCCCGGAGACGCGAGCGGTGACGCGGGTGGGGGCGGGGCGGGGCGGGGGCGAGACGCGATGCTCAGCTGTCGACAGCCGCGACGCGCTGAGCCCTTCGCCGGATTAGGCCGTCATTCAGAGCGCGAACGCCCCGCCCCTCACCCCACCGCGCGGTGCTCAAGCACTCGGGCCCGGGCCCTCCGCCTGTTTATCGGCGCCCTCTGCCGGGGAAAAAGAGCGCGCGCGAAATGTCGGTCTCTGCTCAACCGTCACGCTGTGCCGCAGCGTTGTATGCGGTACTTGACGAAAAGGATTTGCAATTAGGAACTGTCAATGATTTGCTTCTCAATGATGACGTGAAACAGACATACTCCAAGAAAACTTAAAACGGGAGCGGAAGCTCAGTGCATCAACTGATGTCACTGCAGAGCATCTGACCGGGAGGCCGGACTAGCTTTTCAGCTAGGTCGAATTCAGCTGCTTTCTGGAGGAGAATTCTAGCGGCCGCCTGCTCTGATCGGTAGTTTTCCGTGGTTTCTCCGATCAACATCAGGCGAATGCCGAAGCAGTACCCTACCAAACGGGCCACGGACCGCGCGCGATCTGTCTTTCCTCTTCCTTGTCCTATTCTCTCCCCTTACACACACACACTACACTACATCACTACACTACCACATATCCCGGAGCGGTCGGGGCTTAGACTTGCCCGGTTGGGGCGGTGCCCGCTGGTGGAATGAGTCCTGGTTAGGGAAACCCACTAGTCGACGGTAGGTCGGGCCGGATCTCGCCATCCAGCGGGGAAGATCACCGCCATTCCCGAGAAAACATGCACTACACTAACGGACTAATTGACCAGAACCCTTGACGCCCGGAAACACGAAAAATCAATCAAATCCAAGGAAAAAGACTTAAACTACAGATTGTAGTTTGCTGCAGTGTTTTCTATTTCCCATATATAGACGTAGGCCGCCGATTCGTTTCCGCTCAGGAGTCGGCAACCCGCGACCTAAAAGCCGCATGCAGCTCGCAACGCTTCGCATGCGGCCCAGAGTCTCAACTGTTTTCGTAACTGAAATGAATAAAAATAACGGATTTGTGTGTGTGTGAATTCACGAACAACAAGCACACATTTCAGAAAAACGGTTTGATACACGGACAGATAATACTGGTGAAGTTAACGTGATTCAGTTTAGGCATTCATCGGCCTACGCCATTTTTTCACACACCGCGCTGGAGACTCGGATTGACATGAAATTTTACCAGTGTTAGAATTAAACATCAGGTAGTGGAAAACACCAAGAGAGACACGTAATTGGCTTACTGATCTTAATACCTCTAAACCTTCAAGAAATTCTAGGTTATGTATAACAACGAAGCTGATGTAATAAACAGGTATGATTTACTTGTTTTGGA
The DNA here is from genome assembly GCA_964035755.1 of Teleogryllus oceanicus. Classification (NCBI taxonomy): domain Eukaryota; kingdom Metazoa; phylum Arthropoda; class Insecta; order Orthoptera; family Gryllidae; genus Teleogryllus; species Teleogryllus oceanicus. The sequence continues at coordinate 57,747,961 of CAXIVR010000002.1, read as the reverse complement.
AAACTGTTCTGGTTGGCCACTTTGGCGAAGGTACGCAGAGTTATCGTAGCGCGCGCGCCAATCCTGATTCGACCAATGGGTGACGGCTCTCAGAACAGGTCTTAAATGGCCGCCGATAAGTCAGATAATCATTGGAATTTTTGCTCTGACGTGGCGCCTTATCTGATATTCAGTATTTTACGATGTATCAGTGCTCTTGATTTATCCAACGGGTACGAGCTTTGGAAGGTAGATGTGTTTCCAAATTTGATCGGCAAGATAATACTGAAGTAGGGGCTTGTTGATGGTAATTTACTACACGTACCTAGTTAGAAAACTTTTCACGGACTTCATTTATAACTGAAATTTGATCACAACGATACATGTTAACACCTTCTTCCGGCAATAATCAATCAACGTGGGATGCAAAAATGTTCCTTGCTGGTAGGTAAGGGACTAAGGCATAATTCACAATCCAAATTTAACGCAACGTAAAGCCGTAAACTTAGCAGTAAAGTTAACACGTAAAATCAAGCATTCATAATGACGAACGTAAGCTGGAATGTAAGTTTCGCGTGAACCAATCATATTTCAACGTTTGGAAGCTTCATCGATTCGTTTCTAGCATGGTGGAAAAATCTTTTCATCATGGTTTCTAGCTTTTTCTTCGATTTTCCTATCGATGTCTTTATATATAAATGCGAGTAGCTGTTGAATTAGTGCTCGCATTTTCTTTGTTTTATAAACAAGGATTCTCGTGTACCAAATTCACCAGTAATTCGTCGAACGTTATGATTTTATTCGTCACGCCAAGTAAAAGTCACAAGAAAAATGACCCAAATTCTTACTTTGAATTCACAATTTTCTCTCAAAACCGCTCGCAAATTAGTTCAGTACGTAAGAATAATGAAATGACAATCACAAACTACCTGAACACAACGTGATTTCCATTATGTTTGTTTCTTTCTTGTTGCTCTGTGATTGCCCTTCGGTAGAATTCCAACTTAAACTTAACGTAAAAGTTTGTTGCTTGTGAAGTCTTAAGTTTACGGATTTACGTCTACGATTACGTCAAGGCACTGTCAACGGTCTCGCTTAATAACACTTTCCTAGGTTTTGAGGCTACGTTTTGTTTACGTTTAAGTTTGCGTTGTAAACGAGGGCTAAAGCTAAGAAAATTTAGAATGTAAGAAAAGTAAAAGAGTCAACAGTGATTATCCCCTCTTACATAAACTAGAATATAGTTATTGATTGAGTGGCGAGGTGTAGTTGACATTTACATAATTGGAATGATTGAAGGCGTTGTCATTGTCAACAATAGTATTTATTTCACAAATAGCAGCTTTCGATGGCTTAGCCATCATCATCAGTTTTCTGCTGTCTGGGAGCCACAAACGGACTGCGTTGTTACTATTGTTGACAATGAGAACGCCTTCAATCATTCCAATTAGAATATAGTTAATTCCCTCAGGTGTAGCATCTCTCGAGTCCTTCGCATTTGCGAGGGCATTCACCGGCTCGCGGGGCGACGGGTCATGCGACGACGCTCTCCAAAGCATTTCGCTCGGCCAGAGGGCATCAGGGGGGGGCGGGGCAGACACGGGTAGGGAAGCCCTGTATCGCGCGGGGGGGGGGTTTGCTGGCGCCGGCCCGGGGCGCTGGGGGGGGGGCGAGGGCGAGGAAGCGAAGGGAGGAGGAGGAGGAGGAAAGGACGGAGAGGCGAGTGGTGAAAATGCTCATTGTTGAGAGGAGTTGACGCCAGGAGAAGCGCCTGCCGAGTGTACACGGCGCAAAGTAGCAAAGGGCTCCGCTAAGGGAGAAGCGGCACGGGAGCAGCTCGGCGCGGCGTGCGTGCGTGCGTGCGGCCCCAGGGGCGAAGGACGAGCGCACGCCCCAACCACAACGACCACTCGGCGGCGTAATCTCGTCTCTTCGGACCGGGGGCGGTAGCTCAGTGCATCAACTGATGTCTCTGCAGCGCCTCTGACCGGTAGGTCCTGGGTTCCCACTCCCCACGGCGGCAGGATTTTCGACACTAGCTTTTCAGCTAGGTCGAATTCAGTCGCTGTCGGGAGGAGAATTCTAGCGGCCGGCTGCTTTGATAGGTAGTTTTCCGTGGTTTCTCCGATCAACACTAGGCAAATGCCGGAGCAGTACCCTACCAAACGGGGCACGGACGGCGCGCGATCTTTTTTTCCTCTTCCTTGTCCTATCCTCTCCCCTTACACACGCACACACACTTACACTAACATGCACTACACTACCACGTATTCCGGGAGACAAGTTGGGAGCTTGTCCTGGCAGCGGCGCTGCCCCGCTGGTGGGAGAGTCCTGGTTAGGGGGAAACCCCACTAGCCGACGGTAGGTCGGCCCCGGATCTCGCCATCCAGCGGGGAAAGATCACCGCCACTTCCCGAGAAAAAACTACACTAATGGGACTAATGACGCCAGTAGTTGGCGCGCCCGGAAACACGAAAAAATGAATCAATCAATCGTCTCTTCTGGGGGCCCTCAGAAAATCTGCGACAGAAGCCTCCAGATACCAAAAATAATTTCCTGCCAAGTTTTGGCTGGGGAACATTTATTTAAAGACGTGTTACGTTAAGTTTCTCAAAATTACGGAAAAATGTAACTAAAGTAAAATTAAAACAAAATAACTTGTCGAGAGATCTGTACGAATAATAATAATAATAATAATAATAATAATAATAATGTAGAATAAATAAGAGAGAAGCTTTGTTAAAATTTTCGTAGAGAAACGAAAACGAGACTACGTGAACTTTTGAAAAAGAATACGCCGTGCACGAACTGTTGATATAAAAGAACAATAGAAAATAAATGTCGTCATTTGTTAATTAGGTACTCACAATGACCTGATCAAGATTTTTCAATACATATGAACAACCCTACTTTTCACCACCGATAAAATTATCAATAATCAAATTATAATTTTAATTGACATGAGTAAGATTTTCCGTGGCCCATCAACTTTATTTTCGTACTGAACGGCTGAGTGAACAACAATTGAGATACCTAACTGTTTATGTTATATTAAGTTTGTAATAAATTCATGTAGATTAATTTAAATAATGTGTAAATACAGACCCAGTCACTTCTTTGAAAACTCCTCAAACAATACCTAACGTCATTGATTTTTAGCAATGGAAAAAACAACAGTATTATAACTGAGTCTTCCTCTTACGCGAGAATTTTAGTGATATTATTTTCTGTATATTTCTATACATTTTTTCGACATTGACTCTTGTACATTTCGTTCATCACATGAATTCCAACATCAACTACTCCAAAAGAGGCGTACAAATCGAAATCGCACCCACAAAGAAGGAAAAAGAACCGCTAGTCCGCGGCATTGATGAGTGCCCAGAGTGCAAACAGGCAGCCATGAAGCGGCGGAGAAGAATCACTGCTCCGGTGGGAGCGTCAACTGCGGACGGCCCTTCAAGCGAAAAGCGTTGCGCGCCCACCGAGGCCACAGTGCGGGGCGCCACCGGCCGCCCACGCGCCCCCCGCCCCGCGCGCCCCTCCCCCCGCGCCGACCCCTCCGTCCAGCGCCGCCTCCTCCGCCCCGCGCCACCCCGCTCCCCCCAGCCCCGCCCCCTCCGCCCAGCGTCGCCCCCTCCGCCCCGCGTCACCCCGCTTCACCCGCGCCACCTCACGCCACCCCGGCCCGTTTCTCTCTGCGCCGCCCCCGCCAGCCAGCCACACTGACAAAGCAGCGGCGTGCTTTCGCCCGCGCGCTCTGGGCGCACGGCGCACGAGGCGATACTCTGAAGTAGTGATGTAGTGACATCGACAACATAACATCCATGTTGCCACCGGGAACGGTAGCTCAGTGCATCAACTGATGTCACTGCAGCGCCTCTGACCGGGAGGTCCTGGGTTCCCACTCTCCACGGCGGCAGGATTTTCAGCTAGATCGAATTCTGTCGTTGTCTGGAGGGGAATTCTAGCTGGAAATGGTCGATTTGAAACGTGCTTTAAGTATAATTTACGCTTAGTGCTTTAAGTATAATGTTTGTAAGTGTACCACGGTAGGGATCGGATTGTTCGTACTTGCGATGTAATGGGACAATGAGCTTGCCACCATCAAAAAGCGTTTCCAATGGCCTCTAGGCCATTTCTCTTTACACAAAGATGATGGAGGCAGTGGTTTCTCAAATTAGACACTTCTGAAGTCTACGAAGGCGAGCACATCCCAGAAGAAGGCGACGCACCAACGAAGGTAAACAACCTGTAACAAGTATTGTACTACAGCCTCCGGGTCAATGACCCCCATCACGATCAGGTTTTTCGTCCAGTTTCCCTGATCCATTGAGCAAATGCTGAGATGGCCCCTTGTTTTGCTTCTGGACATAAATATAACTTCATTTTCTGTGCACGTCTTCTAGAATTCATTGGGAAATACACTTATTCAAATTATCGTCTCCACATTGTTGCGGAAGGAAGTACTATTCCGAAGGACAACCTGGATAAGAGCCCGAAATTTATTGCTTATTTATCTTTGAAAATAGATTTTATTACATGAGAGCTTTTCTTAATTCAAAATTCATGTAGTATATGACTTAGTGTTGGGATCACAGAATTTTGAAAATGTGCACAGAATTCACTTCTCCCCATGCACGTCATACGCAGTTTTAACTGTTCTTTTTGACGTAAAATAAATAAATAAATAAATAAATAAATAAAGAGAAGGACGCGGCAGAGCAGAATCGAGGGGCGCGGCGGGCGGGCGACAAACCCAAACCCCGGAAAGAAAGGTCTGCTGCAGGACGCTCGGAGCACATCGTCGTTTTCAATAGCGCACGCCGCACCGCTATCGTTACGACCAGACCGCACCCAAATGAAGTCGGAACACACATGGAATGTTAATGCGTTGCCCCACCATTCACAGCCGGGGACCGTTTAACATATAATTCACATTAATATATTCTTTGTTAGGTTCATGTATTTTAAACATAGTCCCTCCCCATAACATACAAACATTTTGGAAACAAAAAGCCTTGCCGGCGCCTCCGCTCGGAGAATACATCACGCCCTCTAATTCACAGGACACGTGCGCCAGCACATTCAGGCAGCCCATTCGTTCCAGGGAGCACTTTATGTGCCGGGGGGGGGGGGGCATCGCGGGGGCAAGGGGGCCTGCTAACGGAAAAACGCGACAATGACGCTGGAGAAAACCACGTGAAAAACGCGCAATATGATGGAAATTAATTGGAGGCGGCTTGCCTTGGTTGTAAATGGGGCTGTGGCGACAGCAGTAGCGATGCTGCCATGTCGCGATCACTGGGTTCCCCGGTAGCGATATCACAGCGACGGCAGCGCGCTCTACGCACCTTCCTTTCGGCGGAGCATAAATGTCCATCAAACTGTCCTACTTATGGAGGGGGGGTTAAACTAGGGGGTGCTACAGTATCACACATTTCGAGCATTATTTCTACCTGCTATTCAAAATTAGAATACTACATAAACCTGCAACAGTGTTTCCACACACCAAAAACATTTTTTGTACCCTGACATCTGACCTCAGGTTTAGCACGTCTTTCACATTACCCCAATATCACCAGCTTCACGGGTAAACACAACCTTCCATACGCTTTAAAAATAAAGACCTTTTGCATTTGAATTTTCAAACATTCAGAGATTTTAATTGACATTATTTGAAGATCTACTTTTAAGGAATAGATTTCAATTTAAAAATATCTGTACAATGAAAGTTTGTAGTCATAGAAAGACGAAGAAAATGTTTAAACTTCTGCAAATATTCGAAAATACAGGGAGTTCAACGAAAATGTCGTTTTTACGTCATTTCACCATTGTATATTCACAGTCATGACGTAGAAATGGAAAATGTAGATCACGGGATGTACATTCACTCCGAACGGAGTGAATTAAGATATTAAAACAATTTTGCTTTCGTTTCGGAATATTTTTATTCCATCCTCAGAGCTTACTACAAGATATACATACGTCTACAACCTCTCAAAACACTGGGGCAAGACTCCAACACAACTCCATATGAAGTGGTTACAGTGCTCAGGCCCATGTCCCCCACAAGCACCTTAGGCCAAGGCATCAAATCAAGTGTACACCATCTTCCATTGGGCGGCGGATTCGACCGAGAAGCTGACTCTGTTTGCCTACGTGGGTTTCGGCTCCAACAAGACGAAAGACGTGACGGGAGCGGCATGTCGCCTCGGCGAGTCGACGACGTCTCGGTGCAGCGCTGTGTTGGTAGGAAACGTTAATTTCTGGCCGTTAGATTGTGGACAGTACCCTTGGCGTATCAGGAGGAGATTTTAAAATTTTAGGAGACATACTACATAAAGAGGAAAAGAGATTCATGTACAGAAACATCATTTTCTTCAATAATCTTTTGCCCAACGAATATGTTTTACCTCTTTTCTTGCATTTGACTACTTTTCCATTAATACAGTTTTGAGAGAGAGAGAAGAGGCATAAAAGACAAACATTTTTTTAGAATAAGCAAATATTTACAAATACAGACCATGAATAATTTCATTCTAAGAAGGTAAACGACATTGTGAAAACATATCTTTTGAGGATAGTCGGAATGCAAATGAAAGCTGTAATATGAAGTTTATAACAAGTAACAAGACCAACGCAACTGCTGAATCAACAAAACGCCCGCGTTCCGTCTCGCGAAACGGTGTATTTCCTGCAGCAATTCGAAGGCGGCGACGTACGCGCACTGAGTAACAAGTTTTCCGCGGTGCGGAGGCAGCTAAAACATGCGAGTCCGGAAAATACAGATATGTGTGCAGAATAGATAAAAAAAAAAAGTAAAATAAAAAGTACATGTAAAATAAATAAATAGCACCACCGAGTTAAGAACAAGAAAATGACGGAACAATGAAAGACAAATGAAAAAGTGGACTCGTGGGCAGGAAGGCGAGCGTCTCTTAAAATTGGAGTCTTCAGCTCCATCGGGCGGCCTGGCTGGGCGGGCGGAAAGTCAACAGCGTGGCCGGCTTGCACAAACACTTGTTACCTCGAGCGTCCCGGCGGACCCGCTCCGCCCCGCCCCCTCCCTTCCGTCCGTCTGTCTCCGACGCGACGCGACGCGACGCGACGCGACGAGACGCAGGCGCCGTCGACGCCGCCGCTAGCGCAGCCACCGCCAACTCAAACATCCCACATTCCGTACAAAAACATCGCTGTTGCAGACACTGCTATTTCCATCTCGCCACACACCGGCAGCGGTAGCTCAGTGCATCAACTCATGGCATTGCAGCGCCTCTGACCGGGAGGCCCTAGGTTCCCACTCCCCACGGCGGCAGGATTTTCGACACTAGCTTTTCAGCTAGGTCGAATTCAGTCGCTGTCTGGAGGAGAATTCTAGCAGCCGGCTGCTCTGATCGGTAGTTTTCCATGGTTTCTCCGATCAACACCAGGCGAATGCCGGAGCAGTACCCTAACGGGTCACGGACCGCGCGCGATCTTTCCTTCCTCTTCCTATCCTCTCCCCTTGCACACACACTTACACTAACGTGCACTACACTACCACATATTCCGGGAGACCGGTCGGGAGCTTAGAGCGTGTCCCGGCTGGGGCGGTGCCCCGCTGGTGGAGAGTCCTGGTTAGGGAGAAACCCCGCTAGCCGATGGTAGGTCGGCGCCGGATCTCGCCATCCAGCGGGGGAAGATCACCATCTCCAGAGAAAAAAACATGCACTACACTAACGGGACTAATAACCAGAAGAGTTGACGCGCCCGGAAACATGAAAAATCAATGAATCCATCTCGCTCCAACACAATCAGGAATAGTAAGTCCGCCTAAACAGTCACAGAAGAATTAACAATTTAATTAAAACAGGGTTCGGTGTAAAAGTGAGAATGAGGTGATGATCTAAATCATTTGTTGTTGAAATAGGTACGGACATTACAGTATATTTTGAATATTTAAAAATACATATGAATCACTAAATTCTCAAATCGGAGATAATTTAAAATAATAAGCGTATCTGTCATCACATACAAAAGAGAAAGGAATTTAGAATAATATCTAAAAATACGCACGTGATCCAAAATAAAAGCAACAGTTTAAAAAAACATTATAATCGAGATTCCTGTAATATATTCCTCAGTTCGTAGTTTAACCACAAGAAGAAATTCATGCGAGGATTCAGTTGGCACTACTCTAAAGTCACCAACGTAATTACTGCTTAATCACACACACACAGTTTCTGGGAGGCAAAATTAGCACGCTCAGTTCAAAGCGGACGAAAAGCGGCTGGCGAATCTACTGCCAGAGTAAGCCGCGACTCTCCCTCTTCTCCATCCAAGTCTCCAAGTGCAATTGTTCCGACCGCGATTTCTCGAGGCAGTTGGAAAGCTGGCTCATATGCTCCAAGTCTCAGTTGGACAAGTTCTGCTCTTTGAAGCCGCTCGACTCGGCTGCCGGCGCTTCGTCGCCCCATTAGAAGCCAATAGCCGGCCTGCAAGTTCACCCACGGAGGCTGTTCAAGATCGACAAAGGCGTCCGGCCACCGCCTGCAGGCGGAAGGCGGATCGAGCACGCGCTTTTAGAAGGAGCGGGACGGAAAACGGTGAGGAAGAATACGAGAGAAGGAGAGAGAAGTGAGCAAAAAGCGCGGATAGGTCATTTTTTCGCGGCTCTTGGCCGGCGGCGGAGGCCTTCTCCATCTCCGCGCAAGCTTCTTCTTCTTCTTCTTCTTCTTCTTCTTCTGGGGGGTCAACAGCCCTCGCGGAAAAATCTGCGGTGCGCGAAAGCCGGCGCCATCTGTCAGAGTGCGCTGCCGGCGCGCGGCGCAAGAAAATATTTTGAATCGCGTCCGCCGCCCCGGGCGACCCCCCCTCCCTTCGCACCCACTGCCGCAACGGCGGGGACGCTACCCCACCAAACTGCTGGAAACCAAATGCCTATAGTGAACAACCAAACGGGAAACCAAAACCAAGCAAAGAACGAAACCACGGGATTGCGAAACCAAACGGGTGGATCTGGGATGATAAAAATCTTGCAATTCCGGTTTGTTAACGTAGCGACTTCGTTTCTACATATGCACCTTAGAAACCACTGAAGAAGTATGAATTTCTTAAGATATCTAAATTGTTTTGTCATTTTTTAGGGTCTCAATGAAGATAAACGTTATACACAATTGATAATAAATATTTACAGATACACTTTCCGTATTGTAATCTTTAATTTATTTCATAAATAAATCTCTTTCATATGTTAAAGGAATGGTGTTTCACGAACAGTCAGTAAGTAACAATCAGTAAATTTTGAAATAATTTAGAGGGATGTTTAAAATAACGTTCTTAAGTAGTGACATTCACTCCAAGACATCTTACTAACAAGTCTTTCGGATCAGCTAGCAACTTGCCACTCGGATCGTCAAATTTTCCGATTCACGTCACGAAGCGACAGAACCCCTAACAAAAGCACTGTGCCGCGTGGTCTTGGGAGAAAACTATTCCTATGTATTTGGAAGACGCAATAAGAAAAGAAACGGCTGTTCCGAAACGCGGCGCTCGCCGGGGGGGAAAAATCGCGAAGAATGCGGCTGCAGCGGCCGGGCGAGGCGCTCCGCTCCGCGGGGGGGGGGGGGAGGGCGCGCGCGGGGGAGGCGAGCCATCGATTGCAACATTCCTATAGGGCGGAGGCAGCTCCGGCACAACTATGCGTGACTATCGATCGCCGGGAGGGGAGGACGCGGGGGTGGGGGCGGGGGCGAGGGCGCGGGCTAACCTGGACTTCCGCCCGGTGTCCGCCGCCGACACGATGAAGGATCGCCCAGCGGCGTGTGCGGCAGGCGCGGCGCCGAGGCGAGGCGGAGCGCAAGCGAAGGAGGGAGGAAGCGGAGGCATAGTGGCGCGGCGTGCTAAGGGGGGAAATAATCAGATTCCCGGATGGGTGGGAAAAGGAACGGGGACCGCCAATGGGGGGGGGGGGGGGGGGGGCCCGCCGCTGCCCGCGCCCCGCGCCGACGGGCGTCCTATGGGCCAAACTTGGGAGCGCTTCCCCACGCGATGGATCTTCCGCGTCGACAGACCGGGAAACAAACGGCCGCTCTCGGCTGCTGTCCGCCCGCAAGCCAAAGGTCGCTCGGCCAGAGTGTAGTTTAAACGCATGCGTAAGTTGCAACGTCTCGTTAGGGGATTTGTTCTTAATGCAAACCATTACGCAACATGGGAACTTTTATGATCTCACGCAGACCGCTGACAAAATACCGCAATTATGTGCATAAGTGTGTTCATCAAAATCTATCATTTTTTTCTTCAAAAATATATAATGTTCTAAAAAAGGCTCCAGTTTGTACTATAGTACAGAGAAGAAAAGAATTGGACTCACATCAACGATACAATCTCCGACTTTCGGTCGTAAAATCCACGGTTATTTAAGCTATAACTTTGCCCACACTTTGATTAGGGTCTATCGATGCTGTTCCGAAAATCCTTAATATTAATGAAGTTGACGACGAGAGAAACACAACCTGAGCGCCCATCATTCTGGCGCACTCCAGCTGTAAAGAGACAACACGATGGTCAAACTGCCCTAGACGCGGCGGCAGTCGAACAGCCGAGAGCCTCTCAATATTCGGGCCGCAGACTCCTACAATTGCATCACCGCGCTAAATGAATATAATTAATTCCACATTTCGAATGCGTTGATTCAATTTACCAGAAAGATTGCGATCCCTGTTTATGACGTCAGCAGCGACTTGGCATTGTACAGGGGCTGAAGGGAAGAGCGCGGATGAGGAACGAACCCACGCAAACATGTCTCCTAAGACAAACCGTCGAGTGCGGGGAGGGGGCGGCGCACGCGTGTGTGCTCAGCGGCACAACTGCGCTTCGCCGGCGCCTCGCTCGCGCCCTCGCAAACACGCCCCGCCCCGCCCCCCCCGACGGCGCGAGCTGTGTGCACCTCATGAAGGCCCGCTAAGACGCCGCGCACACACGTAGCCTCGCCTCTCTCTCCCCTCTCGCCACACGCCTCGCTTCTCACCCCATGCCTCGCCTCTCGCCTCTCACCCCGCGCCTCGCCTCTCACCCCACGCCACGCCTCTCGCCTCGCTTCTCATCCCACGCCTCACCTCTCGCCTCTCACCCCTCGCCACGCCTCACGCTCCTCGCCTCTCACCGCTCGCCACGCCTCACGCTCCTCGCCTCTCCTCTCGCCCCACGCCTCGCCTCTCACCCGTCGCCACGCCTCACGCCCTCGCCTCTCTCACCCCACGCCACGCCTCTCGCCTCGCTTCTCATCCCACGCCTCGCCTCTCGCCTCTCACCCCTCGCCACGCCTCTCGCCTCTCCTCTCGCCACCACGCCTAGCCTAGCGCCAGTCATCTCTCGTTTCGTTTCGCCTCGCCTAGCGTCTCATCTCTCTTTCGTTTCGCCCCTCCTCTCCCCCCACGCCTCGCCTTTCGCCTCTTACCACGCCTCTCGCTCCTCGCCACTCCTCTCGCCCCGCGCGGCGGAAGGGCTCACGCAACAATATGGTGAAGAAGAGCGGAAAGCGACCAAAGGGGGAAGAGACACCTGCAAGATATTCGGGGAATACGGGTAATTATCGTAAGGAAGAGAAGTCAAAGGACTCTTCAGAGAATACGAGTGGGAGGAATTGCTAACAGCAAGATACACAAGAGTGTAAGTGCTGAAAAGGAGTGTAATATGCGAGCAAACATGTGGCGAGGATAGGAGGTCTTATTCACGAAAAGAGAGATGTTCGTGAAGGACAACAACTAACCCCACTGACAAACGATTAAAAACTACAGTAAAACCTCGATAACTTGGATCAACTGGGGCCGGGGCCGATCTGAGTTAACGAAAATCCGCGTTATCCAGAGAATGGAGGAAAACGATAAAAAAGGAACACAGACTTTCCAAACATGTGTGTTTATTGGAGTTTAAAAAATATTATCGACACATTTTCACCTAAAAGCACATTGTAATGGGGAATTGCACTTTACTAAATATACATCTGTAGAAACTGGTCGTTGGCCCAAAGAATGCCCAGGGCATCGCCAGGGCCACTTCCTCCCCTCCTTTCCCCTCTGCGGGTGGCTGTTGCTGAAGACGCGGGATGGGGAAGGAGAGGGTTGGCAGGTGGGGTGATGGCATTGAACTCGACCGCTGGCAACTGAATTAGAGTAATATACCTAATGAGAAAAGCGATTTATCGTCTCTAAAACAAAACATTTACTAAGCAAAACAACATTTTTTTTGTTTCCAAAACTGTTCCGGGATATCCGAACGCCCGGGTTAACGAGGTTCTGCAGTATTCGTATTCTCACAGTCGTGCGGTGGCAGCCAGTGCTCCTAGGGCTGACAGAGGCGGCGCAGGGCGAGGCAAACGGGTGCTCGCTCCACAGAAGAGGATGTCGCGCTGCTCAAATACGGCAGAACTAGGCCCCGCCCCCGTGATGGGTCGTCGCCATAATCCGGCGCGAGCCACGCCCCATCTTCCCACGAGGCCTTCTACTGCACATAAGTTGTCCCATCATCTCCCCTTACACACACACTTACACCAACATGCACCACACTACCACATATTCCGGGAGACCGGTCGGGAGCTTAGAGCTTGTTCCGGCTGGGGCGGTACCCCGCTGGTGGGAGAGTCCTGGTTAGGGGGAAATCCCACTAGCCGACGGTAGGTCGGCGCCGGATCTCGCCATCCAGCGGGGGGAGGTCCCCGCCATCTCCGAAAAAACATGCACTACACTAACGGGACTAACGACCCCAGTAGTTGACGCGCCCGGAAACACAAAAAAATCAATCAATCGAGTAAAGGGATGTATGTCAATTTGATTATACCTAAAAACTGTGTGATGAACAGGGTTGGTTGATTATTTTCTGTTTCCGGGTGAGCCACCTGCTCTAAACAGCGGGCAAAGGTCATTAGTCCCGATGGTGTAAAGGCCCATTCACAATGCAAACATAAGCATAAGCATGGCGTTAACATAAAAGTTAGGACTACGTCTACAAGTGGACTCATTCACAATGCGTTCGCATAAGCATAACACGTAAGACGTTAACTTAAGAGCTTGCAAGCTTCAAGCTTCTGTGCTTATGCTTATGTCAGACATAAGGAATGAGCCAATCACAGTTCGATAACTCAAAATCGAGTATCAAAGTCGATAGGCGAACTATTCGTGTGCTGCGTGGTTGTGTTTGTCGTATTTGTTTTGATATCTCGAAATCGATTCTCATATCCAACCAATAGTAAACTAGAATGCCTCATAGCCAATAGAAACTCTTATTTTGCCTATGTTTATGTTCGACATTGTGAATACGCCAACTCTTCGCTTATGTTAATGTCTATGTCTATGTGTTATGCTTATGTTTGTGTTTGCATTGTGAATGGGCCCTAATGCATGCACTGAAAGTTGACGATGTTCCTGAACGCGCTGGAGGTGAGGACCCGCTTGTGGGGTTTCATTCTCTAGTTATCTGCAACAGCACAGCATCATTCCAGCTGGGACGAGCTCTAAGTCATCGGCAGTCGCCCGTCGTGCAATAGTTAATGCGTGGAAGTTGAATGTCAGTGAGTGACTGTGTGGTAAGGGGGAAGAGAAAGGAAGGAACCAGGAAGATGAAGAAAGATCGTGTGCGGTGCATGACTCATTTTTTAAAGTACTGCACCAAATGAAATGCTGCTGTGAATGAACAACTTCCGATGAGAGCAGCCGGTCGCTACAATTCTCCTTCAAACAGCGGCTGAAATCGACCTATCGATGTAACTAGCCGCCTTTGTCGAGAGTTGAACCCTAGGACCTCCCGGTCGGAGGCGCTGCAGTGGTAACCGGTGATGCCCTGAGCCACCTCAAGCGGTTGATGAACGGGAGAAGCAGGAGGAAACGGCGGCAGAGGGGCGGAGAGCTCTCCCAACGCAAAGTTTCCTCCGACGCCACCGACCCCGACGAGTGTTTCCGACATAGCTCTCCAAAACTACACAGAGCGCGAGGGGGAGGTGCAATTTTGGCTGCATGTTTCACACGACACTGATTGTCATCGAGTACGAAGTGCGTTGATGAATACGGAAATGCTTCAACGTTTAGGTGGAGTCGGAGGAGGTAGAAATAAAATAAAACAAACATTCTCAATAAACTTTGTTGTTAACCGTTACACGAATTTGATAAAACCTAAAATATGATCATATTTAGAATGAAATCGAGCTGGGCAAAAAGAAAAGCATACGATTGGTATTATAAAATTATATTAATGAGCTCAGTACATTGCCAGATAAAGTCAATCTCTCTTGGGATATTTCATGAATGTTCATGGATATCATCTTAGCTGCAAACATGGCTAACGTAATGTACACATTTTTTTATGGTTTGACCAAAAATATGTACCAAGAAAATATTCAAGACTATAAAACAAGTCAAATCTCGACTTCTTACTATACACGAAGGAAATATTATGATATACTGATCCTTCGCGTTAAACGCGAAATACAGTTAACGGGAGACTTATGGTGAAGCCGCCTTTCACATAAATAACTCCCGCTCGCATCCAGCGATCTCCAGCTCCGTTTTAATATCCATTAGGTCGACTCGGTCGTATTTCACCACTGTGGTGTCGCAATTTTTAGACCGTATAATGTATGAAATGAAAGTGTACATATTCCATAGTCCACCCGTTTAGTGTTTACCATCCATTAAAACAAAATGGCGATGTGCGCTCGGTGCTTGTTGCAGGGTGCGCGAGTTCGAAGACAGCTGAAAAACGTAAATCGCTGACGATAAACAGATTCCAATTGAAAGAACAATTAATGCTATAGCCACCCCAACATGGAATTATTTCTAAAATAACAACGTAACGTTATAATCAATTACCATTTTCTTGGTTGGAATGATTGAAGGCGTTGTCATTGTCAACAATGGTATTTATTTCACAAATAGCAGCTTTCGATGGCTTAGCCATTATCATCAGTTTTCTGCTGTCTGGGAGCCACAAAAACAGAACTGCCTAATTTTTGTGGCTCCCAGACAGCAGAAAACTGATGATGATGGCTAAGCCATCGAAAGCTGCTATTTGTGAAATAAATACCATTGTTGACAATGACAACGCCTTCAATCATTCCAACTATGTAAATGTCAACTACACCTCACCACTGAATCAATATACCATTTTCTTATTTCATTCGTACCAAAACCTACAATTGCCATCAACTACTATTCATTAAAATCGGTATTACTAGTGAACCGCGCGTAGGGTCAAGTCCCGAAGCAAAATCTTCGGCTGCACACGGACAGCCAACAAGACAAATGCGAGCACAAAGCGCGCAGCGGCAACTATTATGCCCGAAAAGTACATAAATATCAGTCGTGTACCGCGCAAACAATCGAGAACAATGGCTTTGAAAGCACAACAGCGCGCGGGCCGCTCCGCAACGCCGGCATCGCCCCCCGGGGGGAGCAGGAGTCGCCGCTGGCAGCAGAACGCAGGCGAGTCGTGGGAGATGCCCCCCCCCCCCTCCCCAGAGCTTACAAGATAGTAGCTGAGTGCAACGAAGGAAAACGTAAGGAAAGAAGATGTGTAGAGATGCATAGAAAAAAAGAGAAAAAGTGGCTATAGTTTAGTTTATGCCTTATTTTACGTGGCGAGACTCGGGCCATCAGGCCCGCTCTTCCGTCTAACCACGCAAATTTTGGTACTCTCCTTTCACCACCTAACGGAGAAAGGAGGTATTATCTTGGGCGACGAAACTGGCGGATTTCAATTTTGCTCAGAGGCTTCTTTTAGGCTTGAGGATATTTTACATGCAGTAAATCTACTACATAGGACAGCCGACTTTACTTACCCTCCGAAGGAAGGCGTACGAGGGATTTTTTCGCCCTTAAAAATCCACGGCTTCGATCGGGTTTGAACCCGCAACCCGCTCGGGTACAACAGTCCGGTACGCTGACCGTTATACCACCGAGTCCGCAATAGAATAAATACAACTTGAAGAAATTACGAGTGGCGAAGAAAACACGTTACAAAAACAAGTTAAACATAACGAATAGTGAAACTGTTAAAATAGTCACGGAGAATTTTATTATATTCTACAAAAAGAAACATCATTTGGGAATGGAAAAAGCTCCGATACGTACGTGCTATGGCTCATTGATCTCTACCATGGAACGAGAAAACATAATTCGCAAAAAATAAGAACCTGGGATAAACTAATAACAAGAAGAGTAGCACAAGAGATGGCTGGGAAGAAACAAATAAAACGACATGAAATCTAGCACAGACAAGCAGCGCCAACAGAAATGACTGGGCACAAAAGGGAGGGTGGAAACAGCAGGCGGAGGCGACGCAAAGGTCGAAAGGGAAGGTGGAGTAAGCGTGTGCAATTGAGGGGCGCAATATCTGCGGAGGTAGCGGAGGTGTAGCGAGCGACGGAGACCATCTCCGCTGCTGAGCCGCCAACGTCGCAGCGGAGACCCCGGCCACAACAAAAGGCAGCGCATTGTGCCGGGGTCTTCACTAGTTCGGGTTTATCCCCACTCCGCGCCGCGCCGCGCCCGACTGTGCCGCCTCCGTGCCCCCGCCCACGCCTGATCTTCATTTCCTCGCTGCGTTCGCGTCCCCGCCCCCCTCCACTACCCCTGCGCAGGGCTTTGTTACTCGCGTGGATATTGGATATTTCACACGCCCCCTCCCATCCGCAAGGATGGAGGCGGCGGCGGCAGGAGCAGCCGAGGCGGCGGAATTAATATCAGTGAGGATGTCCACTTCTCCCGCGCCAACTGTTGCCCCACGACCGCCCTGGCTCTATCTCTAGGCCACGGCTCCGTCGCTCTCGCAATCCGCGTGGCAACTGAACGAGAAACAGGGACCGCCTCAATAGCTCATCTCCGTCTCTGCGGCAAAACGCTCTCACACCTTCGAGTCGTCAACGTTGCCTCCGACCTCGCGCTTCGGATCCTCTTTCCATTACGTTCCGCATTAGAGCACACGACGCGGCTCAAGCAGAATATTGAAAAAATGGTGCATGAGATGAGAAGAGGATTTCCTCTAGGTCTTCCCGTCTGCGGCAGTTCAGGTTCCTTTCATCGGGCAGCGAACGACCTTTCAGTCCCTTCCGTAATATTGCTTCAAGGTGTTCAAAAACTGATCCCATTTATGAGTTAACGTCAATCATTTTTTTAAGCAATACTTTTAACGAATATCAAACTTTATTTGCATTAAACGAAAAAATAATAAACTACGTTAACATGGGCGTGAATCGTAACATAAAACTGCCCAATAAACACAGCTGCACATTAAAAGTAGATGAAGGTAAATAAAACAACGGAATAATCGCTTCCACGAGATGCGCCATGTGTTCGCCGCAATCCTGTATTTTTCGTTTAGCGCAAAGCCTGTCACGGCGCTCGGCGTGCGTGGGGCAACGCACGCATCGGCGGATTCCCACACGCGTGCGCGCGCACGCACGCCAGGCGCGGCACCGCCCACACGCGCGCCCTGATTTACATTCCTGGAACCGATGTATTCATTTCTCAAATTCTTACGCGCCCGCCTCGGAATCCAATATTTGAGGTTTTAATTAATCCGCGGACGGGCGGGTGGGCGCGGCGCGGCGCGGCGCGGTGCGGTGTGGTGCTGGACGCCATTACGGGAATGCCCGTGGGCGGTGCATACCTGCAGCCTCTCTTAATTTGATTTGGAGGCGGCGCTACCCAGACTGCAGTCCATCGCGGCGCGCGGCGGCGCCCAGCTTCACTCAGAGCAATTTGCTTCAAGCGATACAAAACAATACGCTGGCAGCCAGGGAAGAACGCGCATTAAACAGGAGATTCATATCCGGATGTAGGAAAATGCTTTTAGGATGGAATTGAATTTTAAAGGTTAGAACTGTCCATTAAGGTAATCATTTTATTTTCTGTCAAATTAAGTTAAGTGTTTGGGTTTGCTTTAATCTATTTAAGTTACGTGTTTCCTCATGATGTGCTTATAATTGATATTGCTGTAAGTTGTTTTCTTGCCATCTACAGTGATAATAAAATGTTATACAAGTTGTTCGTTTAATAGTTGTTTCTCTGGTCGCAATTAGGTTGAAAGTGATTCCATAGCTGTCTCATTATGGATGTTATGGATAGAATTACAAAAACTTAACAAAAAATATTATTTATGTACTTCATTTTTTGACGTTAATCTCACATTTCTGACTTTTATAAATGTTAAAATTATTCATTCATATTAATTTTTGAAACATTAATATTGTTTAAATTAACGAAGAATGTAACATTTAATAAATCAGTTAACCTAAGACTCAGCTAACTTGAACAAAAATTGCTGTAATACTTTGTCAGAACTGTTTAAAGTTTATTTTGATTTCAAATATTTAATTAATGCTCAGAATTGCTTTTTCAATACATTTTGCTTCTTAACTGACTGGTACATATTAAAGAAAAATATAGTAGTACGTAAAAAATGAAAAAAATTGTGGATATTCTGATGAAAATCACACAAAAGGTTATAGTGGTATAATTAACATATTTCAAAAATTAAATTAGAACCGACACAATTCTCCGTCACCCCAATTATGGACAAGGCGCGTGGCAACACCAAGTTACTTTTCAACAGAAAGGTGCTTACACATACTCCTCTATATCCTTAGATATACTACCTTTATCAGGTATGAACGAATGACATTACAAAATGTACGATATTCGAAATTATTCAAAAGTAATACCACAATACATCTTAAGAATTTAAATCAAGAATTTTTTTAACCGAACCTATATTTTTACTGTAAGTTGTTTTTTAAATCTGGATCAACATCCGCAACCTTTTCGTTGACAAGTGGAAGATGTTCCATGCGAACCAAGTCGGTCCCATCTCGTTCCGTCTTTTCCGAAACGATTCCAGAGTTGTTCAAACCTGGATCAACATCCGCAACCTTTCGTGACAAATGGAAGATATCATGCCATGCTATCAGCGTCCATTCGTTCCTCTTGCGCGCAGAGGCCATGGACCGCCTCGAGAGTCTCGGCATGGGCTGTCACGCCACCCTCTCGGCGAGACAGACCGCGCCATCCGTCCGAGCAACGCGCCCTCCCGCCTCCAGCGTCACGCGGGCCGGGGCGCTGGACAGATGAGCCGAGATGCGTTGCGACGGGTGAAAATTGAGCAGCGCAGCGGCAGAGGAGGAATCAAGGCACAAACAACAGACACGCATTTGTTTTCTAGATGGATCGAGGAAGGTAAATGAACTAGTTTGAATAATTTTATAACTTTATGAAAAATAAAACACGAATGATTCAATGACAGGTTGTAACGTGAAACAGAAATTTCAATGCCAAAGACAATAATTCCACAATGTGTTTTATTATATATATATATATATATATATATATATATATATATATATATATATAGAGAGAGAGAGAGAGAGAGAGAGAGAGATAGATAGATAGATAAATGTAGATTCATCGAATGTTTTAAAGAGAGAAATACCTTACAGAAGTCACTGGCACATCGATGAACCCGGAGCGCAGCACCTGATCTTTCCTTCCCATTCCTTGTCCTACACTCTCCCCTTACGCGCACACACACACTAACATGCACTACACTACCAGATATTCCGGGAGACCGGTCGGGAGCTTAGAGCTAGTCCCGGCTGGGGCGGTGCCCCGCTGGTGGGAGAGTCCTGGTGAGGGGAAAACCCCACTAGCCGACGGTAGGTGGGCGTCGGATCTCGCCATCCAGCGGGGGAAGATCACCACCATCTCCCGAGGAAAAACATGCACTACACTAACGGGACTAATAACAGAAGCAGTTGACGCGTCCGGAAACACGAAGAAGTCAATCAATCAATCTAAAGCCATCGCAAGCCAGAGGCTGATAAATAAGTCCAGGAAGAAGCCGCCGCCGGGTTAAGCGGCGCAATGGCCGGGTGGTCACGGCGGCGGCGACGGCGAAGCAAAAAGCCCCCAGCTCAGCGCCCAGGAGAGGAACATACGACGAGCGTCACACGAACAAACGAGGGAGGCGGCGCGCGCGGCCGGCGAAGGCAGCCAGCGAGTGGAGACACAGCAGAACGAGACACTGCGTTGAGTCGATCAACTTCACTTGCAACTGAGAGGAGAAACGTCGCTTGATTGAGAGATTGATTTTTTCGTGTTTCCGGGCCGTCAACTGCTCTGGTCATTAGTCCCGTTGTAGTGCATGTTTTTTCTCGGGAGATGGCGATATCTGGCGCCGACCGACCGTCGGCTAGTGGGGTTTCCCCCTAACCAAGACTCTCCCACCAGCGGGGCACCGCCCGAGCCGGAACAAGCTCTAAGCTCCCGACCAGTCTCCCGGAATATGTGGTAGTATAGTGCATGTTAGTGTAAGTGTGTGTGTAAGGGGAGAGGATAGGACAAGGAAGAGGAAGGACAGATCGCGCGCGGTCCGTGGCCCGTTTGTTAGGGTACTGCTCCGGCATTTGCCTGGTGTTGATCGGAGAAACCACGGAAAACTACCGAACAGAGCAGCCGGCTGCTAGAATTCTCCTCCAGACAGCGACTGCATGCGACCTAGCTGAAAAGCTAGTGTCGAAAATCCTGCCGCCGTGGGGAGTGTAACCTAGGACCTCCCGGTCAGAGGCGCTGCAGTGACATGAGTTGATACACTGAGCTACCGCTCCCGGTTTGATTGAGAGAGAGATTAGAGATTCCGGACACGTCAAGTGCTGTCATTCGTCTCGTCAGTGTGTGCATATGTTTTCCTCGGGAGGTGACTAATATGCTTCAACCGGATGGTGAGATCCAGCACAAACATACACGTCAACTCACAGAGGTTTTCCTTCAGATATTCGCACAGAGGGTCATCACTTTCGCCGGGAGAAGGTCTAAGCGCCTGACGTGTTTGTAAGTATAGTGCATGTACGTGTATGTAAGGGTTAGGGTATGACAAGGAAAAGAAATGAAAGATCGCACGCGGTCCGTGGCCGGAGTGTTAGGTACGCTCCTGTGTTCGCCTGGGGTTGATGGGAGAGATCACGGAAAACTATCGGTAAGAGCAACAGACCGCTACTATTCTCCTCCAGACTCTCCGGCTCAAGTCGACCTAGCTGGGCGGCCTGGAGATGGCGGCGGCAGCGCGTCGCACCAACCTCATCCATCTCCAGGGCTAGTTAGCGCGCGGCGGGCAATTCATCAGCAGATAATCCACTTATTCAAATATTCGCGCATTTAAAATTTTGTTCAAAATGAAATGTATGCAAATCCCCGTCGTCGCCTGCGGTCGCGTGTTTATCTATCGGCCGCGGCCGCCGCAGAGCCGCCGCCGCTCGGAGTTGAGGGTTGAGGGCTGAGGGTTGAGGGTTGAGGGGCAGGGGGCGCGGCGCCGGTGAGGGACGGGATCGCGTCGGAATAAAACCCAGTGCTGCCACCTCAAGCGCAACCAACGCCGCTCGTCCCACCGTCTACGAACGCCTCATTGAACAGTTTCCCCCAGGCTATTTTTCTTTCAGTAAGGAAAGGCTGTTTCATTACAACTTTTAGTATTAGATACAACCCTTCTCAAGCCAGAATGATAATTTCGACATGCCACCTTATCGGTTGTTTATCAAACAATTCCAAATCGTTGTTATGCGTAAT
This sequence comes from Teleogryllus oceanicus, assembly GCA_964035755.1. Taxonomy (NCBI): domain Eukaryota; kingdom Metazoa; phylum Arthropoda; class Insecta; order Orthoptera; family Gryllidae; genus Teleogryllus; species Teleogryllus oceanicus. The sequence continues at coordinate 57,726,395 of CAXIVR010000002.1, read as the reverse complement.
CGTTATGTGCGAACTCCAGCATTCTCTTACCAACAGGCCTGCCATCATCCGTTTGCAACCTTATTTTATCTGTCGATACAGAGACCCGTTGTGCAATCGGAGCAAAATAGTGAATGTTAATCTAGTTCTTCAAAAAGGGACGTCTTCATCTGTACCACTGCGCAATGCATCGCTAGTATAGAAAGAGTTCAAAGTACTATGTCTTTGCCATTAAAAAGAAACAGAAAATAAATTAACACAAACATGTATAAAATTATTGTAATACACTACAAAATACAAAAACAATTAGTTCTTAAATATATAAAACTTTCCTTCAATTATATTGCAAATCATCTTCGGGTCCATCGTTAACCCCACATACACACAACTGTTCTTTGGGTATCGAAATGGCATCGGTACGTGTCTGTTAACTATGCATTTGAATGGTATCTCACAATACATAAATGTTACCAACGTCCAGAAGAATATATAAGGGGTCGAAGTTGAACAATTGACAATGAGTATGTGCTGGACAATTTTTAATACGAAGGTGCACATATGGATTTTGTTCTGATTGTCAGAGCGACTCAATCACGGGCTCATGCTCAGCAGGTACACGTATTGTCCTTTGAGTGCATCAGAACGTGATCTGCCCAACACCACTGGCAGCTGGGTTGCCTTCCGCTCAGGGGCAACCAACACACCTGAGACTTCGTTTAGGACGATAATTGCCACCCTTTGCTCCGTTTATTGTAGCAAATGATCTTCGACCCCCTACATACCCTAGAAATTTGTAATAATTATTAAGAGACAACCCTTTAATTACATACATTGTTCACTTCCTAAAATGAAATTTCGAAAGAGTATTAACTTAATACAACAGAGATGACTTTTCTGAACATAACACGTTTGAAATAATATCTTTCTACACAGAGCACAGTCATGATAGGCAACTGATATGGACGATTCAAATTAATTATTTTCAGAATTTGTGGATATTTCATGTTAAAATTGAGAATTATAGGTACTTGTTACAATACCTTTCCTAGGCCTTATCACGTCAAACAAGGGCAAGTAAAGATTTAACACACTTATTTAGGAAGATGTAACACCTGATTTTCACTCAAATATTTAGGAACTACGCCAGTTTAAATTCGCAATAAAATCAATTGGAAATCAATTCGTAAATTCGGTAGGCTTACGCCACGGAGAGCTCATTTTCGTTGGAAAGAGATGAGGCAGACTACTTTGGGTGGCGAACTGAAGCAGAAACGAAGCGTGCTCGCAACCATGAGGATGCTCTGAATGCCAATGTCGTTTAGCGGTCGCGAGAATGAAGACTCAATTCCCAGAGCTATTTGGAATCGAGTTCACATTTCATTCCACACGTCAAACACAAAACGCGTGGGAGCAATAGCACCACGCCAAAACTCGCGGAATGACTGCTCCATCACGACAAGAGCCTTCTGAATGGCAAAGCTTGATTGATTGATTGATTGATTTTTTCGTGTTTCCGGGTGCGTCAAATGCTTTGGTCATTAGTCCCGTTAGCGTAGTGTATATGTATGTTTTTTACTCAGGAGATGGCTGACATCTTCCCCCGCTGGATGGCGAGATCCCGCGCCGACCTACCGTCGGCTAGTGGGCTTTCCCCCTAACCAGGACACTCCCACCAGCGGGGCACCGCCCCAGCCGGGACAAGCTCTAAGCTCCCGACCGATCTCCCGGAATATGTGGTAGTGTGGTGCATGTTAGTGTAAGTGTGTGTGTGTGTGTGTGTATGTGTAAAAGGAGAGGATAGGACAAGGAAGAGGAAGGAAAGATCGCGCGCAGTCCGTGGCCCGTTTGGTAGGGTACTGCTCCGACATTAGGCTGGTGTTGATCGGAGAAACCACGGAAAACTACCAATCCGAGCAGCCGGCCGCTAGAATTCTCCTCCAGACGACTGCATTCGACCTAGCTGAAAAGCTAGTGTCGCAAATCCTGCCGCCGTCAGGACTCGAACCTAGGACCTCCCGGTCAGAGGCTCTTCAGTGACAACTGAGCTACCGGTCCCGATGAATAACAAGGAACGAGGGGAAGCAGGCAGTAACGAAGGCGCAACGAGAAAGAAACGAGCGCGCGCGAAGAGCCGTGCGGCAGCGCAGTTCCTCAGCCATCAGACGGCGCTGCTGTCAGCTCCAACGCGTCCCGCTAATCGCCCGCGCGCCGGACAACGGGGCGCGCCGGCCGCCATGAGCGATGGCCGCCCGCAGCGCGCTCCAGGAAATAGAACGGCGGCTCCCGAATGCGGCGCGCTGAATAGAGCGCGCCCTCAATGCGCGGCACGGCGCACATTGGGGCACGACCCCGAACAGCTGGCCAAAACATGAACACGAGAGCCAAATTTAGTGAAACTTTGTATACAATGCTTTTCGGGCACGCTGTTTACGATTCCAATGTCAAAATTGTAAAAAGCAAAACGGCGGATCCAATATGGTCGATTAAAATTTTTTAAACTTATAAAAAATTGAAACACTTTTATACAAATTTGTAAACAAGGTTTTATGGGTTGACTAATTCCGATGTAAACATCGCAAAAACAAAATGGCGGATTAAAAATTTAAAAAACTTCTATAAATATTAGAATCGTTAGGCTTCGCGAAATTGAAAACAGAAGCTACTATTAGCTTTTTCTTGGACATTTCAGTAGCTAAATGATAAAGAATGAAGTTTTTACAAATTTCGTTGAGGAACTCTGTGGATCTTATTATTGTTTTTCAACTTAAAAATAATGAATGTGACGTATAATTTTGTTTCATCATTAATTATTAATTAACTAGCTTTAACCATTTTAAGTATTTGTGATACATGTAAACAATGTACCCACCATCACGAATTTCGTTCATTTTGAATATTAAAAATTGCTCAAAAGCGAAAACTTATACGTGTTCAAAGTAACGGCTCATTTACGATATTTGTATCGTGGAAAGCTGCTCCCTCATCTGCCACGTTTCCAATGATGCAGAGTCAGTGTGACTCCTCGGACCTATTCTAACCATGAAATTAGACACTCTGGGAACTTCCAAGTGCTTACTTAAATTCCGTAAATAAAACTTTTTTTTTTGCGACATTTTCTCGAAGGCTTTTTGGGATCTTGCCCCAATGTGCGGCGGTCACGTGATGACGGAGGGAGGACTGTAGGTGAGTGAAGGGCGTTGGGAAGTGGGGTGTGACCACAGATTTTGGTCTGAAGGCCCTTTTACCGGGTACAGTTTTTGTGAAGATTCTCATACAGAATATGTATAGGAAAATCTCACTCGATGTATAAACGCCAAAAGTCGTGTTTGCACGGTCTGTACGTTTTGTGAACGATTTGGCACTTCCCGCCGCCAAGGGCTCTGGAGGCACAAATGAACTGCGGGCGCCGCTGTCCGAATACATTCATTTGCGAATTTGTGTACGTGCGTTCTAAGCTACTGTATTATTACATTTTTAAGTATTAATTAATCATGAGAAAAAAATTAAAGACCGTCATCGTTGTCGCTACAAGCATGCAAAGGTTGTGGCTGCAGAGGCTTTAGCGGCTGCACCGAAAAAGTCTTGAGTGCAGAAGGGAGATTGAGCAACCTCACATTTGCAAGAGACAGCGAAATAAACTCACCAAAAAATCCGAGAACTCGAGTCCGCCACGCCATTACACAAAATCACACGAATCGCACCTAACCTAGCCCCAAAACTGAAAAGGATAGACGATTTCGTCGTCAACAAATCCGTTAGCGACCGATTTTGCCGGTAGAGTCACTCTGTACGTTTTCTGTATTTTAAAAAAAATTAACATGTTCAAAAGTTGTCGAGCAGAAATCGCGCAGTCTGGACTGCACGCTTTCTGTACCTCCAAAATGCACGAAAAGTGTACCGTGTAAAAGGGCCATCACAGCTCGCGGGGAGTCAATACTGAAAGTGATTCTAGTGTTTCTGGAAGAATAGCGGTGATAGTAGCACCAAGGGATCCAGCGATTTTCCATGAGTCGAGAAGGGTGCGTGGAATACGTGTGTGTTAGGGTGTGGGCGAACGGGTTGGGCATGCGGTGAAGGAGCTGCGCTGGCAGTGCGTTGGTGGCGCTGCGTGCGGCCGCGTGGACAACCGCACCGCGGGGGTGCGCCCCAATATGCGACAGATAGGCGCCCGCCTATGGACACGGCGTTTACCGCTGACTAATGGTATTAATTAGGGAGATGGCTATCTTGGACGCGTCCCTCGCGCGGGGAGGAACAAGGGGCGACGACCCTCACGACCCGGCCGCACCACGTCAGCCAGCCTCGCTCCGTCTCGCTTGCTCTAGTTCCCATCCACGGAATTTCTTCTCTCACCACATGAAATATCACCAATTTTGTTTCACGCCTGCAATCAATACCTCTCTCCACCCTCCGTATTCTTTGAACCTGTCTTGAACCTGTAACTTAGTACCTCTTTTCAGGTTTACACTTGCCCCTCCTTCCTCCACTTAATATCAACTCCCTCCCGAAAACCGTTCTCTGCCGGCCCCTCTCAAACTCGGTTAATCCCGATCTCGCATCCACCCCCAATATTCCATTTCCTGCCTCGCCCCAATCCGGTGGCCCATCGCGCCTGGCGGGGTGGCAGCGCGCCAGCGCCCGCCTACGACAACGGGGGCGGGAAGGGGGCGGGGCCGGGCGGCCGCCATTGTGCGCCCCGAGCGGCCGCAGCCTGCACACGCACGCACGCAGCCGTTGTTTATGGGGCTTCCGCCGTAAAACGCGGCCCCCGCAAATGCACTGGAAACGAACACGCGCCGGCCGGCGAGGCGAGGCGCTTCGGTAAACGCCGCGCCCGGGCTGGGCCCGCCCATTGGGGCCGCGGCCGACACTAAATGGGAATGGCCAGCACCTGGCCCATTCCGGACTTCTTGCCTTGCTCCCTTTTCGCCAAGGCACTTTCAATGGGCTCGACGCTGCTCTTAGTGGTAGAGTAGCATGTGAACGTTACCGCAGCGGGACGAACTGTTAACATAAATTAAAATTAGAAGTTTTCATATATTTTATTGCACCATGCATTTTCCCGATTTTTGACTATTCAAATCTCGCAAGATATATGGATAGATACGAATATTCCAAGTTAGTTGGAGATGAAAGTAGGCAGCGATCACTTCAGAAAACCTTTAGAATTTCATGAATTGCACACAACATAAATATTCTCGAAAATAAATGTGCTAAACTTGCCAAAGTAGTAACGGCAAAAATGCCAATGCAACATATCTACGGTTCATAATTTCATTAGCAAATATTGATTTACTGTTGAAGAGACAACTAGTTTCTAAAATTAGAATACACTTAAAGAAAAGTATGTTTTAGGAGAAAATTTAATTAATATATTTCCACCGCGTAAGTGCATCCAAGAAGGTGACGGGCAATGTGACTATTATATATATTTCCACCTACTGTTGTTTTAGGGCTCATAAATTAGTCAACAATATGAAATCACGTAGCATTAGTAATTTAAACGTTGTACCTTTCTTCTTTGTGCTTGACAGTTTGGCCTCGGCAAAGTCAGTATTCTTGCGCATAACTACCCTTGGTACGCGCACGCCCCCATGATCTTACTGGTGAATTCCAGGTTTCAGTCATATTCTTGGGATATTTTTCAAACCGATATCTATTCTGTCTGGATATTTTTAATAATGTGATATTTTAATACTAGGCACCATAAATGTGAGGCAGAGGCGCTCAGCTCATACGACGCAGCCCCTTCATTTATTAATTCAGAGTTTTTTGGCAACAAAGGACGATTACAAATGAGTAGCTAGAAGATGATAGTGAATAGTAGATGTAGAAGTCGAGAGCGAGTGAGAGAGAGAGAGAGAGAGAGAGAGAGAGAGAGAGAGTATAGGAGGTGATAAAGAGTAGCTAGAATTCGTGATAGTCACATGGCTCAATTTCGCATAGAACTTAAACATTATTTATCAGCAATTAATTTTTTTAGGTTCACTCACTTTTCGTGAACTTACTCACGTATGTTTCTTTACTTTCCGTAGAATTGCACTACCATCAGCGTCAGTAGGCTACTTTGGGCGCTGAATTCTTATTATTTTCATTTTTTTAGTGATTTCCTTACACCAAATATATCAGTGCCTCCCAGGATGATGTTTCTAGATCAGATATCTCAGAATATTTCAGAAAGTACCCGCAATGATTTGCAACAATTATGCAGTCTGATTATTATTATTTGTCTTTCTTCCAACGTTGTTTCCTATCCTTCATGACTCGTCTCATCTTTTAACAACACACACGGACCGCCTATCAAGAACCCATTATGCAAGGCTACCAGTCTAGTGTTACTAGCGTTACAAATTTCCCACGAGTCTGGCGCGTGGGAACAAGAATGGTTGTAGTTCCCTTGGGTTCGAATACGTTTTGCGTCCCGAGTTCTGATGTACTAGAGCATTTCAATGATTCTATCTGCTTTGTACTTGTGGTTTTCCTTTGTTTTGTTATTAACTTTTCCGTACACAAGTTAATAGTCTGTTAAAAATATGAATTGTTAATAAGTCAATTATTGCGTAATAACTACAATAATTGTTAAAAACCCACCAGTATATGAATACTTTTCACTTTCACTGTGATTCATGTTAGTGTTCAAAGCAGATTGGTAATGTTTGGGTCAGAATCGCGTGCAATATCTCCAGTGGCAATCCTCTTATAACACTTTAATCAGGTTAGTATGAATGCGAGAAGGATACTAATAGGATTGCTGCGAAGGAAAGTGACGCGCGAGCGGCGTGCGGGCGAGCGGGCCGGAGGCGGTACCCGGGGGCGGGGCTGCCGATGGGGCTCGCGGGCAGCTCCCAAGAAACCCGACCGCGCCTCCCTGGACGCCGCCCCAAGGCCACTTCCGGCGGCTTGGATTACGCTCCCCCCCCCTCGGGGACTGGTGAGGGTGAGTGGGAGACGGGGCGCCGGGGCGTGCAGGTCGCTATCGAAATCTCGGAACGAAACGTTCCCCGGGAAAAGAAAGGTGTTTTCAGCACATTCTCCTCTGCAGGAGAGTTTCGACAAGAAATATTAGGGGGCTTATGTGGCACAGATAATTGTTGTAAATATTTTTTTATATTGAGAATGATGAGTAGAAAAGTATAAAATAATATGGTGAAAAATGACTGGTGATTATTCCGGCATCGTTCTCATAATTATATTGTTACTATAATTTTTTCTCATAATTATTTCGTTTCAAAAAGAAAATGGCTTCCATTTGCTTGAAATTGCAACAATTGAATAATTAATATTAGAACCGAAGAGAAGAATAGCGTGATTGTCGCCTGTAATATTACTGGGGGAGAATAGACAAACCAAAAATAATACAGCGGAAGAAGATTGCCGTTGTGCAAGAAAAGTGAGAGGCTTAAAGCATTTCGTTTGCAGTAGATCAGTATTATCATGAGCGCAGCAATTCATTTCGAAGACAAAGTCGATGATTTGTGAACAAGTGCATGCAAAAGTAGTGAAATGTTCAGTAATACAAATATACTTCTTCAAACATTTTTATTTCGCATAAATATAAAATATGGATATAGTAAGACGAGAACATTTCGGAATGACCCGTGTTGATAACTACAAAAATTGCTGATTTCACATTTGATATTCGAACACCACGAAGTAAAAATACAAAACCTCCCATAAAGAACACGTGACCACTTAAATTTAAAAATGCAAACATTTATGTCCGAGTTTTTTAATTGACGTCAAGTTGGTTCGTTAAATCAACTATTTCCCCCCGTAATATTATAAGTCGCAATCACGCTATTCAAGAACTTTGTTCGGTTCTGAATTATTAGAATGAGTTATCATTAAATCTCACGCAAAAACAAGTGATTCTATTTTTTTGAGCATATACCGTACTTGTATAAAGAATCAGATCGATATCTGATTTAAGTTCTTTAGAAATATCACAATGCCTTATGCATTTCAGCTTCCCGACTCCAGTCGTTTTCTTTCCTTATTGGTGCGTTCGCTACATGTATGGCTCTTCCCGACGAGTCTTCTCTTGAGCCCGTGCTCGCGACCGGTCGCGCACCATCACCCGATGCCAAGCAGAGCGCACGTGAACAAAGACGACGTCGGGCGGCGTCACTCGCAGCGCGGCCGGAAGGCGGCGATCGCTGCGATGCCTCACAATGGCTCATCCGTCACGCCCCGCGCCTCCTCACCCGCCCACCCGCCCCACCCTGCCTCCGCGCCGCCCGCCCGCCGCCGCCCGCGCCGCGCCGCCCCGCCACCGCCGCGCGCCGCCCCGCGCCGCCCCGCGCCGCCCCACGCCGCACCGCCCGCCCACAGCGCTCCCGCGCCGCGCCCAGCCGCCGCCCGCGCCAACCACCGCCGCCGCCGCCCACCGCGCCGCCCCCGCGCCCCCGCCGCCAGCCGCCCGCGCCACCACCGCGCCCGCCCCGCGCCACCGCGCCGCGCCGCCCCCGCGCCCGCCCGCCACCACGCCCGCCCGCCCGCGCCACCGCCGCGCCCCCGCAGCCGCCCGCCGCCCGCGCAACCACCGCCGCCACCGCCCGCGCACCCGCCGCCGCACCACCCCGCCGCTCCGCCGCCACCGCCGTCCCGCCCCCGACCCCCGCGCCAGCCACGTGCCGCCCCGCGCCCTCCCGCGCCGTCCTGCACCGCCCAGCGCCGACAAGTGCCGCCCCGCCCAGCTCGGTGCCGCCCCGCGCAAACCGGTGCCTCCCCGCATCACCCCGCGCCACCCAGCACCGCCCGCACAGCCCCGCCCTGCGGCACCCCCTCCCCCGCGCTGCCACGCTCCATGCCGCTCCGACCCCCGGGCAGCCCGGGCCCCCGCCCTAGCCACCCCCTCCCGGCTGCCCTGCTCCACCCCGCCTGACCCCGGCTCCGGAGCCGCGGGCGTTCTCACGGCGTGGCGCGACGCTTCCTGTCGGCTGCGTGGTACCGCTATGCGCCGCCTTTTATGAACGCAGCGCCTCGCCTCGCGGCCTCGCCCCTCTCGCGCCTGTCCGGAGCAATCGAACTCAGAGATGCGTGGGAGAGCTCTTTGTGTCAGGCTTTCGCGGCCGTCAAGGTACGGAAAGGTGACGGCGCAGGTACTCTTAAGGCGGCTAAAGGCACAGCTCTCAATTCATGGAGCCAGGCGGGTTGGAACGCTTTTTTTCAAGGAGAATTAATTACGGATGAGACACGCGCTTTCTCTAATTTCACGGCAAATTCGTCTTTTAAGAATGGATGCAGCACAGGCTCCCACCACATCGGATAAAGAGTAGTACACAATATCGGCATATAAATATAGTGACTCCACAAGCTGGAAGGAGAGGGGTACACGGTTTTCCAATCAGGAACTTCAGAACTAAAAATGTAAGTCCGAACTATCTCCTCCCAGTACCCGACTTTGGACAGTCACTTCATTAAAATCGAACAAGACACCAATTGATACGTTATATCTACTTCTTTATGTGAATCGTTCATTACAATCGCAACACGTTATGAACGACATTAAAAAGTCATATTCAAAACTTAACTTGCCGTAAACGAGAACTTATTGTCGTACGTGGAGACGAAACACCTATATGTATTGAATTCAAAAAATATGTTGGCTTATAGGTTTGAGAGGAAGTTCTGGGAGAAGAGTCGACAGCGAACTAAGGCGCTGAGGGAAACTGGAGGTTCTAATAATATAGTATGTATTACTAGATTTGTATCAAAGTGGTATATTGGAAGTAATTACTATATTGGAAGGAATCATTAATAAAAATTGTCAACATACTCTGATGACATATTCAATTATATCAGTAGTATTAACTGTAACCGGTCGATGTTATCATTACCGCTTTGTATTTATTCATTTATATGCAAATTCAACTCTTGCTGAAACTCTTGAGATCAACAAATAATACATTTTTAAATAAAAATGTTGAATTATGTGTACAATCACTTTAATAGGTAAACCCAGGTGACCTAATAAATTAATCCGTATTGTTTCAGCTTCCTATCGATACGTGATTAACCGCCCTTTAGATTTTGTCTCGTAGCCATTATTTTGTATTTATAACACAATATTGGACAAACGTTTTACACAAATATTTCGGAATATTTATTTTTGAAATCTTTCGCATTTATACAAGAAATATTTTACGAAGATGACTTGTTCATACAGGACGTAGAGACGTACCTTAAAGAAAATCTTACTAGTATCATACTGGTTGCCCGCACCTAGAAACTACGGATACTTCCAAAGTCGGAATGGTCAATACGTATAATGAGAATCGATGATTGATGACAAAGGAACATGACAGGGGCCAATAAATGGCAAGAGAAAAAGCGGGCGATGGCGATCGACAGATAGAGCTAGTCGAACCCAGACACGTTTGGTAGCACGCACCGCAGTGTCTCCTTTTAAGGTTTGGTGTTATGAGTCGCGGCGTAGCAGCAGGCAGGTTCTAGTTATTGGACGGGTCCACTCCACTCCAGATAACATTAACGCTCGTTACTTCGGAACACGTACTGCCTCGAACTCATTTAAACGCACTTCCATTTACGAATTTCAATCCAAGAACGAGAAACAAGAACACAGCGTATTTTTTACTGTTAGATTTCTAAGAACGCGCGCATACTAAGCAGTGAGGACATGAAATGTACGAATAGATCTCTCGGAATTATGTTATCTATGAAACAATAATAGTATCATGGAGAATTCTCTTTGTTCATTCACTTATGATTTTTAATTGTCAGATTTACTAGACGAAACTAAATCATGTTTAGTGAATTTTACCACAGGCCTAAGTGGATTTACTTGTTTGGACTGGTGACTGTCCGTACTATATGACCACCTCTCCCGTGTTCTTTCAGGCGTCTCCATTTTATTAATAGATTCTACATATTCTTTGTTCTAACGGTTCCAATTATTATTTTCATTTCTTTTATATTATTGCACGTTCATGAGCATTGATTTTTAAATTATCGTTGATAATAATGGAATTTTTAAATAATTAAAATGTTTAGAATAGAATACGTTTAACAAAAAAAAAAAAAAGGTAAGGACGCTTTTTGTATACAGATTTTTGCTCCGTGGGCTGCTTTGTTGAAATCAGAATCATAACTTAATTGTTTAATGAAAATTACAATTAAGGACACAGGTGCTCAACTTAAACTATACTAGAGAACATTAAAATTTCCACTGCGACGAAACCGCTGTTTTGGCTCTACCTTTATATCAGTTTCGTAAGTTTTTTGGACAGGCGATATATACGGGACTAGACCCTGCCTGTAAGACCAACTAAAGATTTTATCACCACCACCACCAAATGTCTGCAGAATCATGACCTGGCAGGGATTAAGGCTGCAGTGTTAGAGTTTAGGGGAAAACAGTGCGGAGTGGGCGATTGAGATAGCGCAAGAGGAAGAGGTGGGAGGGGGCAGCCGCGAGAGTGCGCCGAGCGGGGAGGGTGGGTGAAGGCGTCTCCCGGGGCCACCGCTCTGCGAAGGCGCACGCCCACGCGCGGAACCACCACAGTCAAAGCGAACGAGCGCCTGCCCCTGTCGCTACGCTCACCGTTATTTACGTTTACTTTATTTGATCAAGGACGCTCCAACCACCACACAAACAGGCGGCCTCCCCTGTCACCCGCTGCGCAGCGCTGCCCCCCCCTCGCGACGCCGTGTTTACGCGCCGGGGCGTGGGGCGGGGCGGCTGCCCTATGAATAATTCGCGGCAGGTGAGGCGGCCGAGGAGCTGACAAATAATGCAGCAGGCCGCTCGCTGGGCGGGACGGGGCGGGACGGGGCGCCTGCGGGAGCCCGGGCTCTGTCACGCGGCCTGACGTACGCGGTGGCGCCGGCGGCGGCTGCGCGGTTGAGAAGCTGACGGCGGGGGCGGGCGGGCCGGGGGGAAGGGGCGGGGCGGGCGGTGCGGAGCGGGTCTGGCGGGCGTGGCGTGGCGTGGCGTGGCGTGGCGGGCGGGACGGGCGTGGCAGGCGGACGGGCGGGGCGAGGCGTGGGCGTTGCGGGCGGGCGGGCGGGCGTTGCGGGCGGGCGGGCGGGCGGGCGGGCGGGCGGCGGGCGGGCGGGCGGGCGGGCGGGCGGGCGGGCGGGCGGGCGGGCGGGCGTGCGGGCGGGCGGGCAGGCGGGACGGGCGGGGCGAGGCGTGGCGTTGCGGGCGGGCGGGCGGGCGTTGCGGGCGGGCGGGCGGGCGGGCGGGCGGGCGGGCGGGCGGGCGGGCGGGCGGGCGGGGCGGGCGGGCGGGCGGGCGGGCGGGCGGGCGGGCGTGCGGGCGGGCGGGCGGGCGGGCAGGCGGGCGGGCGGGGCGGGCGGGCAGGCGTGGCGGGCGGGGCGGGCGGGCGGGCGGGCGGGCGGGCGGGCGGGCGGGCGGGCGGGACTTGACGCGCCGGAGGAAATCTTCGCTCTGAGCGACGCGACGGAAGGCGCGCCCGCGCGCGGCCTTTCACACAACGGGAAACATTCAGAGGCCGCTGCGGAGCATCTCCTGCCTTCAACGGACACCCGCAAGAGAGAAGCGCGCTCAAACAGGCTCATCTTCTACGCGCGAGCTCCACACAAGAAAAATGTTGGACTTATGAATGAAACGAAAACGCGACATTATTAAAAAAGGAAAAGAAGATAAAAAGAAATACACACTTTTACTGACGGGTTAAATTAAACCAAAATTCATTTTGAGCTTGTTTTTACTAAAATTTATATTCAAGAGAAGTTTATATTTCAATAATCGAAAGATGTCTTGAAAAAGAGCAAAACTGTTTCAATGATGTGCGTTTTTTAAAATATATTGTTTGCTCCCGATTAACAAATCATACTTGAACGTGTTTAACTCGAAACAGTGTATAAATAACATCGTGAATATGTTAGTTCAGTTATAACATCTTGGATCTTCCTTCCTGGTGTTACAAAATGCTTTCTTTCATCAAAGAACGTCCATAGCAGAGCCGAGCGGAACCGTGTTACAAAATGCTTTCTTTCATCAAAGAACGCCTATAGCACACGCCGATCGACCGGGAACCGTTAACTGGCAGAGTGTGTGACCGTGTGTTGTCCTATCCTCTCCTCTTACACACACACTAACGTGCACTACACTACCACATATTCCGGGAGACCGGTCGGGAGCTTAGAGCTTGTCCCAGCTGGGGCGGTGCCCCGCTGGTGGGAGAGTCCTGGTTAGGGGGAAACCCCACTAGCCGACGGTAGGTCGGCGCCGGATCCGCCATCCAGCGGGGAAGATCACCACCATCTCCCTGAAAAAAAAAACATGCACTACACTAACGGGACTAATGACCAAAGCAGTTGACGCGCCCGGGAAACACGAAAAATCAATCAACTAATCAACGGAAACAAGTCCTGGCTGCAGTGGCAAATCGTTGTTGCTCCGAGCCACCTCAGCCGCTAGCAGGTAGAGGGGTGGTGTTGGGAAGATGTGCCACGAGCTGTCGGCGCACGGAGATGCGAGCACGGCGCCAGGGGGCGTGGCGGGGCGGTGCCCGAGGCGGGCAGTGGCGCCGCGCAGCGCCGGGGGGCCGGTCGCGAGGGGCCGAGGGGGATTTGCGGGGCCGAGGCGCGGCCGAAGCCTCCGGAGAAATCAGCGCGAGTCTCGGCGACGCCGGCGCGTGGGCCGAATAAGCAAACGGCCATTGGGCTCCTGCGAAAGCCCACACACAAACAGATATAGACACAAATGGAAGCTCGCTCTCGCCCTCTCACGGAGGTGATAGGAAATTCGCCTAGTCAACACGCACCAGGGGTTTGGATCAAAATTCAAATTCAAAGCAAGGCAACAAAATCCAGATATAATTCGGATTAAATTGATGTATTTTTAGGTATTTATTCTTATTTCAGTATTTCTCTAATATTTTTTGGACGACTTCACGGGACTATTTGGGGGAACAAATTCGTAACTGTTAATTTGGAGATTCTTATTTCGGAACATTGCATTATGTGGTACTATTTGTCATGTACAGTGGTCAGAAAGATTTAAACCTATTGATTACTACAGACGTCCTAAAAATAAAAAAAATTACAAGTAAATGACGGCCTTTTTACGTGTCTTTATTTATTTGATACAATTTTTGCAAATGGCTGAGCAGACGCTGTAGTTCAAACAAAAATTTATGGCCAACATTACGTGATGTATGTCAGCGAAGTCATAACCCTCGCAATTTCACAGCAAAACTGCGCCGCAAGACGAATACGTGCCCTATTCTGGCGCGCGGCGGAGCCCATCCTGTCGGGGTTGATTGCGTCGTTAGCAAAATGGCGACGGCCGGGCCCGGAAATGTCTCGACGAATTATGGGAGTCATGTGACCAAGATGGCGGCGGGCGCCGAGCGCGTGCGCGCGCGCGCCCGGCGCTTCAGTCGGCCATGAAATTGCGTGGCGGGATTTAAAACCGCGGGCGACGCCATTTGCGCGCGACCGCGATGCTATCTCCCTTTTTTTAACGAACGGCGGCGAAGCGGGGCATCGCGGCGTTTATCTGCCGCGCAAACGCACGACGCCGACAGCGCGAGGACATGCCGCTTGCACGCCACGCAGGGGCGGGGCTTAGATGATCCGCTTCACTTCCAGATTGGTTGGTGTTTCCGGACGCGTCAACTGCTAATATCATTAATTCCGTAAGTGTGGGGCGTGCTTTTATTGCGAGAAGTGGTGCTGATACACCCACGTTGGATAGCAGGATCCGGCGCCAACCTACATGTCAGCTTCCAGGGTTTTCCCCCAACCACTTTGGCACCACCTCATCCGGGACAAGCTTTAAGTTTCCGACGTGTATGGTAGTGTAGCGCATGTTAGTGTGCGTCGTCAGGTCAAAGAAGGGGAAGGAAATATCGCGCGCGGTCCGAGACCCGTTTTACGGTACTTCTCCGGCAGTCGCCAGGAGTTGATCGAAAAAAACAAAAATAACTACCGATCAGAACAACCGGCCGTTAGACTACTCTTTTTTAGACAGCGGCTGACTTTGGCCTAGTTATCTAGCTAGTGTCCGAAAGTTCTGCCACCGGAATCGAACCCTAGGACATCCCAATCAGAGGCACTGCAGTGGTATCAATTTATGCCCTGAGCCACTTAAGCTTCCCTTCCAGAGCACACCGATGAAGTTATTCTTGGTATGGTATGAGAAATTGCAGCTACAGAAGGTGGCACAGAGACAATTAGATCGTTGACACCTCAAGAAATTAAAGATATTTTGTGGTAATTCAAATATCAATTTTTTTTTTTAGTTTTGAACTTTCAATTCGCAGATCTGCCACCAATTTAACTTTAAAATAAACCTTGACCTGGTATCAATGTATGAAAAAATCTATTCGGAAAGATGTAATATGTTACTGGACATTGTATCTAACCCCAATCATCTATTGTGAATTCAACCTCAAATATTTTAAACCTCTTTTTTTAGTTGGTTTGTATGTTTGTTTATGTGTTAAAAATTTCTTTCTAATTTACCTTCAAACAAGTTAACAATGAGAAACACTTTTTCATTTCTTTCAAACTGACAGAACATTACTTATACTCCGATTCAAACAGGAAGTTCTTTCGAGGTCTCGAGCTGGGAGACGGAGCCCTGACATCTCATCGGGACCTTAAATGCCAAAATTTTAAATGGTAAGGCGAAGCTGGCGATTCGATGACAGTGTCCCCTTGAAGCGTCTTTCTGTTTTAATCGGAGATCAACTCATCAAATCAAAAGTCTTTTGTTTTACAAAAAATAATGAATATTATTTTAAAACATTTCATTTACAAATCATTCAAAGCATTACGCAGCAAATGTTCACAAGAAATATTCTTATCTAAATAAAAACATTCTAATATCATACTGAAAAGTCATACTAGTATCCTGAAAAGTGATAACCAATTAATTGGGAAAAACCACCTTAACGGAAGATTGAGGGTGACTGGTTCTGAAGCGGTCAGTTAAAGAGCGATTTTCCTAAGGATGAGCCAAAGTGACAGCTGGTGCTGACAACATAACTGAAGATTCTGTGGTCGTAATGCCCTTGAGCCCATTAAACTCCCTTTCCCACATACGTTCGTTTTCAGTTGGCAAACTTGTAAATAGCTTTCAAACTTCCTTTGTGGTGTCCTTGTCCGACAAAAATATAGTGCGCTGCGAGAAATAATTGATATTAGGAAGTGCAGTGTAATGTGCTCTTCTGTAAAAATTCTTTTTCTTTATATATTACATTGAATTTACTTTTTGTGTTATAAATGTTATGTTTATTTTAAAACCGAGACTTGAATGCGAGATGCGTAACGGTGCACGTGTTTGCGGCTTAAAATCATTTTTCTATTTACATTCGTCGCAGTTTTCTTTTACTGATTGTGAGAGCATGTCAAAAAAGATTTTCCACATACGTAATTAAATTTAAATATTTCTCGGACTCACGTACGTGCATACACCTCAGCGAAACTCTTGTACTTCTTCATTGGGACGTTTTTACAGGAGCTATTAGCTCTTACGAAGGGGCGTGGCTGAACAGCTGTCGCGGCGGAGGGATACTTCTCTGAAATACATGTCATGTTCACTTGTTTTCGCGAACAGTCACACCGGTAGCAGTAGCTCAGTGCATCAACCGATGTCACTGCAGCGCCTCTGACCGGGAGGTCCTAAGTTCGAGTCCTGACGGCGGCAGGCTTTTCGACTCTAGCTTTCGGCTAGGACGAATTCAGTCCCTGTCTGGAGGAGAATTCTAGCGGCCGGCTGCTCTGATTGGTAGTTTTTCGTGGTTTCTCCGATCAACACCAGGCGAATGCCGGAGCAGTACCCTACCAAACGGGCCACGGACCGCGCGCGATCTGTCCTTCCTCTTCTTGTCCTATCCTCTCACCTTGCACATGCACTACACTACCACATATTCCGGGAGACCGGTCGGGAGCTTGTCCCGACTGGGGCGGTGCCCGCTGGTGGAGAGTCCTGGTTATGGGAAACCCCACTAGCCGACGGTAGGTCCGTGCCGGATCTCGCCATCCAGCGGGAAAGATCACAGCCATCTCCGAGAAAAAACATGCACTACTCTAACGGGACTAATGACCGAAGCGGTTGACGCGCCCGGAAACACGAAAAATCAATCAATCAATCGAACTGTCGCTTTGGCTCATCCTAAGGAAAATCGTTCGATATCCCCCTCAATATGCCGGAGCTTGGCAATAGGCTGGCGCTGGCTGAAAGCTCCCGCCTCGCGCGGACCGCCATGCGTGCGGGTCTCCGCCTGCTGGAAAGAGGCGCTGAGCAGCGTCACCGCGCGGGGCAGGTGGGCGCCGCGCTTTCCGGACGCGAACCCTGTTTACGAAGCGGCGCCTTTAATTAAGCCCCCTCGCCCCTCCCCTCCACCTCGCCGCCAGCCACGCCACGCCCCACCCCGCCACGTCGCCGCGCCGCGAGGAGAAAATTCCATTTAGCCACGGCGCTTACAAGACACAAGAAAGCCATATACGTAATCCCCCTATCCCATTTAGTTCCTTAACTCAGTTATACAAGGTCACTTTGTAGCTTGTCATTTATTTCCCCAGATCAGGCCAGGCCCCTGCGCGACCCCGGCTTTCTTAACACGACGGTTTAAAAAGGTCACGAGAGGAGCGCGGTATTTTTTTCGCAAAGTCGAAATTAACTTTTTTTATATATATCTATTCCGCACAAAAGCAAGTACCGGCATGCAGCAATGCGAAGACAGAGGAAGGACGGGAGCGAAGGCGGCGCCGCCGAGAGGACGAGGGAGAGGAGGAGAAGGAAGCATAATTGATTCCACCGGGAGCGGTAGCTCAGTGCATCAACTGATGTCACTACAGCGCCTCTGACCGGACGGACCTAGGTTCCCACTCCCCACGGCGGCAGGATTTTCCACACTAGCTTTTCAGCTAGGTCGCATTCAGTCGCTGTCTGGAGGAGAATTCTAGCGGCCGGCTGCTCTGATCGGTAATTTCCATGGTTTCTCCGATCAACACCAGTACCCTAACAAACGGGCCACGGACCGCGCGCGATCTTTCCTTGTCCCAACCTCTCCCCTTACACACACACACTTACACTAATATGCACTACACTACCATCCATTCCGGGAGACCGGTCGGGAGCTTAGAGCTTGTCCCAGCTGGGGTGGTGCCTCGCTGGTGAGAGAGTCCTAGTGAGGGGAACCGCACTAGCCGACGGTAGGTCGGCGCCGGATCTCACCCTCCAGCGGGGGAAGATCACCGCCATCTCCCGAGAAAAAAATGCACTACACTGACGGGACTAATGACCGAAGCAGTTGACGCGCCCAGAAACACGAACAAATCAATCAAACAACCAATCATAATTGATTCCGGGACGCGCGTCTCCGGAGGTCGTTGCTGAGCTCTCAGCTACGACATCCGCATCCGCCTCCCAGGGCCCATAGCAGCGGCGCTACCTACTGGGATGGCGTCGCGCCACACTGGACGAAAAGAGGAAAGGAAGGCCTGACTAACGAGATTTCGATCTTCCTCCACTTTTCTACACAATAACCTCATCCTTTAAGCCCTGCCAGCGAGCGAAAGTAATGGCCAATGTTAAGCGAATACGAAGAGACACCGAATGCGGAATAAGTGCTTTAAGAAAATAAGTTATGATTAACATTTTAGAGAACGCGAACAAAACAGAAGTACACGCAGAACAAGCACACATGCGACACGGGAATACAATCGTTAGCTAAACCGGTAAGAGTTCATTTCAAGAGGGTACGAGACATAATAATGATGTAACAATGAATTAACATACAAGTAAAAGTACATCTGATTAAAAAAATCACAACCAGAAATTCATAATTAAAAATTTCACGGCAATCAAATAAATATTGTTTATACAAACTAGTAAAAGAGAAAATTGAAAAAATTAAAAATATTACAATCACTACGAAGTATCATGCGATCTCATGCAGAAACAAACCAGACGTCTTCAATTACTAGTTATATTCTGCTTTTAGTTCGCTAGTCTTCCGCACAGCACATTCTGAAAGTCTGGCAAGAGAGAAACAGAATCCAGGAGGTTTAAAAGATCGATAGAAGTTAATAAAAACCCATCTTACTTCTTCGTATAAGGCAAATAAAGATTGTGAGGGTGTACACTCCGATTTAAATGTAATGACTCTTCAAGGTCTCGAGCTAGAAGGAGACGAGGACCTTGTCATCCAATCGAGAGCTTCAATAGCAAAACTTCAAGTCGTAACGAAGCATGCGAATGAAAGGCAATGCCCCCTCTCCATCCCCCTCGTGACCTTGACAGGATACTAAATTTAAATATAAGTACAGCATCGTGCAGTCGTATGCGACAGCGATAGGCTGGCTATCGGCTGCCATCTAAACGCTCTGTCTCTCCTCTGCGATGATCACATACGACTCAAGGGCAACAGAAGGGCAAGGGCAGCAGGGCTAGCCACGCAACAACATTTTCATTGAGGTTTTACAAACGACGGCATTTGAGGGAATTCTGTGGTACTATACATTTTACCCACTTTTTATGTAATATAGTTTTCAAGAACTTACCTTTTGATGTTGCGTACATTGTTTTAATGAAGTAAAAATTATATCATTAGAGACTGATGGATCCATTATCCGACTTATTGAATATCGAATAACGACTGTGTGTTCGACCGTCACTGACAATTAGACCTCTTCCCTCACATCACATGGGGCCAATGAGGTGAAATTCGGTGCGTCTATCTCCTGGAGGGAAAGAGACATTTTTTCGAATCCTCCCAATTTAATTGAAATTTCCCAAATCAATAAATATGAAAATACTTTTAAAATTTTTAAAGAATCGGAAACATCACACTACGGCTGATAATTCCGGTTAATAGTTTAAATTTGCATAATGTAATGAAAAATGTGAATAGTGTTTTACTGGTAATGGTGTTCTGGTAATAGTTTGTAGATGCATTTATATCGCGTCCATTTTATTTTAATCATCCTCTGTATATTCAATACAAACTCTAAACCAGGGACCAACTTAGGGCATCAATTGTTGTCACTTCAGTTACTCTGACTGTGAGATCCTTGGGGTGAGACCCCACGGTGGCAGGACTTTTGATACTAGATGAAATTCCGCTGCTGTCTTTAAGAGAACACCGAACTTTAGCAAACTTTCCGAACTTAAGCGGCCGGTTGTTCTAATCGGTAGTTGTCCGTGGTTTATCCGATGAACACCACGGTGAATGAAGTAGTACCTTAACCAGCATGCCACGGTGCACGTGCGATACACTACTATTTCATTGTCCTATCCTTACCCCATACTTTCACTACACATGTCGGGAGACCAGTCGGGAGCTTAGAACTTGTCCCCGGTGGGGCAGTGCACTGCTGGTGGGAGATACCTAATTAGGGAAAACCCGCAAACCGATGTGTAGGTCAGCGCCGAATCTCGCAAATCATCGGGGGAATTGATTGATTGATTTTTTCGTGTTTCCGGGCGCGTAAACTGCTTTGGTTATTAGTCCCGTTGGTGTTGTGCATGTTTTTTTCTCGGGAAATGGCGATGATATTCCCCCGCTGGATGGCGAGATCCGGCGCCGACCTACCGTCGGCTAACCAGGACTCTCCCACCAGCGGGGCACCGCCCCAGACGGAACAAGCTCTAAGCTCCCGACCGGTCTCCCGGAATATGTGGTAGTGTAGTGCATGTTAGTGTGTAAGGGGAGAGGATGGGACAAGGAAGAGGAAGGACAGATCGCGCGCGGTTCGTGGCCCGTTTGGTAGGGTACTGCTTCGGCATTCGCCTAGTGTTCATCGGAGAAACCACGGAAAACTACCGATCAGAGCAGCCGGCCACTAGAATTCTGAAGCTAGTGTCGCTGAAGCTGAAAAGCTAGTGTCGAAAATCCTGCCGTCGTGGGGAGTGCAACCTAGGACTTCCCGGCCAGAGGTGTTGCAGTCATCGGGGGAAGATCACCGCTACCTCGAACTGGATGTCGTGTAGTGTGCGACGGATGCCTTTGCTGCGCCAATTTCTTCCTTTCCCATGTTCCAGCGGCGGCGAGGACGGCCGCTGCCCACGCGTCGCGGCGCCTCCCCTCCCCCTCAGCCACGCGGGGCTAATTAAGCCCTTCGCGCTCGTTAAATTACAGAGGCGCCGTGCAAGACATCAGATGAGGATAGAAAAGGCCTCTGTCCGGGCGGTTTCATCCCTGGCTCTCGCCTTTTTATTTTCACTTTCCTCCGTCGGCGAAAGCGAAAAATGAATAGAAACCGCTCCTCGCTTTACTTTTTTCCCTGCCTCTTCGGTCTTCCTTCATCCAACAGCACATCCCTAGTTTTCATTAGGGGAGATTCATTGTAACGTGACACCCGACCCGCGTTCATTACGCTTTCGCCCCGGCAGGGAAGCGAGCGATTTTTCAGCGGCGGCGGCGGCGGCGGCGGCGGCGGCGGCGCGGCGCCGGCACGCCGGCGTTCGCCCGTCTTACGGCTGACTGCACGCGGGGCGATGAAAAAATTCGGGGACCCTCTGTCCCGCGTCGCGGTCGTCAGATAAGGCGCAAGAATAGACGGCGCGGTAATTGGGTCCCGGAAGCTAAAAACCGGGGGGGGGGGGGGAGACGATAGGTGGCTGACGGCAGCGATCGGCGACGCGCTCCCTACGAAGACGAGAATGAGGATGAGGACGAGGAAAACTTCCAATTAGAGTTGACGTTTGTGACGGAGAATTCTCTTTGGGTGGAGATAAAAAATTATATATAATTTTTGACGACAGGATAAGTACCTCCATCACGACTCGTAATCGGAAAATTCTGCGTCACCGAGCCCCAAATGGAGAATGGTATAGGGGAATAACGCTGTAGCTAACCTGGAATAAATTCAATCTCAAATTGCACAGCGCTGGAGAGCAAGATGTTCTCTGAAATTTATGCCGGGATTTCTTACTATTATATTATGTTTTCGGTTCCTTCTTGCATACACATATTACTCGCGGATGACCTGCTTCCTATTAAAGACGAATTCAGTGCCATCTTCTGGGAGATCTTCTAAGAGTTCCGCCGAATGCGTATGTGGATGAAAAGGCCATGCTTTTGACATTTCCTCTACATGGAAAGATATCGATAAGAAGAGACGCGTTCTGAGCGGGAGAGAGGGGCGCGGGGCGGTGAAGCCAAGCCAGCCAGCCTCACAAAAATTCGCCGACGGGGAAGTCAACGCGGAACGTAGTGATCGGATGCGGAACAAGAATGTTTTTTGTTTGGTGCAATTTCGACACAGATACATACTGAAGATACCGTATATACAAACGTACCATATTTTTGCCGAAAATATAATACAATTTAATAAACTAATCTCACGGTAATGTGATCAATAGTAGTACTAAATACTGAAACTCAGCGCTCTAGCTATTTCATTCAGACAACGAAGAAATTTCCTAGTCTCAATATGGAAAATATTTCTGCATAAAACAACAAAAACATTAATAATAATAATAATAATAATAATAATAATAATAATAATAATAATAATAATAATGCCGGTCCGGATAGCCGAGACCGCTAAGGCAGTAGTGCCGTGGCGATCTCCGACGGAAGGATCGCGGGTTCGAGTCCCGCCTCGGGCATGGGTGTGTCTGTGTATGTCTGTGTGTGCCGTCCATTCATCCTTCATTATCATCCATCATTTCATCTTCCATCCCCCAGGACTAACAACCCTGGGGGTATAAAAATCGGATTCAGCATAATGCTTATCCCCCTAATTAGTTACATGTAAGACTTGCAACGTGATAAAATGATACTGAGCCCGTGCAAGTGCATGTCCTGCGTGTTCCAAGATGGCCTATTCGCCAGCAAAAATAAATAAATAAATAATAATAATAATACCCCACACTACTAAGGTTTTGAAGACGAAATAAAACAGTAGAATCCTTCGTGGAGCGCCCGAGACGGTGCAGAGGGATGGGGGTGCACGGGAGAGCGGAGCGGCAGGTGGGAGTGGAGTGGGGCGGGAAGACGCTAAGGGGCCTTGTGGGCGCAGAAGGCGGCACGGTAGCTGCGCGTGATGGCTGTGCACCGCCTCCGCCGACGCTAATCGAATGCCATCAAGATAATCTACAACAAGCGGTGTTTTTTTTTCTTTTCAAGATTCACATTTCATGCCAAAAACTTATATTAGTATAACACTGAAGTACAAATTGCATTAATGCGATTATATGACCTGCACTGCTTTTTTTTAAACAAAGTTCGCGTGACATGAAAATACTCATCATTTCTCCGTAATGTCGGCAAATATTTCCATGCAAAAACAAGAAAAGCACAATAAAACAGGTCTTGGAAATCACTGTAGAATGAGGTGAAAAGCGAATACAAGCGAAATACACATGAAAAAACAACAACAAAGAAACAAATATAATGCTGTGTCACGCGATGAACTGAACGTACCAACAAATGATTATTCAACGGAAAACAATGTCGTCCTTTAGTACGACAAAAAATACCAAGCACTTTTTATCCATGAAGCTACATTCTTAAAAAGATCAATTCGATTCAATATTTATCATTGAGTTGCACTAACATTCCTTTGTCATTATTTCCGAAATATTTCTATGCGCATGTTTGCAAATTACGGGTAATGAGATTTCAAACATTCTATCTGCATTGACTGTATGACGGGTTTATTTTGTGACGTCAGTTGCATAACATGTAACCGGTCAAAGGTAGCTTGCAAATAATACTGGCGCTGTAAGTATTTTATTTTCCAAGTTATTGTTTTCGATTCAGGACGTCAGTTTAGTTTGGTTTATGCAAAACAATATGCTTCATTTATTATTACATGAAAATGATAATGAAAATTATTATCAAATGCATGTGCTACATCGATTACAAGTCGCATAACCTGAGCATGTAAGCTATAACGATTTCACGTCATACACATATAACGTTTCAACAGTTGACATACGTGATTGCATCAATGTTAGATGAGACAGAACATAATCAAAAGGATACACTCAAACCCAGCATTGAAACAGGATTGAACCTATTCTGTTGTTGTTGTTTTTTCTATGAGTGCTGCACAGCCACAATCGATTTTGTAAACGGTCCAAAATTTTCAACTCGCGTAATGACCATGCGGAGTGTGTCCCGCAGTTTCTAGAAATATTTGGTTGCAAAATTAATTTCAAACTACATTTTGTAGGACTCATACGACTATAATAACAAGATCAGCACAGATGATTAATGACCAGTTGATTTTTATCTTCAATTACATGACTCGATATTCGCAAATGAATTGCCTCTAAACGAGAGAAATCTCCAAAGAAAAAATGCCATTGACACATGCTCTTATGCGCAAGATATTCTCCCCTAAAACGAGGAATTATATTAATAAGTTAATAAAATATCAAGCTGAAAGTGTTTCTTACATTTACAAACGTGTAGTGCAGAATGTTAAGCACAGCTGTTTGTCCATTAGCATCCAACAAATCAAGTACACAAACAACAGATGCACATTGAGAATAAACTATCACTAAAAATGAAAACGAACTTGATGCATTAACGTACCGATAATTTGAAGAATATGATGTCAACAATTGATATATGAATTACTGGAAAGGTTTTTACAAGTGCTTTTACAGTTCATATTAAATACAAATAACAACGAAAGATGTAAGAGGAATCTTTAGAATAGATTAGTGTGAAAAGTTTCCATCTATGAGTATATTCTCCATGCCAAAAAACATACAACCAATGTTTGTAGGATATCTTCCTAAAAGTTTGTGTTAATACGTTCATATCTCTATTTCTTCATCATTGACACTTCCCGAGGAAAAATGCACGACAGTTACGGAACTAATAACTTCAGCTGTTGACGCACCCGAAAACACGTATAATCAATCAATCCACTTCTTCAGTCCATAATTTTTACAATAACAGATTATTTTGAGAAATTACAACAATCAATTTAATTACGAATATAAGTGTTCGCCCCAACCGAAAGAAATACGAAAAGAGAGCATTGACAGCTCGGGGCTCCTGCGAGCCACGAAGAGAAAATATTACTCGCTCCACTTCCAGGAAGCGCACGTAAAAAACAAGAATTACACGTCAAGCTAAATAAAGCTCCGCAGCGACTTGGTGTCGCGCTCCGAACTGCGGCTCGAGCCCTTCGTATAATTCGATTAGCCCCCGCGCACGTGGCGCTCGCAAGTGTCCCGGCGCGCAGCGCGTCCATCACCTTTAATCAGCGCAGGGTGCGCGTGCGGTAGGTTGGGGCGGGGCGGGGCGTGGGGTCGGGCGGGCGAGGCCTGGCGGGCTGGGGGGCTGGGTGGGGCGGGAGGGGGGGCGGGGGGCTGGGGCGGGGGGGCGGGCGGGGTGGGGCGGGGCGGGTGGGGCAGGGCGAGGCCTGGCGGGGCTGGGTGGGGCGGGAGGGCGGGCGGGGAGGGGCGGGGCGGGTGGGGCGGGAGGGGCGGGGCGGGTGGGGCGGGGCGGGGTGGGGTGGGCGCGCGGGCTGGGCGGGGGGCCGGGGCGGGGCGTGGCGTGGCGGCGCGGAGCGGGGCGGGACGGGGGAAGGCGGGGCGGGGCGGGGCCTGGCGGGGCTGGGTGGGGCTGGGTAGGGCGGGGCGGGGCCTGGCGGGGGGGGCGGGGGAGGGCTGTATTTATAACAAGCGGCAACGAAGCTGGGGAAGAGGAGAAGGCGGAGGGCGGCACCGAGAGCGGCGCGGCGCGGCTGCGACGGCCCGATAAGCCACTGCTGCCAACGTACCGGGCGTAATTTCTGACGAGCCGCCAGAAGCGACGGCACCGCTCGGCGATGGCGGCGGCGGCGGCGGAAGCGGCCGCAGATGCAGCGGCGGAGATAGCGGCGAGAAATAGACCGCCGACGGGCGCCGAGGAAGGCGGCGGCGGCGCCGAGATTGAAAAGAACGCCCGCCGCCCCCGCGCTCCCGAGATCGTCCCCGGAAGTGGGTCGTCCCCGGAGCTCCAACGCTTTCCGAGATGGCGATGACGGCGGTACCGGAGCTCAGTGTGGTGGCGACGGCGAAAGCCACTCTGACAGGAACCAACGACGGCGAAAGCTGATACGATGGGTATCACGAGGTATGATAAAAATACGAAGCCTGTAAAAGAGAGGCAACTCTACTCTGCTATTGGAGGCACGGAGGCGGTATGAACGAGATTCATCGGCAACTAATCGGACTACTTTTCTTCAGCGACATCACGCGTTGAATGAAATAACTTATCTAGGCCTTTTTCGGCCTATAACGATGGGCATACTCGTAGCTGACCGATGTCCTTAGCTACTCGTAGTAGCTAACCGTAGTAGTTACTCGTAGCTGACCGATACACTTTAGTGTGTGTAAGTGAAGATGGCGTTGACTTAAACACACGGCCTGGCTTGACACAATTTGGCTTCGTGCCCATTGGCCAAAAATGCCTAAAAAGGATCTCCCAATGACCGCACGTCTCTGAAGCTATGCAAGTCCGGTTGGTTGCCAACGCTTTTCATATATAACCTCACCACTGAAGTCGAGTCTCCTTACAAATTTCGTGGATAAAAAGCAAAGGGACAAAAAGGTAGCAGACACACATCAAGCCATAGCAAATCAGCGATGTCAGTAGGAAGACCATTACGAAAAAAAAACGAAACACACACACACACGGAGAAATATGAGTAATTTGGAGGGGCATAGCAGAGATTGCTTGTAGACACCGAGACATCTCAAAATAAGCAAGATGTGATGAAGTCGAAAAACATGAACGACCAATGGGAAGCCGTTCCTCGCCCTGAGCGTAGGGCTCAGAGGCAGCGGAGAGCGTGAGAATGTGCGCCACCTAATACGCTCGCCATTGAGCCCAATTGTGAGGACGGAAGTGAAGAACGTCGCAGGCCACCGGAAGAAGATCAGGAGGGCTGAAAGTCTAGCGGAAGCTCGGAATGTCGAGGTTAACGACGCTGTAAGCGTGAACAGGCTTCACTCAGCGAGGACTGAGATTGGAAGGTACGTTTCAATCGCTCTGGATGTGCTTTTCAAGAGAAATGGAGAATGAAAATGAAACCTGGATGAGAAAATTTGCATTCTCCAGAATTCCAGGAGAAAGCTTGATTCATTCAATATCACACCAGACGTTTTCAAGAATTGTTCATTTCTACCACTATAATGCATTGACGAATTGACACTATGACATTACACTTTACGTGGACTTTTTCTGATTGCCTCCTTATTTCCAAATCATTTGCAAATATAATGTGTGTATTCCGTCACCATATGAGAGAATTCTAATGTTTATAATTGTTAAAAAGGCTATTAATTATGAAACATTTCGTAACCTCTAAATACTTTGGATATGCAAATACATGTAAACGATGCAAGTGTGGGACCAACACAATATCCACAGCAGCATGTAAGAGATAAGACAAAGGAGGAAGAGAACTAAAAGGTCTTCCACCGACAGAGGTGACACGAGGCTTAAACTGTCACTATAGTGCCACTGACCGGGAAGTCCTAGGGCGCGAGTCCCGACAGGGGCAGTATTTGCGACACTAGCACATGCAGCCTCCGGTTCAATGACACCCATCTCGATCAGGTTTTTCGTCCAGTTTCCGTGATCCATTGAGCAAATGCTGAGATGGCCCCTTGTTTTGCTTCTGGACGTAAATGAAACTTCATTATCTGTGCACGTCTTCTATAATTCAGTGGGAAACATAGTTATTCAAATTATCGACTCCATGTTGGCGCGGCAGGAAGTATTATTCCGAAGGACAACATGGATAAGAGCCAAAATGTATTGCCTTTTTATCCTTGAAAATAGATTTTATTACATGGGAGCTTTTTTTCCCTCAAAATTTAAGTAGTATATGACTTAGTGTAGGGATCACAGAATTTTGAAAATATGCACACAATTCACTTTTCCCCATAGCACGTCATACGCAGTTTTTAACTGTTCTTTTTTGACGTAAAATAAATAAATAAATAAATAAATAAATAAATCAATTAAAAAAAGCAACATAGCTAGGTCGAGTTCAGCCACTGTCTGGGGTATTCTAGCGGCCGGTTGGTCTGATCGATAGTTTCCGAGGTTTTTCTAATAAACTACCCTTACGCACCGAGTGTGAGATTTCCTCGTTCTATCCTCATCCCTTACACACTTACACATTACCACATATATATATATATATATATATATATATATATATATATATATATATATATATATAAAAGCCTGTGGGTAATCAAGCTTGGCTAGGTTGGTAATCATGTCTGGCTCGCCCTGTCGCTTGTCGACACACGCGTGAGAGGGAGTTCGTAACAAGACTCCGAGCTGAGAGCATTGATGTTATTGTATTGATGGCTTGCCATCGGCATTGTATTGATTCAGGTTGGTCTTAATCTTCGGTTTTAAGTATATTTGTTTACCATTGTATTACTGTATTTAGCTAATCTGTACATAATATTTATATTACAGTTGTTTACTGCATCTTTGTGTGTTGATTCTAACCCTAACTCCGCTCCTTTGAACTTTTTAAATTGTGGCTTACATATAAGTGACATTGTAAGTCGAGAGACAAGTCTGAGTTTAGAGCGAGTCACGGCTGGTGGCGGTGTCTCGCTGGTAAGAGGTGCGTGGTTGGGGAAAACTCCGCTATGCGACGAGTAGGTTGAGGCCAGATCTCACCATCTAGCGGGGAAGGGGGGGGAAGACCACCGCCCCCTCCCGAAGAAAAAAGTGCCCTACACCTACGGGATTAATTACCAAAACAATTGCCGCACCCGGAAACACGAAATAACCAATCAAACAAGCGAAGTGTTCGCAGCCACGGCCTCTTTCGCGTGCTGTGCAATGGGCGTGCAACCAAACCTCCTTCACAAGCTACTTGCACTGGGGTCATTGAGGAAGAAACCTTCACACCGAGCTTCATACCTATTATATTCATAGCATGCTCATTGAATTTTACTTTCGGCCATTCTCTACACCTATTGCACTCACGATGATGGAACTTTACAGACTTTTTCTTCATCACGTTGTTCGAAGCCATCCTTAAGCATGCAAATAAACCCATATTTGAAACCATCATTGTTGTATTTGCTTTTTTCGCTGTGCTCAACATTTCCAGCATCAAACACATTATATTAATCAAGAGACGTATTATTCACTATCGTCTCAGAGTATTACTGTAATAGAAATCATCATCATCATTACTGTATTCACAATGTCGGAATATTTCATCAACAATATCGCGTTCAAAGAAACATGGGCTCTAACTCCTTCCATCTCAAAGCAAAATATGAATAACGAGTAAGTTGTAACCCAGTGATTATCTGCCTGCTGAACGCTCTCATCCATTCTTGTTACTTTTCCTTTCGATGATGAAGGGCATGTACAACTTGCCTTACGCTCAACCGACGTTCAACAGAAAATTATTCGTTCGTATTTTGGTTGACGAAAACATTAACTTTCGACGTGAGTGACAAGATACCACAGAACATGAAGAGCTTACAAAGTCATCGGATCCCGATTTAAACGCTTCCTGAGTTATAGCGAACATGCGCATGTGCAGGAATCTGCACAATCTGCACATGTTCTGGAATCTGCGCATATGCGCATTCGTTCAAACTTCCACAATTTTCGTCGAAAGTAAGTGTATAAATCGGATCTAACTTGTGTTTCATTTGAGACATATTTTCTTCAATTTATAACGAATTTTTAAGTCAAATATGTTATATTTCTACATGGTACAATTTTTGGTGCACAGAATAAACGAAAATGAGAAAATTAGAACACAGTTTTACATGAACGGCCGTCGTCGAAATGATACAATCGCATGTTGACCCTTCTCTCTTTTCTATTACTTTTCTTTAAAGCCAACTTGTTCTTCAAAATCCCTGCTGCTCATGAAAGAGGACCCTCTGATATCACTCTTTCTCGTTTGTGTGCTATTATAATCACGTGCATCAATACGGTTCGTATAACTTCTATAAGAGCTACTTGACCATGTCCTCAACCCAACAAAACAAATGTAATAAAAGGAATGGCAGTGACAGTTAAGTTAATGGGCGGCGATTAATTTTACTCCTTTCACAATGAAGTAACACCATGTCGTTACGAGAAAAGTTGATTTCTCAGTTCTACTAACTGACTAATGAATGATACAATTGAATTACATTAGACTAAATAATTATCATAGAAACTCTGGATGAAACTTCTCTCTTTGAAAGTGTTATTTAATTAATTAAGAAAAGTAATTTCATTTGCAGAGGTGACAAATTCAATTGAACGAACCGTTGTTCACTGAAGAGACGCACATTGTAAGCTAACAATGGAGCTCTCCATTTCCCGATTTAACAGAGCAAATGAGATAGTCCTTCAAAGTTCTCCTACAAACTTACAGATATTTTCTTCCCAATCTAAAGAGCATAGCCACTGTTTAACAATAGGACCATTCTTTATCAACAGTCGAAAATCGAATGCTACTGAATGATCTTTGTCCATTCGTTGCTTTATGTAGGTTTAATGACTTAGGCCTTCAGTGTAGAATACTCACATCTCACTAATAAAACATGAGCAATAATTTATATTCGTTAACATTTTCATTTCATGTTGTTACACACTAAATATTGGTATATTGTTTCTAAAGAAATGAGCGAATTATTTATTTAAAGCTTCTACCTGCATGCTTTTGATATTGATCTGCTGCGGCATGAGGTTAACTGTATTTGCTTTCTACTGGGACAGCTATTTTACCAGCATTGTTTCAGCTATAGGTTGGTGCATACAATTCATGGTATTAATACAGTGAATTCATAGCAATTATTGGCGATACGCATCCATATCGTTTGAAGTAATGAAGCCCCAAAACCGCTTTCCGGCATATCGAATGCAGACCACACCACCGCAGAGAGTTCGAATGAAACACAATGCATACATTGGTCCACGCATACTTGGCATCTCCGCTTCGAAGCAGGTTATGTACATAATACCGCATCATACAACGCGGGTTACTCCATGGCGATTTCGAGCCATGTTTCATGAGTCTAAAAATTAAATTTCTAATTTAACCTCACGGTTCCCTGACCCACCAGAACACTGAAATGCAAATTGCTAGTAGTTACAACTCGACCTGAACTGTCAACAAGATGTCTCAAGCATTAGAGGTAACCAGTATCAACCACAACTACATCTTTCACTTCTTATGACCAATTGTCCAACCAAACCGCCTCCGAACGAACGGACGCACCGGAAGAGTTGGCTCAGGGATTTCCGTGGTTTCTCCGATCAACACCAGGCGAATGCCGGAGCAGTACCGTAACAAACGAGCCACGGACCGCGCGCCATCTGTCCTTCCTCTTCCTTGTCCCATCCTCTCCCCTTACACACACACTTACGCTAACATGCAATACGCTACCACACACACCGGGAGACCAGTCGGGAGCTTAAAGCTTGGCCCAGCTTGGGCGGTGTCCCGCTGGCGGGAGATACCTGGCTGAGGTATACCCGACGGTACGTCGGCGCCGGTTCTCGCCATCCAGCGGGAGATCACCACCACCTCCCGAGGAAAAATATGCACTACACTTACGGACCTAATGACCTGTAGATGTCGCCCCCGGGATCACTAACAACCAAACAACCAACAAAGCATGGGGACGTTAGCAGCCTTCCAAAAGAATCGCCTCCACCGAACCGCCTCCCGACGAACGCGCGCGGTTTTCGCTTCCTCGGCGCAGACTTGCGCTAATTTGGGGCTATGCGCGGACGCCGCGCCGGGCAGTGAATGGGGCGGGGCGGGGGCGGGGGCGGGGCGAGGGAGGGCGTTCAGTCGCGTCGTAATCCGCCGACTAACCCCAACAAGCGCGCCCGACACGCGTACATTGTACCCCCTTCCCCCTCGCACACACCGCGACGCGGGGCCCTGGGGCAGAAACAAAAGAATCCCGACGAGCGCGAGGTTAAAGGGCGCCCGGCTGAGAAGGGGGCGGGGCCGGGAGGGGAAAGGGCCCGGCACAAAGGGACCTCGACGCGCCGCCGTCGCCGCCGCACACAGACTTCCGCGCGGCGGCGGAGGGCGGGCAGGAAACCTTCCGCGATAAATACTGCGTCTGACTGTTTTTTGTGCGCCTTCTCCGCGGAGCGCGCTCCTAGCGGTCCCTGCGGCGGCGCCCAGCAACACACGCGCGTCTGCAGCGGACAAAGGCAACTGTATGCCACACGCCGCATCGCATACTTGATATTTATACGGAAATTTCATTCATTCATAGTCCTCTATTTCTACAATGGCAGTAAACAATTTCGCTTACATTTTTTAGCTCCGCATTAATGTGCACATTATTCGCACGCACAAAAAATACTTTTTATGGCATGATCACAAAATGTTTCATGAGTTTCACTGTCTTTAAAATCGAATATAATACTACAATAATTAATTTTAATGCCGTCGGAAAAATGAGTGTAGCAGGTTTTAAAAATACTATAATAACCAACCCATTTGAAATAGTAATAGTATCATTTATTAGGACCCTGACGCAAATTCTGCATACACCTGCACGCATATGAAATGTGGTATTATTTTTAGAGTCACGACGCTACGGCATTTTGCCAGTTCATACCACCTCACTCTCCTCAGTCCATAATTCTTTTTCTGGCACCACTTGTCTCGAACGTAAGGGCGATAGACAGAGAGAATTACGATGAATGTGTGCGGTCGCACACATCTGGATAAATACACCCACGTTCATCCCCGAGTATCCATGTCGTCCTGTGCGCATCGCTAGCAGGTGACCATGTCCTACGGATGCGCGACATCGACGACGATGTTTTAAGCAATGATAATAAAAAACCGACGTTTTTCTAACATCGATTCAATGCTCGAGGTTTTTACGTTTTACAGATTTTATTTGTGAATCAAAAAATCTCATGATCATGATTTTGTAAAAGACAATAGCACGATATAATAAATGATGGAACAACTGTCAGTTTTTATGTTCGAACGAAGCGAATTCTGTTTGTACTACTACCTTTATTGAACAGACAATCATCGCAGATGACTCCGGTGACCTTTCTCCTGACTTTCCTCGTATTTTGACTTTTGCTAGGCGAGCACGGCATGCGCCACGGGCGTCGGGCAATTACACATTAATAAACAGGCAATTCCATGGACACCACAAACCCAATCAGTAAAATACCTCGGGATGAACTTCGACACAAGAATCAACTGGAAAACACACATAACACTAAAATAACAACAAGCAAAAATAAAAATAGCTCAACTAAAACCCCTTATCTACTCCAAAAGCTGTATATCCCAAATGCCATTACAATTTACAAAGCAATAGACATATCATTATTGCTGTACGCATGTCCCACCTAAACCAATTCATCTATTTCTAACATTAATAAACTTCAAATTGTACAAAATAGATTCCTCATATTAGCAACACATGCCCCATGGTTCATCTCTAACGCCCAACTTCATAAAGAACTGAACATATCACCGATCATCAAACATATTGCCCATCCTTCCAATAATTTTTACTCCAACCTAAATACAATAAACCAAGCAGTCCACTACAACCTGGTCACTATAAATGACTTCCCTACTAGAATTAAGAGTAGGTTTCCTTTCGAATCGTTCTTGAACATTTTCTCTACTAATTGTTCGTAGTAGGGGCTCTTGTAGTTTCCTACACCTCTAGGAAGGTAGTTTAGTTTTAAATTTTAGTTACAATGTAAACCAGCAAATGCACATGAGATAGTAATTTGGTACTGATCTGTGTAATTTCGAAACACTCAATAAATAAATAAAAAAACGGCGTAGGGCCTCTCACTACTTCCCCTGACCTTCGGGGAATTGAGAATTGACCCTTTGAGATAACCACGAGCGCACAGGCTTTCAGGCTCATTTTTCCCGTATTATTATTATTATTATTATATTATTATTATTATTATTATTATTATTATTATTATTATTAAAGTTTGCTTTCATTTAAGCCTTAATTATAAATTAACTCGGACATTGTCAAATTAAATAATAATTGGTCGGTGGATTATTAACTTCGATATTTACCAGGGTGGCCACTAATATCCTCAAACAAATTTCCCTGACTTTTCTCGGTTTCCCAGAGCATTTAAACATTTTTTTCAATGATAAAATTTGTATAGTTGTTCACACTTTATTAATGCAAGCCTGAAACTAATTTCTCAGCTGTCTTATTTCGCTGAAAAAGGACAGATATAAAAAAAATTCAGCGAATAGAAATTGAACAAAATGTAATCTGTACTATATGTTTAGGAATAATATCTGGTATATAAGCTTTGGAAATTTTCCATGACTTGCAACGCTTCTTCCGCAAATTCCATCATTTTCCCAGACTTTTCCAGAGCATTGAGTTATTTCCAATTTTTCCTGGCAATCTGTGCTTTCCAGAATATGAGCACCGCGTCTATTTGAAACATCGAAGTTTTGCAATCGATGTCGCATCACTAAACGACCAACGAGACTAGGGATGGCAAAAAATCGTTTTTAAAACTTCGATATTTTCAACCAGAAACATCAATATATGGTGTTCGATGTAGAAACATCTATGTTTAAAAAAAACACCTCATGATATAATTAAAAGTTGAAGAAACTAATTTTTTTGTGGATTGCTCAAAACCAACAGCCATGGCATCTATCACTGTTGTCAATGAGCAGACGGAGAGATTTCTTTATGACTATTTTTGTGAGTTTGTCCAGGATGTCTCACTTTATTATAATTTTAACAAAATATCTATTATGTTTCATGGGAAGATTTAAAAGGGAGAGATAAAGATTCCTTCTTTACATTCGATAAAGATTAGTTTTAACATTTTATTTATACGTGATCTAACAATAAAATATATCTCATTTAAGTACAACAATTAAAATGGAAACGGGATGAGAAAATACTGTTTTCTCATCTTTAAAACATCGATGTTTTTGTCGATGATTTCTCATCGACATCGAAACACCTTTCGGTGATGTACCGAAAGGTCCATGCATCGGTGTTTGGGCAATATTTACCATCACTACATGCCACTTCCTATCGCATCGCGTCCCCCGGGCGCTCCGTGGGCCCCGTCGCCCTGTCGGCCTACGCTCTTTGAGATGAGAGGGGACAGAAAAGAAAAAAAGTCGAAGAAGCAATCGAGGAAGTGATTGTGCGAGGGAAAGAGGCACAGCTCTGGATGAGGGGCCGAAATATAGACGCAGTCAGCGGGGGTGTCATTCACAATTTCTCGCAAAACACAATCAAAAGAAAGAAACGAATAAGCTTCATTGCCACCCACGGATTAGGTAAAAGGTACAGACTGAAAAATAAGGTACACAAACAATCTTTTAACAAATTTGAATCATTTTTCACTACACTATAAACATTATTATATAATTACTTCTGAAAAAGTGATCAGGAAAATATTCGTCAATATGTAGAGAGACCTGATACTGAAAAGATGACATCGGAACGTAGCAAAAGTTTACGAGCAGGTGCAAGTCTGAGAAAGGAAATTTAATATATTCAACTGAATTTACGGCGAATTATTAAAGACATGTCACGACCAAAACATAAACAGCAAATACGTCCTTTCATAACATAGAAGAAATATTCTTATAGAAGAAAAGAGAACGGAAATTGAGTACTTTGGAGCCGTTAAATTCGTCACATATGAGAAAGTCGAAGTGGTGAATTTTCGAAAAACTGTATCATTTCGCTTCATTTGCAGATTTTCGGAGAGAGCGGATCAAGAAAAATTCTGATGCAACGAGTGGAACGAGAAGTATGCGAAATACAAATATCCCGAGGATCGCAGTGCGCTGCAGCCAGATTTCTCGCATTCAACGATGGCTGAACGAAATTACATGCACAGGCACTGATGGAATTTAAGATATTAAACCGTGGGAGGTAGCTCAGTGCATCAACTGATGCCTCTGCTGCGCCTCTTTTTAAGTACGCATGCCTGATCGAGTTTTCCGTGGTTTCTCCGATCAACACCAGGCGAATGCCGGAGCAGTACCCTACCAAACGGGCCACGAACCGCGCCGATCTGTCCTTCCTCTTCCTTGTCCTATCTTCTCCTCCCTTACACACACTAACATGCACTACACTACCACATATTCTGGGAGACCGGTCGGGAGCTTAGAGCTTGTCCCGGCTGGGGCGTCGCCCTGCTGGTGGGTGAGTCCTGGTTAGGGGGAAACCCCACTAGCCGACGGTAGGTCGGCGCCGGATCTCGCCATCCAGCGGGGAAGATCACCGCCATCGCCCGAGAAAAACATGCACTACACTAACGGGACTAATGACTAGAGTAGTTGACGCGCCCGGAAACACGAAAAAATCAATCAATCAATCAAAAATCGAGAAAAGTCGACCGCGGGATGCAGTCGGGCTTTTCCTGTTTTGCAGGCATGTACACAGTCGAGAAACGTTGGCCGCGGGATGCTGTCAGGATACGCTCCGCTCCCGGACATGAGGCGCCACCCCCGCGAGCCCCGACCTGTGGCCGCGGCGCGCAGCGGGGGCGGGGGCTCACGCCGCGCCCGAACCGCGTGCGGGCGGCGGGGGGGGGGGGGGGCGGGGCGGGGCGGGGCGGGGCGGAGGGCCGGCGTGATCAGATGGGGACCGGCGCGCGCTCGACGCCTCTGCCAAACCTCCCGGAGGTGCCTTGCCTCCGTCCACGAGGGGCCCACGCGGGAGAATCGAGCACGTCCAGCCACTGAAACTCTCTCCGATTCTAATGCGTAGTAATGCGATGGCCAAAGAAACTTATGCTATATCAACCGACAGGAAGGAAAAGAAGAGGAAGACCTAGAACATCGGGGTATGCAGGAGTACAAGATGCCTTGCGTGCAAGGAGTATTGAAGAGGAGGAAGAAGCATGGCGAGACCGAGACATGTGGCGTCGGAGGTCCGGGAAGCGGCGAGAAGAAGAAGAAAAAGAAGAAGAAAAAGAAGAAGAAAAAGAAGAAGAGAAAGAAGAAGTAATGCGATTCCAATACGGCTGCGCCAAAACGCTTACTGCTGCATATTTCACGAGTGGTATGGCATTCAAAATTATAGCAAACTATATAATAAATAATAAAATTGCTTGTTCGTGACTTCACAGAAAATTAAAATATAATTTAAATAGCATTTCTGTACTCCTAACTGAAAATTCAAAAATTTTCACTTTCATTTTAAGACAATTATTCTCTTGAACATATCACAAGATACGAACCCTGACATCACTATGTGTATACAGTATGCTTCTTCTCAACAAATGCGACAGCAATTTATCCCAAGAAAAACGACAAAATGTATTGGAGATAATGCGACAAATACACTCAACACCGTGTAGACGTTCAGCTGTTCACCGCGTCGCGAGATACATTATATCGAATATTACAAAATAGTAAAGCGGCTAAATCGAGTAAGACAGATCCGAAACTTTCAACATAGTCTCAAAATTTTTCTAGATCCTGACGTGCTGAATTGTGAATGCCACTGTTTATATCAATCTTCAAAAACCGCTAGGTTTATGCAATTTCGGGCATTGTCATGAACGGAATCCGTTTCGTCGGCCAGTTCCCTCCGCATCCTTCTCGGCAGCTTGTGGCACAACGAGATGGAGTGCCCAGACTAATTAGCACTCGCACCTACGCCTAGTGTTAAAGGCAGATAAACAGGATGTGACGCTTTAGCATACAATCGACAATTATCAACACCTTCTGGCGATCAAAGCAATGTTTAACATAGAGGCTGAGATAATGTTGCGAAGGCTACGGGAAAACAAGAAAGAACACCACACACCAGAGAAGAAAGTAGATAAAGGATTCCTATTCATATTAATTGTAAAAAAATATCTGTAAACGCCAGAGCAAAATAAACTTCTTTAAATTCCTCATCCTCATCTCGATCAGGTTTTTCGTCCAGTTTCCCTGATCCATTGAGCAAATGCTGGGATGGCCCCTTGTTTTGCTTCTGGACATAAATGAAACTTCATTATCTGTGCACGTCTTCTATAATTCAGTGGGAAATATAGTTATTCAAATTATCGACTCCATGTTGGCCCGGCAGGAAGTATTATTCCGAAGGACAACATGGATAAGAGCCAAAATGTATTGCCCTTTTATCCTTGAAAATCGATTTTATTACATGGGAGCTTTTTTTTCCAAATTTAAGTAGTATATGACTTAGTTTAGGGATCACAGAATTTTGAAAATGTGCACACAATTTACTTTTTCCCATAGCACGTCATACGCAGGTTTAACTGTTTTTTTAGGTAAAATAAATAAATAAATAAAATTAGACAATGTGAGAGGTGCGGACAGAATCATGATTGTGCGTAAGTAATTGAAAGGGAAATCCATGCATTCGCATACTTTAGATTACCCAATCCTCTTCTCTGCAAGTAACAGATGTAAAAGAGTAACTAGCTGCTTCAGAATGGCAGGATCTTTCTACCAGTATTTACTTCTCTAATCCCTTCAAACTAGGCAATCTTTTCAATATGCCTTCTCCCCCGTCTTCCCAGCTGCAATCGACGTCTAAAAGAATTTTTTTCACATTCTCGTAATTCTTTGATCCCATAACGGTAAATTCAAAAAATGACTAAGAATTTCATAGAAGAGAAAAACATGGCTCGTGCAAATTTTCTTTGAAAATGCAATAACGTTTAAAAATGCCCCAAATGTAATTTAAGACGTAACGGATATTACAATACTACATTTGTGAAATTTTTGAAATATCAAAAGAATACATCAAAATGGCGTTATGTAATTCAGTGGAATTATCAGTATCAAAAAGTATACTAGAAAGTAAAACAACCAAAGAGAAAGAGAAGAAACGCATCAACAAAAACAAATGCTGTTTTGTTCGAGAAGACATATTGAATGAATAACGAGGTGAATATACTAAGAGGAAGGGAAGGTATTGTAACACGCAAACGACGTGAGCTGGGTATCGATACACTGATCATGCTGTATCCTTGACCCTTCTTGCCTGCCGTTTCTCGAAAGTTTCCCTCCTCCCGTAACTCGAATAAATTCCAAAAACAACTAAACTGATTAATTTTTGACTGAAAAATGCAAATATTTGATTATATTAATCCGCAATTTCTCATACCTGAGGCTACGACTGTATTATCACACCCAGTGCATTAATGCTGACAACACAGCTGACGTCACGCGGCAAGGAAGAACGAATCCTCAGGATTAATGTATGCTGTTTTAGATCAGGCAATTTTTGCTTCTCCGGGATCCCATACACTCGACAGTAGCATTTTTGCTACTGCAGGCTATGGTTTTGTACAGTATGTTTTAAGATCGACTGTTTGTACAGTATGTTTTAAGGTTGTGAGTTAGGAACCAAAAAGTAGATGCTCCATTACACAGATATGGTTCGCAGTAAATATAATCCATAAATTGAGAGATTTCTTGTGGCGAAGCATAATTATTTAGCGCGTTCGGAATAATATGAGAAGTAACATTTTCTACTTACACATCACGGATATGGAAGTGAAAATATGTCATATGTGGCAACTGGTAAATACGTGCATAGCTCATTCATTCGAGAATGATAAATTGGCTCATAAATATTCATCCAGATTCTTTCTCGACGCATGCCTCAATTACAGAGAGTCAGAACTGTCCAGGTACGATAAACTACCAACACACGTGTGTATGGGTATTAGTCAAATGCTGCGCACAACGTGAGAAATGAGATTGCTTTTGCGATAAAATGAGTGAAAGCAGCGTTGTTTTTAAAGCTCCTGGGTCTGTTGAATCAGTAGAATATTGTAGAGAGTGTATTACTCACAGTAATATTCTACCCCCTCCCCAACACAAGCATTTGGAAAATCAACAAATTTTGCAGGAAAATCTCTCGCGTATGCCAGTCTTTCATAAAGAAACGATAAACAAGTATTGGAATTCAATTAATCATTTTGTTTATTTTTCTGCCCCTCACTTCATTGTAGTCTGATGGTTCACGTGTCCACATTCCTTCATTAAATATTTAAAAATGTATTGCCAAAAGCAGTATATGGAAATTCACTTTATACTTGCAGTAGTTTCAGAAGATAAAGCAAAGAAAGGAACCACAGATGATCGCAAATTGTGGCGGAATGATGAAACCTCCACAGGCGACCAGGCGTCGTCTGCTAGTTCCTATGCCACACGACCACTTTGCGCAGAATCCTACGGCCGAGTTAAAATTCCAGTGGGACGCGCGCGGGCGTTTGCTCGGGCGGCGTCTGTGCTCGAGCGGTTGGGGGCGGGAGAGTGAAACGTTGTCGAAACAACAGACGGTGGTCACGCCGAGGGGCGGGGTGACCGCAGGGCGGGGCCGGCTCGCCCGCCGCCTGTCAATAGTGAGCAAGCGTGGCCGGCGGCGGGCGCTGAGCGGGCGCTGGGCGGGCGGGCGCGGGCGGGCGCGGGCGGGCGGGCGCGGGCGGGGCGGGCGGCGGGCGCGGGCGGGCGGGCGGGCGGGCGGGCGCGGGCGGCGCGGGCGGGCGGTGGGCGGGCGCTGGGCGGGCGTGGGCGGGCGGGGCGGGCGGTGGGCGGGCGGGGCGGGCGTGGGCGGGCGCGGGCGGGCGGTGGGCGGGCGGTGGGCGGGCGGTGGGCGGGCGGTGGGCGGGGCGCGTGGCGGGTGGGCCGGCGCTGGGCGGGCGCTGGGCGGAAGGGCGTGGGCGGGCGAGCGCTGGGCGGGCGCTGGGCGGGCGCTGGGCGCGACGCCACCGCACGCGTCCCAGGGCAAATTTGCGCTGCTCCGGCAACAAACCCGCGACCAGCGACCCGAGTGCCCGGCGGCAGGGGGAGGCGAGCGAAGGCAGGGGATGGGAAGGGAAGGGAAGGTTGGGATGAGAACGGATGCGATGGGAAGGGATCGGGTGGGATGAGAAGAGAAGTGATAGGAAGGGAAGCGATGTACTCAGATGCATTACAATACTGACATACTACTTTCGTTCTCAAATCTACGAAACGGATGATCTTCGTTTCATTTGCAAATAAGCGGCATTAAAGTAACATTCAAAATTATATATTACGCATTTTTTGTTTCCTTCCATAGTTGATGAATTTCATCCTATTTTATGAAGACTCATTGGATTCTTTTTCTCATTGTTGTGTTACAGACATCAATATTACGAGTCATAACTTGACAAAGTCTCCCTGTAACGTAGGCCAATGCACCCTACAAACATACCAAATGTTTTTATTTCTACTGTGCTGTTGTAGTTACTTAAATAACATAATTATGTACGACTAAACGCTGTATAATAATAGCAGCATTGGCGTGTTAGTGAGGCTTCGTGTTGAATATTCAGTGTGATTTGACGAAATTTCAAGCAACTTAATAACACCAAAGTTCACAGCTTACGAAATTTAAATTTATTTTCATTTATTACGAGTAATGGAAAATAGAAACATAGTCAACCGCCAGTTTTATTCACTCACTCGTTACTCATATAACTCACCAGATTGTTATTAACAGAAAAGTCAAGTCGTAATTTAACATTGAGAAATAAAGTTTTACATATCCAGAAAATACAACGCTAAAATAACAAACAGCGTGACATACTCATTAACAAGCAAATGAAGAGCGAGTGCGCTTCTCAATCTATTCGCGCCTTCGTCGTCTCAATCTATTCGCGCCTTCGTCGTCGCGATCGGGCAACGGAGCAGGGGCGTGGCGTGGCGTGGCGGGGCGGAGCGGGGCAGGCGCAGAATGGAATGCGGCGGTGCCGGGCGCGCGCTGCCAGCTGACCTCCCGCGCTCACCGCCCACGCGCACGCACGCA
This sequence comes from Teleogryllus oceanicus, assembly GCA_964035755.1. Lineage (NCBI taxonomy): Eukaryota > Metazoa > Arthropoda > Insecta > Orthoptera > Gryllidae > Teleogryllus > Teleogryllus oceanicus. Next base: position 57,684,703 of record CAXIVR010000002.1, on the reverse strand, counting down.
CGCAGGCGCTGCCGCCGGAGCGCTGCGGGAGAAAGCACCTGCTGCCCGCATCCAGGCGCGTGCGCTCTCCTCCGCGTGCACTGAGGCGACATCCACAACAAAACACCCATCGATTGATTGATTGATTTTTTTCGTGTTTCCGGGCGCGTCAACTGCTTCGGTCATTAGCCCCGTTAGTGTAGTGCATGTTTTTCTCGGAGATGGCGGTGGTTTCCCCGCTGAATGGCGAGATCGGCGCCGACCTACCGTCGGCTAGTGGGGTTTCTCCTAACCAGGACTCTCCACCAGCGGGCACGCCCATCCGGGACAAGCTCTAAGCTCCGACCGGTCTCCCGGAATATGTGGCAGTGTAATGCATGTTAGTGTAAGTGTGAGTAAGGGGAGAGGATAGGTCAAGGAAGAGGAAGGACAGATCGCGCGCGGTCCGTGGCCTGTTTTGCAGGTTACTGCTCCGGCATTCGCCTTGTGCTGAACGGAGAAACCACGGAAAACTACCGATCAGAGCAGCCGACCACTAGAATTCTTCTCCAGACAGCGGCCGAATTCGACTAGCTGAAAAGCTAGCGTCGAAACTCCTGCCGCAGTCAGGACTCGAACCTAGGACCTCCCGGTCGGAAGCGCTGCAGTGACATCAGTTGATGCACTGAGCTACCGCTACCGGTCAAAACATCGATTTTACCGAACTTCGATGTTCATAATATATCGGCCAAAAGCCATCGATGTTTTACAGATGGTTCAGTAACCTCTAACATTAAGTTCGTGCAACAAAAATGTGAATTTGACAGGGGTCGTGCATATTAATTTTTATTAACACTTTAACGAAAATAAAGTTAAAACACCTATCCATGTGCTGAGAACGAGGGAAGGCGAAGGAAATAGAACCAGTGCATCAGGATCATCCCGGGCGAGGGATTTAAGTTTGCTCGATGAAGGTAGAGAAAACCTATTTGTTTGAATCGAACACACAAAGACAGTGGTACTATAAGTTATTTTTTCATATTTTAACTTTGACAAGCTTGTGATTATGGGAATAGTTCGATCACGAGCAAAAGATCGAAAACGTAAAAACATCGATGTTAAAGAAAACGTTCAATACAACGAGATTTTAAAAAAATCGGTGTTTTTGTAGAAACACGGATGTTTTTGAAACACCGGCGTCGATGTCGCATCCCTACCACGTGGTGGGCGGGGGGGGGCGTAGGGGGGGGCGGAGATTCCAACGCTGGAGCAACGGCGCGACGCACGGCGCTTCCAACCGCTCAAGCAACACAAAAGCTCACTAATTCCACCATTACGTAAACGTAGAAATCCACTGTCTTCTTCAAGAAATGGCACTAACATAAACGGTTTTCGGGTTCCTAATGGAAATAACGGGATGCCACACATGACTCACTACTTGAAGTGAATTGATTGAACTTACTACTCTACTTGAAAACGACTCTTGCAATTTTGGTAAATGTTTCGTCGTATTTCAGAACACTCAGCAAATTGAAAATCTAATATTATCAAAGCGCGACCCTTTTAAAATGGTTCTTCGATAAGCAAACAATTTCAAAAACTACAGAAAACGAATATAGTGCGCAAGGCCAATCTTCCACAATAATTGTTAATAATTATCGTTCTATATTTCCTAAGAAAAATACAGCGATTTCTAGAGTTGTTGTTAAGGTAGTATAAGAGAGAATACTTCTGGCTTTTAAAATCGAGAACTAAGTTCAAACGAATCTTGTTAGAATAAACATCACTCTTGCATAATTCAGTCTTGACAAGATAAACATATTTCCTAACTGTTTATGTTTGTTCTTACGCCGTACACCTGAAATTACTTTATGTAAATGATAATGACATAAGACCAACTAAATAGCAAATAGTAAAGACACCAAAACTCGAAAAGTAGTTTCAAAATTTGAAGAATTTCTTAAACAATATAGCAGCATTGTTCTTGACATTTGAAATCGAGAGTTGCCTACTTCGTAATATTTATGGTTTGTGTTTTCCTTTTTAATTTTGGAACGGACATTGTGTACAAGACTTTTGAGGCAGGCGTAGCCTTTTTGACTTGAGTTATGAGAACGACCTCTGTATTTTGTGGCACCCGGAAAACCATTACAAGAAAAAGCACGTAATAAAATAAGTTTCTAACAAGACGGTGGAACGATAACCGTCGCAAAGGCTTCTTCAGGATCCAGTGGTGTAAACTAAATACACTTCACATACCTTTCGATGAGACGACTGATACAATACAGAAACAATAAACGAGACGTAAAAAGATAACTAATACTTTTTTTCAGTTTTCAAACGAAGCACATCACTCGCAATATCTTGCACACCATGAGCCAAGGGCTGAGGCACTTCAACTTGGATAACGAACTCACAAGCAGCACACTTGAACCAAAACGAACACTTTGATAACACACACACACACACAGAACCACCACAAACACGAGCTGAGGCAGCGGTTGCCAGGCGCTGGCGGAGCGACAGCCTCCACCCACTCGCGCGCGCAGTCGCCAGCCGGGGCTCCAACGGCACTCCGCGGACGGGCACGCCCCCAGCGGGACAACGCGGCCGTCGGCCTCGCCTCCGCCGATCGGAAGCGCGCGCGCCAACCAAATAAGAAACGCACCGGAGGGGGCGAAATGCCAGCAGCGCGCGCGGAACGTGCGCGTGGAGCGGGCGGCCGAGCACGCGACTCGCGCGGGCCTCCCGCAGCCGCGCCGCCCTTACGAAGCCCCCGGCACTCGCGTCCGGACAGGCCACGAAGAAAGACGCTGCACACAACGAAATGACAGCCCACGGAGAAAGCAAACGACCCACACAAAAACAGTGGACTGAGGAATAAGAAGAAAAGGGGAAAGGTTGCGATGTCAAAGAACACTCACAGCAAAAGATGATACACGATTTCATGGAAGGAAATCAGCAAAAAAATAGATGTAAATACGTCAATGTTCGGGAGAAAGAAAAGCAAACGGAAGTGAAGAATCAGGAAGTTGTTCGACAACAGGACGGCTCGGAGAAAGCGGCGGTGCCGGCTGGCTGATTGTGCGGCGGTAGAGGCAGAGGCAGAGGCGGGGACGTGCTAGAGACGGCGATGGAGTTGGCGACTGCGGCCGCGGTGGGAAGCGAGTCGAGCCGTGTCGGGCCGTGTCGGGCCGTGCCGGCCGCCGCTTCGCACGCGACCGGCTCGCCTGCGGCCACGTGGCCCGGCTGGCGCAGGCACGTGCCTTGGCCCTCCCCGACCCGCCTCGTTCCGCCCCGGCAGACGCACCCTCACTCCGTGCACGGGCCCCCGCCCAGGCACATTTGGAAAGGGGGCCCCGTGGCCTTACGGAAAAAAAATCCCTTGTAAACATGTTCAATCCCTGGATTTTCCCTTTTTTTTCAATCTGCCAATTTGGGGAAGAAGCTCTCATAGCAACCTGGCAACCGTGTTAATCAACCCCAACGCGGCGCCCGCGAGCACCGTGATTTACGTAATGTATTTCTCATATGCGAATCACATAATGCCGATTTTTTCTAATTAATTACAACATCCCAATATATATACTGTGACAGTTGAATATTTTCCTGTTAGTAAAGTCTTGAATATTCCTTTTGTTGCATTCATTCTATTTCTGTTGGAGACACTCCAAATTCTACGTTAGTGATTGTCAAGTTTATGGTTGCAGGACGTAAGGGAAGGATTATTAAATTCGATTATTACCTTGCTCCTTGTACGATGATCCCCCACAAAAACCAGGGAATATGATTTTTCCTCAGCTGTGGTAAGAATTGTAGTGTTTTCATTTTGGGATTCGTTATATTCAATGAAAACATTCATTACTGCTAGTTACCATGTGAACTTAATTAAGAGTTTCTGTTCAATAGTCGTGTCTTGTGTTCTAAAAGTGTGTTCATGTTCCGAATCAATATAACTTTACTAATTGGTATTTTCATCAATACCTATTCAAGACAGAAAAATGGACAGGACTGCTGTAAATTGTTCGACATAAAATCAATTGCTATTATTGTAACATTGAAGATATATTTCGTTCTTCTTGTAATAAGCTTTATTCACTTTCTGGCATACTGTAATAAGTAAGTAAAAAAGTGGGGCCCAGAAATAAAGATGACCACCTCTTGTTTTAGGCCTTGCACGCCTAAAATTCACAGATTAATAAATACTGAGGGACGAAAATATTCAAACCTATATTGTGATGTACAATAGATGAGAAATATAATTTGCACTGAAATATCAGGGTTTCAAAGAAGCAAATATCATCATTCACCGAGACTGAAACATTTAGATCGTCATCTTAACGAAGTTTATGCTGGAGTAGCACTTCTCTCAGTCGTTTCGAATGCAGCATGTACAATTATGTTCCTGTTACCAATAAAGACTTTCGAGGAACGGAAAAACTAATCTAGCTGAAGAAAAAAACACCACAACCATTTGGTAGCGTCCTTCTTGCCTTCCAGCTGGGAGGGAGTATTTGAATGAGTCATAAATCAATGTAGCGTGTTTCAACAGAGCTCCCTAGTTTCTTTGAACGACTCCAGGCACCGCGGCTCTTTCATTTCTTAAATTGGGGAGAGACCAACAGCCTCCCGCGACGCTCTTGTTATCTTGACAAAGGCATCAGTAAAGCAGTGACTTTCTACGAATGACCCAACTGATACACATAACACAAATCAGTTTTGAGACATCTATAGACTAGTTACTTTTTTAATCTACTTTTGAACTTTGCTTCACCAGTTGCTTAGTATATGTACTTATGAAACATATTTTTACAGTTAGTATCAGCTATTCCGATTTTCTTGTAACAAGGCACATTTCTTTATCCGATGAGAGCAAAAAGAGGATGTAAACTTAGCCATTTCGATAGGCAATTGCTGATTGCTTCTTGGCTGTCTGGGTGACGCCGCGTAGCGGGCTGAGAGGCCGACGTTTCGCCTGACATGTCGCAGGTTTCCTCAGGGTATTGACATCGCGATGTTGTGCGTCGGGTGTTATATATTGTCCGGCCTGGGCGGCCGGGAGGGGGGGAAGCTTACGTGTACAATTGCTGATTGGCTGTAAGTACGCAATACACATTTCTCCTTCCTTGCTTCTGCAGGAAATAATAACAAATACAACCAGATTTCATGTACAAATTTTAATTGAAGTAAATACACTAATGTCCTACTGTTCCAGTCACAACTCAGTGCAAAGATAACAGATAAGACTGAACGATGTTTTACCTTGAGATGTTGATACCATTACACCAGATCAGCACCATATTCACACTTACCTGTGGACAAAAGAAAAATAATTCAGTACAATATTTCATTTCATAAAGAAAAGGCAAACACTATTTTCATAAAACATTCCATTTCATAAGGTGTGAAGCAATATCAGTTCAAAGAAATTCACTAGTTTCGCAAATGGATGTCAGCAATTCACTAGAAAATACTTTCAATCTCGGTGATCGCGAAGAATTAAACTAGTAAAATCCTTTGACATCTATTATTAAAGATATTGAAACAGGAGATTCTAAAATAAAACAATATTTCTTACGTAAAAAATAATTAGATTTTTCTGATAATAATTTATTAAATTACTCGCATTAAATTGCTCATATTATCAACGACATTGATCCTTATTTTCTAAAGTGGTCATAATTCTTCAAAACGTGCGCCACGTTGCCTTAAAATATAGCTTAGAAATATTCTTTCTCTTCTGGAGGGAATACTTAGCAATTTCCAGAAGTATTTCAATTACCAATAAAATTTGCTTGTTTTGAACTTTCTGAGAACGAGAGTCGGTTTCGTCAGATTCATCTTTAATTTGTGAACTCCATTCATATAATCATCAGAAAGTTTCTGATAAAATATTAGAAATTTAAGTTTGTCAAAATAACCGTAACGAAATCATCTTTGTAAAAGTTTATGAATCGTTAGTTTATCACCTTTAAGAGTCAACTGACAACGAAACAGTTCTGTGGAGAGTAAGTTACTTGCTTCCCAGTTAACTACAATGGCCAGAGTGGGCGTGTTGATTATCAGCGATGAGAGGGCACCCGAACAAGACCATTGGCAAACTGCTACGCAGCTGGGGCTGAAATACGACGCCATAACTGTCAAATGCCTGAAATTAACATAGTTCTTAAACAGACGTACAAAAGATGTACTCCAAGTAAATATAATTCAGAAAACTATTGAAATCGCTCTGAGACATTCGAAGCTTAGAAAAGAATCAGAACCAATAATGTTCTCATAAATAAAAATCTAAGTGTAAAATGTTTGGGAGCGACTGTGAAGTCTTCAGATCACAGACAAGTGGTTGTGACTCATTTATAAGCTTGGAAAGCGATGTATCTTTAAATTCAGTTCCCAATCCCCCACAACTTGCCGAGCGGGCGGGGAGGACACATGAACATCTATTCTTTAATTGCATATTGTTTCATTTTCATGTTTTCTTTCATTTCTTCACAGAATGTTCGTCTTTGATTATTTTACCCGTTGGTAAAGAAAACAGAAGAATTCAAAGACAGTCCAAGAAAAGTCCAGTGAGAATAGAGAGAGAATAAAGTTGAATTCAAAGAAAACGAAGAGAAGATACAGGGAATTAACATTATTAAAGAAAGGAACGAAATTGGTGAGAAATGAGATGGAAGAGGAGCGTAATTGAGGACATTGAGGTCAATAAAGTGCGGGGCATGTAGAAAACTACAAACTTAAAAAAATAGAGAACAATTGCAAATAAAAAAACAACAACATAAAACAACATGAAGGAATAGGATAGATATCAACTTCAAGAAAACGCTGCCGTGTCGAAGATTTCAGTATATTGAAAATTGCAAAACGGCCGCCCGGAAAGACGTTGAAAACACTACAACAGAGAAACAGGAAACGAAAAGCGCGGAGGTTGTTGGCGCTGGCGAGAAGATTGATTGATTGATTTTTCGTGTTTCCGGGCCGTCAACTGCTTTGGTCATTAGTCCCGGTAGTGTAGTGGATGTTTTTCTCGATGGATGACGATCAGCGCGACCTCCTCGGCTAGTGCGAGTTTCCCTCTAATCAGGACTCTCCCACCAGCGAGACACCACCCCAGCCGGAACAAGCTCCCGACCGGTCTCCCGGAATATGTGGTAGTGTAGTGCATGTTAGTGTAAGTGAGTGTGTAAGGGGAGAGGATAGGACAAGGAAGAGGAAGGACAGATCGCGCGCGGTCCGTGGCCCGTTTGGTAGGGTACTGCTCCAGCATTCGCCTGGTGTTGATCGGAAAAAACACGGAAAACTACCGATCAGAGCAGCCGGCCGCTAGAATTCTCCTCCAGACAGCGACTGAATTCGACCTAGCTGAAAAGCTTGTGTCGAAAATCCGCCGCCGTGGGGAGTGGGAACCTAGGACCTCCCGGTCAGAGGCGCTGCAGTGACATCAGTTGATGCACTGAGCTACCGCTCCCGGTACGAGGGGAAGAGAATTGCTGGGCTGAAGGAGTCGTAAATGAGCGCAGAGGGGGTCTATTCCGAGAGCAGCACGCACACGGACCGCGACACGGGGAGGATGCAGGGAATCATCCCGAGGCCACACAAACTGCATGCAAGCTATGCATCTGTTTGACTGATTAGAGATTTAGGGCGCAACAACTAAGAACATTAATCCCTTAAGTGCAGTTTGAGTTATCGTGGAAGGTGGCCGTGATCTTCCGCCGTTTCGGGGCGAGATCCCCCGTGTGCAGGGTACTGCCACAATAGGAAAAAGCTGTAAACTCACGACTGGGCATCTGGAATGTATGTTAGAGCATGTGAGTGTGTGTAATTAAGGAGTGAAGAAGGAAAAATCACGCGGAGTCAGTGGCCAGTTTGTTAGGGTACTGCGCTAGATTGTTGATAGGAGAATCCTCGGAAAACAACCGATTAGAGCAGTCGGCCACTAGAATTCTCCCCCAGCATTGGCACCCAATTTATTCCTGAATATGATCTCTGACCAAAAACCCTACTAAAATCAAAATTATCAACAGTAAACTCGAAAGGTGAAATTAAGACCGCTTTTCTTGACAACGAAATGAGTTACACTATATTGTTCAAAATTCTTGATAACGTCCTAATAAGCGCGAATAATACATACTCTATATAAATAAAAATGAATCGCCGAAATGTAGTAGCATAACTTTCAAACAACTGCACCAACTTAGATACTTCTTGTGTGTGTGTTCGTTATTGTCAGAACAAGGTTTATATAAAAGAAAAGTTTTAAATAATCGAGACAAATTTTTAAAAATCTCATCTGTGAGAGATCTTCAATACATTAACAAATTATTAAGAGTAAAAGGGAGAGAAGAAAAAGGAAAGGAGAAAATAGAGATAAGGAAGAGAGAGGAGGGACAGAGAAAAGAAGAGGTAGACTAGGAAGTCCGGAGGAAAACGAGGAGGGGAGAAAAGAAAGTGAAAAGAGGAGGGAAGAGAGAAAATGAAGGAGAGAGGGAAAAGATAAGAAAAGTCAAGGGCAAAAAGAGAGAAAAAGAGATCGGGAAAAGTGAGATAAGAAGAGAGGGGAAAATAGAACGGCTAAAAAGGAAAAAAGAGAGAAGAGGAAATGAGAGAAGAAAGGGGAAAAGAGAGAAAGAAAAAAAGAGTGAAAGTTGGGGTGAAAGAGAGAGAGAGAGGAAAGAGAGAGAGAGGGCAAGACAACGTCTATCGGGTTCTGCTAGTATATTAAAAAATATATTAAGAATTAGCTGTATACGTTGACATATCTGCAAATGTTTTGTCACAAAAGAAGTTTCTTTATTCATGGCTGGAATTATTAAAAGCCCACGAAAGGCCATGGTCGCAAATTAGGTCCCTCAGAAAAAAAAAGACGATTCAACCTTCGCGGCAAAACTTTAAAGCGCGCCGCTTATGTTTATTACTTCCCTGCGCGAAGAGTAATGATACACGCCGATAGGTTTATCCTCAATGAACCACTGTTATTTGCCGAGCGCTGCAAAGCAGGGCAGTTTTTCTATTAAACGGCTCTACTACACTAAGCGACTCTTTCATAAAACAACAACCATGTCGTTGGAAGGCTTGCCTTTCCAATTTGGAAATGGATTATGTCCGTGTGGCGCGCTTTACAGGACGAGCGGGTGTGCGCCGCGCGTGGAAGAGGCTGTGAGATGAAACAGCTGCACCGACAGCGAAGAAGCATTGACATCATTACACACTGAGTCCAACCCAGCATCTCCTTAGTCGAAATACAGTTGCACACAGGGAAGGTTAATACAATCACTTGAAAATTGGCCGGGGTTTTCCGGTTTAACCGGAACCCCCAGCATTCCAAACGGAGAATTCTAGCGGCCGGCTGCTCTGATCGGTAGTTTTCCGTGGTTTCTCCGATCAACACCAGGCGAATGCCGGAGCAGTACCCTACCAAACGGGCCACGGACCGCGCTCGATCTGTTCTTCCTCTACCTGCCCTACCCTTTCCTCTTACACACACACTTACACTAACATGCACTACACTACCACATATTCCGGACGGGAGCTTAGAGCTTGTCCGGCTGGGGCGTGCCCCGCTGGTGGGAGAGTCCTGGTTAGGGGGAAACCCCATTAGCCGACGGTAGGTCGGCGCCGGATCTCGCCATTCAACGAGGGAAGATCACAGCCATCTTCCGAGAAAAAACATGCACTACACTAACGGGACTAATGACCAAAGCAGTTGACGCGCCCGGAAACACGGAAAAACCAAACCAAACCATTGAACGTCGTTTTCAAGGATAGGTTCGATGACTTCAAAATAAAGAAATTAGGGTAATTTCACTACAAACTTTCTTAAAGTCAACCCTATCCTATGTTTTTCAATTGATAGCTGTTGAAGAGGCGTCTTCTCATTCTGATAGTGTTGCGGTTTCTGTAGTGAATGTATTATCCCTGGAGATAGCGGTGTTCCTCCGCTGCTGGAAAGTGAGAGCGACGGCGTCGACCTTCACGTCCTCACCACCAGCTAAGCCCCGACCGGTCTCCATGTGTGGTAGTGAGTGCATGTAGGTTTGAGAGTAAGTAAGGTAGGATAGGACAAGGAAGAGGAAAGAATGTCCGGGCAGTGTCCCATTTGTTAGGTATTCGCCTAGTGTTGATCGTGGAAACTACGGAAATTACCGATCACAGCCGCCGGCCGCTAGGATTCTCCTTCAGACAGTGGCTGAATTCGTTGTCGCTGTCTAGTGTCCAAAATCCGCCTCCGTTGGCCCTTCCGGATCGGGGCTGGACAGAAAACGGTAACGGTCCTTCTTTGCCGACACAGACACAGCAGCTGGAATTCGTTTCAGATGATACAGGAGCGACCAGTGGCTCGGAAAGGTTCGCTTGAGCCAATGCGCATGCGCGGCGCATCTCAAGGCGCACAGCAAGTTAGGCGCACGCTCCCAGCAAGGGCAGCGCCGCAGGAGGACGCGCGCGCCAGGGCAAGGGCAGCAGAGAAGGAGGGCTAAATGAGGGGGAGAGGGAGGGTAACGGCGAAGGCGAGGGCGAGGGCGAGGGCGAGGGCGAGGGTGAGGGCGACAGCGAGGCAAGGTTGTAGGCGAGGGCAGCCGAGGGTGGTGGCGAGTGCAAGTGCGAGGGCGAGGGCGAGTGCGAGTGCGAGTGCGAGTGCGAGTGCGAGTATGGTAGGAGTATGAGTAGGAGTATGGTAGGTAGAGTGAGTACGAGGACGAGGCGAGTGCGAGGGCAGGGCGAGGGCGAGGGCGGGAGGCTGGGGCGAGGGCGAGGGCGAGGGCGAGGGCGAGGGCGAGGGCGAGGGTGAGGGCGAGGGGCGAGGGCGAGGGCGAGGGCGAGGGCGAGGGCGAGGGCGAGGGCGAGGGCGAGTGCGAGTGCGAGTGCGAGTGCGAGGCGGGGCGGGGCGAGGGCGAGGGCGAGGGCGAGGGCGAGGGCGTGGGCGTGGGCGTGGGCGTGGGCGTGGGCGAGGGGCGCGGCGCCGCGATAGCGCCTGTCAACGCAGGCGAAGAGGCTCTGAACAAGGGGCCTCTGAGGAGAGCGGCTGCACCCCACCCGGGAGGCCGCGCCCACACGCTGGCTGCCGTTGCCCCAGACCACGGTGCCAGCCGCAGTCGCTTCCGCTTCCTTCCCCAACGGTCGGCGTCCCCGAACCCGTAGTCCTCTGTCTGCATATCGAGTTCTCATGTTCGATTAAAATTTCTTGGCCCCTGGTGAGTTAGGAGTGGGAGAGCTCTGTTATCCAATTGGAAGCTTCAAGTTTTGAAACTGAAGTTACCCACTGTACAACAGTCTGCCATCTCAGAATTCACCGGGGAACAAAAAATTATAATCAGAAAATAAAACATCTCGCCAGAAGACTATTGAACCAACAAGACACTTTAGAATAGGATCTAAGGGCATTATTTATTACAACACTTTTCCACACAAAAAGATTCTTTCCAAGAAGAACTCTCTGAATAGTAGTTACCAATCACTATTCAAACATAAACATAATTAAGATAGGTTGACCTCAGGATCTCCCCTAGCCCCCACTCTTTTTAACATACATAGAAGACAACGTTCAATTCCATACAAAAAAAAGTTTGCTGACGTCACAACAATTTACTTAAGAGGAAAATCACTTATAGCAATCAAAAGAGAATTCCTGTATATAAATCTAACAGAATGCTAAGCGTAAAAATTAAAAATAAAACTAAACCCAAACAAAACGGCTGCTAAAATATTCATACTAGCACCATCTCTTTCTCGTTCCCCATTCACATTATATAATGAAACTATAAACTGGTACCCTTCAAAAAAGCCCTTAAAAACTTCGTCCCGACATTCATACCACACTAAAATGAAAATATCATACTGGCAGTAAAATAATACAGGCTAAAAACAAACAAATTCAACAAAAACCGATAATCAATAGAGACAGCCATTTACCGTATGCCACAGCACTCGCAACATTCAAAACGATACTTCCACCACTGCACGCATATCCAATATGGCTAAAAGCCGCCAAAAATAACCTGAAAAAACAATCATTCAAAATAATTTCCTAAGAACAATTAAAAAAGTGTCATGGCTCTTATCAAATATACAGCTTAATAAAGAATTCAGTCCCGATCCACTCTATTCTAGTCTCAGACCACAGACATCAAATTTCACAGGATTCAACCTAACCAGAATTCCAATATATACAACTACCAGTAGCACCCACTTGTTTAGAATTTGGTACCAAGTGACCAAACATAGAATCAACATAATTTTGAAGGTATTTAAATATGGAATGTAATTTAAAATTAACATTTATAGAGTCACGAATTTCTATTACAGTAATGTTATAACATAGTAATCGATGGAAAGAACTGTTTTTTCACGCAGCATTGTCCTAATTGAATTTCACCTTAACACGTCCAGTTTCAATCAAATTCCGGATATAGAAATGAGAATAAGTTCAGTCGACTTTAGTTGTAGTTAACTTTTACCGACTTCCGTTTTTCATTCATTTCATCAGAGGTTCACTATATTCGATGAACACAACGTACAAAACAATGTTTTAATATTATTGGTTGGATTACAACAGAAGTAGAGTAAAAAATCCAATCGCTGCCAATTCTAAAGTTCATTATCTTCATGCTTCCTTCTCACTTCATTTTACATTGCCCACACGCTGAAAATCTATTACTAGTTTTCAACTTGCCGTCTGCACGCACTCAGAAGTCTTCAGGTTGAACAGAAATGGCACTGATAAGGTGAAGTATTTTCCTTAGTGGTACGATTCCCTCAACCCTTTTCATTCTCCATAAATGTTTCAAAATATCTCGCAAAACTCCTTACATCCAAATCCGTATTCTTCCATAAATTCGGGGAACTGATCGAAATTAATTTTTTTGGGAGTTATATTTAATAAGATGTCTATTACACAATCTTCTGCGTGTTTGTTACGTATGAGGATCGGGACCAGTGACTTCAGTTCACTATATCCGAAAGTTCATTATATCCGAGTTCGTTATATCCAGATTCGACTGCAGTCGCAATCGTTCTAGTATATGCCTCCTGAATTAACTCTGCGTCTTCAACAGCAAGCCGCCCGGCGCTCGCGTTTGCGTACGCCGCGGAGGTGGCGCTGGCGGCGGCGTATCGGGGAGCAGTCAGCGAATGAAATATCTGTGCCAATAAATAACCGCCACTCGCCCCCTCCCTGCGCGGCGGTGATCCGTCACACGCAAACGCGATGGATAGCGCTCCTCCGGGCACTCGCTCTGGAAGGACTCGGCCGGGGGCGGCTTACGTCGCTTCGCGTTCGGTCATGGAGTTACGGATCAGCTGGCCGGTTGGTTCGACTCCGATTTAAATAGAGTGACGCTTCAAGGTCACAGGCTAGACGGAGAGCGGGACACTGTCATCCAATTGGGAGCTTCCTTACAGCTTTAATTGTTGGTATTGGAGCTCCCGATTGGAAGACAATGCCTCCCTCCTCTTCCAGATCGTGTCCTTGAAGTGGCAGTGGGGAACTCGGAGAAAGGGTTCTTTGGTTCTCCTTTCTTGATGGTCTCGTCGACTCCCAAGTCCCAACGCAGAGAAATCTTAGGGGACTGAAGAAAGAAGACCTAATGCACTGGAGTTCAAATCACTGTTCAAAAGCGATTCCTGACTATATACCTCCTCCTAGTCATGCATTTCGACGTCTCTTATTTTCAGCATTTCACAATCACTAGGCATTATTTTTGATACGGGAAGAAAACTATTGTTTTTGCTAATGGTCTGGACAGCAAAACGTATTAACAAAAACTTCAATCTCGGAAAATCATTTTAAAATCGTTGATCTTAATTAGCTCTTGTAAAACTAATTGTGTGTAAGCATAGAGTTTATTTCTTGTTCAAATTACGCAGTTGAAAGGTTGGGACAGTAACACCAAATCTCAAATCTCGATTTTTATATCATAATTAACGTAACACGTAAAGAAAAAATGGGGGAGTTTTTGAGAAAAAACATTTTTTATAAATTTCCTTTACTTCAAACAAAACTCAAGTTATACCCAAGTGCACATTACGTATTCGTAAATTTATCTTCCAAATACTTAAAATTCAAAAAGAAGTGAGAACGAACATACTAGAAAGTGCTCAAAAAATTCTCTCCAGCATGTCATGGCAATAATCTTCTCCTGGCAAATAATCACACGCAACTTACAGAAAAGTTTGTCGTCCGCATGAAACTTGGTTCTTTTCCACTCGATATCTAGTTGAGTCTCACTTTGCCTCCATCCACCGGATGTTGAGAGAGAGAGGCAGAGAGAGAGAGAGGCAGAGAGAGAGGCAGAGAGAGAGAGAGAGAGAGAGGAGAGAGAGAGGAGAAGGCGGAGAGCGAAGCAACGCGTACGCAGAAGGCTGCGTAACGAGCAGACGGCGCGACGCCAGCGATAACGAGTTGTTGTGGAAGTATGAATTTATGGCCTCTGTCCGAAAGAATCTAGGTTACGGGCGAAGACTCTGGAGATTAGGGCGTAATAAATATGCTATTAGATTTACGATACAAATTAAGACCGAGGTTATGAGGACTATAAAGAAAATGAGAAAGAACTGGAAGTGTACAGTAAACGCACACCGTCCTTGATGGCTACATCACGCGACGGACAGAGCGCTACTCTAAGCGGTTCTTCTAGTAGTAAAATAAGGAACTCTTAAGAAACGCCAAGCAGTAAACACCAAGGAAATCTTATTAAAGGCACCATATTTTCTTTCTCCGTTTGCTGAAAACGACGGGTGTATGGCGATGAAGAACTGTGAGAGATCGTAATTTAAAATGCTGATACAGGCGTTTCCACTCCCATAAAATTACAACGGAAATGTCTCACATTCAAAGATCATTTTTTCCGTTTTACGTGTTATCTGCTGATGTTTAATGAAATTACCATCAGTACCAACAGTAGTTCATTAATGACGGACAACATATTTTCCCAATCGTATTTATGTTAACAAGGTACGTTCCTAAAACTCCTGCTGCAGTGGACTTCGAGGCAAGAAGTTAATAAGCGAATGAGTGAGTGTGTGTGTATTATGATTATGAATTGATTGATTGATTTTTTCGTGTTTCCGGGCGCGTCAACTGCTTCGGTCATTAGTCCCGTTAGTGTAGTGCATGTTTTTTCTCGGGAGATGGGTGATCTTCCCCGCTGGATGGCGGATCTGACTCTCCACCAGCGGGCCCGCCCAGCGCGCAGGGCAAGCTTTAAGCACCGACCAGCCTCCCGGAATATGTGGTAGTGTGTGCATGTTAGTATATGTGTAAGAGGAGAGGGTAGGACAAGGAAGAGGAAGGACAGATGCGCGCGGTCCGTGGCCCGCTTGTTAGGGTACTTCTCCGGCTTTCCCTGGTGTTGATCAGAGAAACCACGAGAAAGTACCTATCAGAGCAGCCGGCCTCTAGAATTCTCCTCCAGGCAGCGACTGAATTCGACGTGCTGCAAGCTGTGTCGAAAATCCTGCCGCCGTGGGGAATGTGAACCTATGACCTCCCGGTCAGAGGCGCTGCAGTGACATCCGTTGATGCACTGAGCTACCGCTACCGGTATGATTATGATTTGTGAGGGGGAGGGGTTGAACGCTAAAAACGTTGAAAAAGTAAAATTTTGAAAAACCAAGCGAGAAACCAGCGAGGAATCACACTTTTTTCGGTACGTTCATTTAAAAACAAAACATAAATAACTTATCGTTCTCTTCATTTCCGTGCTTCCCGACCATTAAACAGCTAAGCGATCATCTGACATACGCACGAAAACTAAGAATGCAGGTAGCGCAACCACGACGTCGCGACGAGGCGATGGCAGAGCTCCCGAGCGCCGCGCCGCCGCCAAGAACAAAGCCTTGCTAGGAAGCACCTCGTCCGCCGCGCCGGCCGGAAGTCAGGTCACGGCGTGCGCCGGCCGTGGGCGCGTCGAGCGGCGGCGCGTCGCGTCGCGTCGCTCCTCGTCGCCGCGCGCGGTGGAAGCGCAGGAGGGAGGTGCGGCTCGCGACTCCGGCCCGGCCAACGACCGTCCGCCCCGGCGCTGCCCAGCCGGAAGGCCGCTTTGCCCAATGTCATTTCATGCCCGGAATCACGCACATCCTAAAGTTTGGCCGCACGTGACGGAAGATGACAAGAACCGGCAGCGTACAAGCGACTCTGACAGTTCACTGACGTGCTGTGGTACGTCCTGTGACCTGCTCTCAAGCAATGAGCAGCTTGGGAGGATTTGTTTACTTTCTTACAGCCAGGGTTCAGCGTACAGTGAATCCATTCCCGCGAATTAAATCACCTTATCCTAAAGATCATTTACATCCTTCTTAGTTGTCTCTTCTCACAGTTTCTATCATTTATTGTAAACATTTTCATGAATCATGTATTATTTATAAACATAGTTTAAAAAGTCTACACATCAGTAATTTGTTTAGAGGTTGCTATTTCGTTTCTCATGTTCTGTATGATGTTAATGTAATTTTTCATACCTTTGAAAGACAAATTTTTGTCGAACAAGGATCAATAAATATTAAAAAAAAAAAAAAAAAAAAAATTCAGCGTTGCCGCTCATCTGACACGCGGAGGCGATAAGGTTCAGCTTTGGCGAAAGTTATGAACGTAATATCAAGACATGTCACAGCCTGTCAGTAAGAGTTAATGTTTTGAAATTTAATTTATCTGTGATGTAGGTGGTGCCACGTGCGTAGTAATGTATCGCAATACCGGCATACGCTGCCGGTACTGTAGAGCTCGGCTGGGGCGGTGCCCCACTGTGAGAGGTTGGGAAAACCCCCCAAATAAGGCGACGGGTAGGTTGGTACTTCTCGTCATCTAGCGGCGAAAGATCACCGCCACTTCCCCCTGTAAAAGAAACACGCACTACACATGTGGGACTAATGACCTTAACAGTTGACGCAACCTTATAAATCAATCAAAGATCCCATAATTTGAATCCACGAAGCAGAGCATTCTTGTCGTTATCTTGATATGAATAATGTCGTTCACATATTTTTAAATTCATTTTAACTTATTTTCATTAATTTATTAATTATACACGTAAGCTTCCGCGGCTGGCGTACTTTATTAATTAGCTGGAATGGCAGTCTGTTTGTTGCTTCACTAGACACTCAATCTTTTGAACGTGTCTCAGACTCGTCGCTTTACCACTAACGTTCTCAAACCCAGACGTCAGAGGCATAGTAACATTCGTTAGTCTACCAACCCGTCTTTCTTTCCGTACTTGTCTGACCACCTGACCCGCATTATGTAGACTCGTCGAGTATTCCATTAGGAATTCGATTCCTAATGGCGAGCAATATTAATTAATGAAACATTAATTTGAATATTGGGGATGAAAGTCACTAGAGGTGTTTTGTGACATATTTGTTTTTATAAATAACATTATCTTATTTTTAACTAAAGGACGAAGCATTGATGAATTACTGTGGTTATCTTGAAAGGACGCTAGAACATCGCTCATTGAATGTTCCTTTACATCGGATAGCTACTGCCATTTGATCATTAGAACGATATTTCCTCGTCCGAAATAACTGTTATTGCTTTTCCGTTGTAGCTCTCGTTGGGCAATTTTCGGAACCTTTTGTTTCCACAACGATATATAAATATGCAGTGACAAATTGTTCCACAGATAATGAGAATGAATTCGCTCTTTTTTATACAAATAAAAACTCACAGCCCTTGTCAGCGAGCAATGCCAAATAACTAGTGCATGCCCCATCTGGCTCCGAGCACAGTATATTTATTTTCATACTTTCTTCTTGTATTTTCTATTTCTTTCCCATTTTGGACGATACATTATGGAAAAGGGATTTTCGGGATAATTAATGTTTAACTAGATCATCCCAATATTTATTTTCCAACGCATCGCACCCGTCTCCATAGAATCTCTTGTATCGTACTACTTCGCTTCCAAGCGAGTGCAAGTGTAAGTCCAAGAAATGCTCATGCACTGCAAAAAGATTTCCTTTTTAGGCTTCTGGCATTACATAACACGTTCGCGTCGCCAAACAGGTAGGTCCGTACCTGCGTGAATGCCGCAGCTCCCTTAAAATACTGCAAGAGAAGAAATGAAAAAGAAAGAAATGTTTCATTGCCAACATGTTCCCAGAACTACGTATCTCGATTCAGAAGAACACGCTTTCTCAGAATCTTACGTGCTCTTTGTTCTTGCAGCACATGCGCTGTCTTCAGTCATGTGAGGTTTGGAATTTGGATGCTGCATGTTTACAGAAGAAATGTAAAGGCGAAGAAGTCGCATTACCATTCTTGGAGATAATGAAAGTCTTCAACAATTGTGGAAACACAAGTCGACCTTGAAAAGAATAGTGTAGAATCACTATTTCATGAATTACAATAAACTGGATTTCATTTTTTAAAAGTGTAAATAGAGGAATTAGAGGAGCACAATACAGTACGACACGAATTATAAAAGCACAATCTACACATGTTTTATGAAGAGTCTAGAAAACCAGATATATTATGAATAAAAAGAAATCCTAACGTTCGAATACGTAGTTATAATTTGCGAGACTCGTGTGCCCTTCCTACTTTCTGAAGTGCAGAATTTTTTTTCATAATTCTTAAGTAAACACAGTACCTCTTTTATCCCGTCGCTTCATGATCCCCGAAATACGAATTCTCTGATAAAGAACATATTATAAACAGAACAAATGATCAGAATGATGATCTTGGAAACAAACTTTGCGTGCTACGGCGGCCAATGCGGAGCACTGCAGAAAGAGGGAGGAAGGTGTCTATGCCAATGCAATGACCGGCTAACGTTCATTTTGCGAGCAGACGGCGGCGATTGATGTTTGTAAACGGTACATGTCACGGCGCAAATCATTGGCAAGTAAAAACTAGTAATGATACAAAAGAACACAGACTTTCTCCTACAAGTTAGTTTTCTAATGCCTTTAGCCTCGGCTAGCTTTGCGGTATAGCTGCATCCTCTGCCCCAGCGCTACCTACCGGTTCCGAAAAGCCATTTTTTTTATATTTTCTCAATTTGTCGGCCCCGTAATAGTGGAATTCAAATATAACTTTAAGAAAACTAAAGAATTGTAAATCCTTGTCCACACGATTTCATTCAAGCGTCTGGATCCGTTTTAGATAGTATTTCGTTTCAATCTTTCAGAAAATGCGCAATTTTGTGCTAAATTTTACAGAAAAGATGAGTTTTTGTGAAACGTCATAAATAAATCATTCGAAGCACTCTTACTCACAAACACAATTATATGTAAAGGACAGCGGTAATGCAAATATTAACTGTGTGAGATAGATATCATTGCGTAATTTCTGTAAAAAACACATCAAAATAGCATGTAAGTGATTGTTATTCGGAACAATTAGCCCTACAAGCAGTTTAAAGAAAATTTCGGAGCAGTTTTTGAGAAAATAGTGTTTTTAAAATTGCCAGTTTTTCACGAAAAATGATGCGCAATTAACTCGTTTGAAAAAATTGTACATGACTTCATTTAAAGATCTAATTTAAAGAACATATTAGATTGAAAAGAAAAAAAACAACATTATTTCCAATACAGTAGTTCTAGGAAAATTCCGAAATGTTTTTAAACACTCCGAGAATAGAACGAAAACTGACCATTTTTTTAGTCTTTATTCGAAAAAAACAAATTAATCCAAACATTAGGAGTCATTTCTTGAGAAAATAAAAAATGTGCTTGAAGCTTCATATCAAGTTCCCCGAAACATTAAAGTATCCGTTTCAAATTCAAAGCGCCGCAACATCAACCAAACTGATCGAAGGAAATCAATTCGCAAAAATCCTGCTTACGGTTTAGCCGCCAGGGTTGTTCACACACGGACGGAAAGACGTTTGGTCGTTAACCAATTTTTAGGTAATGAAGACTCACGAACGTGGATATGGGATTAGAAGAGACAGGATTGCAAGTACTGTGCGTTGTAAGAGATAATAACAGTATTAATAAAAAAGTGTATGCAGTTTGTTGCACCTGAAAAAAAACCTATATTTATGTCTAATCTTCCAGCTGAAGAAAGTAGAATTCTTTTATTCGTATTTGGTAGTGTAATTTGTTATATATTTTCGTGTGGTAACCACAATTTTACTTCGCATATCAGTTTGTATGGTCTTCCTAGGCGGCCATCTTGAATGGCTGCTCAGGCCTTGTATGTCTAGGTGGTGTTGGTGTGTGCCGGGGCAGTGCCACCCGCCCGAGTGAGGCGAATGCTCTCAGCTGCTCGCCTGCCCGAGCGCCTTTTGTCTCAGGCGCCGACGGGACGCGGCAGTGGCGACGCATTGACGTCGAGGAATTCCTCGCGACGGCGGGGCAGGCGGTGAGGCGGGCGCGGGCGACGCGCAGGGTGGGCGACGGTGTGGCGACTCGCGAGGTCGCGACAGGGCGCGGCGGGCGACGGGCGGGGGCGACGGCGGGCGGGCAGGGGGGCGGGCGACGGTCGGGGCGACGGTCGGGAGGGCGACGGTCGGGGCGACGGTCGGGGGACGGCGACGAGTCGGGGGCGACGGTCGGGGCGACGGTCGGGGCGACGGTCGGGGAGCGACGGTCGGGGGCGAGTCGGGGCGACGCAGGCGCGGTCGGGGCGACGGTCGGGGCGACGGTCGGGGGCGACGGCGGGGGCGAGCGAGCACGGGGCGACGGCGGGCGAGGGGGCGACGGCGGGGGCGACGGCGGGGGCGGCGACGGCAGCGTCGGCGGCGGGGGCGGCGGCCGCGAGCGTTCCTTCTCGTTACGCTCCAACAGCCGCAAGCTCCCCCCTCTCCCCGAGGCGCTTCGGAAGACGTGCTAGAGATCGCAAGATGGCAGAACGGTGATATGCTGTACTGTTATGCTGGAACAGTCATGCGGTTGTGTCGATGGTAATAGAAGGGAATGGAGGAAATATTAAAACGCGTGGAAATAAGCAATGAAGAGAACACAGTTGCGAGAGACGCAAGCATTCGCTGAGTCACTTAACATTTAAAAGAAAAGAAAAAGAATTTTTAAAAACGTGGTTAGTGGAATATTCTACACGCGGGAGAAAGGCAGTTTTTGTAAGATACGTTAGAAATAAAGTCACATATGTGCCTAAAGTGCGTGGTTAAATTGCAGATTAGCCAAATGATGTGAATAAAGCGGTCTGTATGAAGATGAACTGATCATTGTCGACTTGATCCGGTTGTTGTCAGCCACAAGGCTTGGCGATTGTCCGAGTGCGAGGAGTTTGAAAGAAATATTTTCACACATAAATAAATACTTAGTAAATTGTCTTACGCAGACTGTACAAGAAACGTAGTCCGGATGAAATAAATGTTTGTCATCAACCATTTGTTGAACATCCTGAGAAACCACTTACCCAGATATTATTACAAGAACGAAGTGTTTTTACCCGACGATTCTCACATACTGCGTCTTCGAATATCAATAAAATAGTGGAGTCGGATGCAGTGGCATGCGGCCTCAATTGAAATTCATCCGAGGGGGACGAGCGCCGCGATGCAGATGCGGAAGGTCGCATGGAGCACGTCAGAGGCGCCGGCCCTTCCTCGATGCAACGCAGACGCGGGCGGGGCCAGGGCGACGAGGAGCGAGCGACGCGACGGAGGGGAAAAAAAAAATTTCTCATTAGGCGGCGCGGGCTGCGCTCTGTGAATTATGCAGCGCCGACAGCGGAAGGGCGTCCGCACGGACGTCGGAGGAGGGAGGGCGTATACCGACTGCATCACGCGGTCATCTTTTCCGAGCCCCTTAACACAAACGGCTCAGCACGAATCCATCCCGTGCTGTTTTCCTCCTTAGAATGAAAATTGATTACTACGTTTCCCTTCGTTTGCTTAGAATCAAATTGATCGACTACAATTCATCCATTTCTGTCTGTTTTCAAGAAAAATTTGTATGTCCTTTTAGAGCAATGGCAATGGTGAAAACCACAGCTTTTATTTATTTATTTATTTTACGTCAAAAAAGCAGTTAAAAACTGCGTATGGCGTGCTATGGGGAAAAGAGAATTGTGAGCACATTTTCAAAATTCTGTGATCCCTACAAGTCATATACTACTTAAAATTAAAGGGGGAAAAAACCCCCATGTAAAAAAATATATTTTCAAGAATAAAAAGGCAATAAATTTTGGCTCTTACCCATGTTGTCTATCCCCATTGCACGTGGAGTTCCTCAAGGATCGATATGCCCAACTCCCAAAATTCTGTATTCGAGTTTCTTTTCTATTCTGGAGCGATAACAGCTACATGCGCTACTTATGAATACAAAGTTAACTAAAATGTTTACTCCTTCCGAAACACCCGAAGAATGAAACGGGATGCAGTCGGGTGGTGCCATAGCAGGTAACGGGAAATGCAAGGGGATTAGCTGGGAACCGAGGGCGAGGGAAAGTTGACCGTGGGTTGGAGTTGGGCTATGCCTTGTCAGGCGTCGCGAAGTGAAAGGGATTAGCTGGCAAACGAGTGAGAGAGAAAACTGATCGCGAGATGCACTCGGGCGTCGCGTCGGCCTCGCGGCGCAGATCGCGTGCGGACGCTATTAAGGGCGGAAGATGAAACACCAGTCGACGATCGAACGAGGACATTACACGGTTCTAAAGTTTCTGCCAGTCAAAATGCCTTTTGACGAATTGAGTCAATAAAACGTAAGATCTAAATTGGAGGGACGCAAAAGTTTCAGTATTGTGGAAAGTGTGGAAATATTCAGAGATTAGTTAAAGATTTCTGGAAGAAACGAAATTTCGTTACTATTCTTTCTGCATTTAAATAATATTGATGCAAAACTGAAACAGCTTTTCGAAACGAAGAGAATTTTTAGCACCGTGATTCCACAGCCATTACGCGTCAACGTTTTAAATTCGCCACAAGCCAAGCTGTTCTGGCGGGAACGAGAAGACTTTCTCCATCAGATTTGACGCGAGGTACTTGGGCCGAGGCGAGCGTGCGTGCCCCCGGGCCATCACGCCCGCGCGAGGTCACGCGTGCTCACCCGCGTTTACTCTCCGCGCGGCGCGAGCGCCAGCGAGGATGGCGGTCGAGGGGGAGGGGCGCGATAAGCCCCGGGCGCGCGGCGAGCGGGGGAGGCAGGGAGATGGCGCGCGGGCGGGGCAGGAGGGGGGCGCGGGCGGGCCAGCGGGAATGGACGAGGCGACTTCGGGAGGCCCGCGAAGGGAGGGACAGAACACGACCTTAGGAGCCACAAGCGCTGCCACAACATTTAAGTGAAGTGGGACGTACTATACGAAATCATGGGAAAGACCAAATGCGTTTAAGAAGAAATAAAAGAGGCCATCTTCGTCAACTTATTTGCTTTATTAAGATAGCCGGCTTTCGACGGCTTTGCCGTCAGTCAGTCTACAAGATACAGAAAGATATAACAAAATTACACTATATCCAATCAGTTGATGGGGAAGGTAAAGGATGTTTCCATCGCCCCTGTGCCTAAGTTGATGGCTTCTTAGCGCGTAATTCGCGAGAGATCGGCCCTTTTTGCCAGGGCGCTTGGCGCGAGGCGTGTCTCGTTGCGGGCGAGGCGAGGCGCGCGCGCCGGGGCGGCGACTTGCGTCAACTATGCGGGCGCGGCGCGGCGTCTCGACGCCCGGGGCGCGCGTTAATAACGCGACACCGGGAGACACTGTTGCGGCATCCAGAGATTCCACACCGAGGCAGCCTCTTGCACCAAGAGGTAGAGGTAGAGAGAGAGAGTGAGAGTGAGTGAGAGAGAGAGTGAGTGAGAGAGAGAGAGTGAGAGAGTGAGTCGTGAGTGAGGAGGTGAGTCAGAGGTGGTGAGAGAGTGGTGGAGAAGGGGGGGGGGAGTGAGGAGGTGGTAGTAGGAGAGGTGAGAGTGGTAGAGATGAGGGTGAGGGTGAGGGTGGTGGTGAGGAGGTGGTGAGAGTGAGGAGGTGGGGTGGTGAGGGGGAGGAGAGAGTGGGAGGTGAGAGTGGAGAGGAGTGAGAGTGGTGAGAGGGAGGTGAGTGGTGGTGAAGGTGAGAGAGAGTGAGAGAGGAGAGGAGGAGAGAGAGAGAGGAGCACGCTTCACGGGCATTTCTGACGACTTGAACCAAATGCACTAAAGGGCACTGGAATAGGACCATCAGCAATTTTCACATCTCTCTACATTACATATCGGTTTGGCGAACAAAATTAGAACGTATGTGATTTCTTAAATATTTTACGTCATTTTTTCTCTTAAGATTTTTATACGTGGGGAGATACCATGGTTGCTCTTGTTCCGAAGTTGATTGTTTTGTCACGAGTGCTGGCACAGTGTCTACCCAGCTTAAAGACGGCAACGGTCATGGTCAGAGGTCGGAATTTGATGACTTACAAGATCGCCAAAATGATCAATAAAATACTGTTAAAATGTTTTTAAAATGTCCTAAAAGGGAAGAAAAATGACGCAAAAAATTGATTGAAACCAGTTCGGATGAACAACTCAAGCTGATTGATATATTACTGATGTAATCGAGGCTGCTTCTATTCGTTCAAGAGAACTCAGCTTTCAAACTTTTGGTTTGGCCTATTCTTTACCACGGAATCTCTGTCTTTAGTTATTCCGAAATCAGCTGAACCGACAATGGCGCTGATGGGCTTTACAGGAACCTTAAATTATATAGTCACAATGGGCATAAACGGTGACAGATCCATTTCAAATTTCTTCCTTTACCAAACTCCAACACATCCTCATATTTTCCTCTTGCTCCTACTTTTCCTTGATCTATCATATCTCCCCGTTCACATCCCAATCTTTTAGAATATCTGCCAGATCTCTGACCCCAGATCTCTGTATTTACTCATCATTCCTCACTCATCCTTCTCTTCTCACATTGAAATTATATTATCTCCAGTAAAATTTTATTTTCTCCAACTTTACGTACACCATACCTGGTACACCCAACTTCAGAGCACCCGTGAAACCTTCAGGACCAAAATAAATTCAAAGTGACTACAATTCAAGAAACGGACCTCGAGATGGATGCCAAACGCGCTTTCCTATGACGGCCATTGCTGCGATATCATCGAGAGTCAGCGGAGTTGGAGGATCGGTAAGTGGAGGTGCTGCTGGAGGTGATTGAGGAAGCGGTAGCGAAGTCGATAATGTTGGTGAAAGAGGGAATACAAGGCGTTCGATTATGATTTAGTGATTTCGGGTGCATCAACTGTTAAGGCTCTTTTAGTTCCGTATGTGTAAAACATGTTTATATCGTGGGAGGTGGAGGTGATCTTCCCCTGATGGCGAGATTCGGCACCGGCCTATAAGTAGGCTAGCGAGGTTTCCCCATCCAGATACCTCCCACCAGCGGGGCACCGCCCCAATCGGGACAAGCTCTGGCCTCCCGACTTGGCTAGTAGTGAAGAGCTTTTATGTATGTAAAGAGGCAGCATAGGTCAAGGAAAGAGTAGGATCGATCGCGCGCGGTCCGTTGCCCATTTGTTACAGTACTGTTCTGGCATTCGCCTGGTGCTGATCGAAGAAATCACAGAAAACTACCGATCAGAGCAGCCGGCTTCTAGAATTCCTCCAGACCGCGCCTGAATTCAACCTAGCTACTATCTATGTAGCTGGTGACGAAAATCCTCCCGGACAGAGGCCCTGCAGTGGCATCGGTCAGAGCACCCAAGCCGGTGGAAGGTTTGGTTTGGTTTGTTTTTTACGTGTTTGCGGGCACGTCAACAGCTTTGGTCATTAGTCCCGTTGGTGTAGTGCATGTTTTTTCTCGGGAGATGGCGGTGGTCTTGCCCCGCTGATGGCGAGATCCGGCGCCGCCCTACCGTCGGCTAGGGGTTTCCTCTAACCAGGACTCTCCCACCTGCGGGCGCCCAGCCGGGACAAGCTCTAAGCTCCGACCGGTCTCCCGGAATATGTGGTAGTGTAGTGCATGTTTAATGTAAGTGTGTTTTAAAGGAGAGGATAGGACAAGGAAGAGGAAGGACAGATCGCGCGCGGTCCGTGGCCGTTTGGTAGAAGTACTGCTCCGGCATTCGCCTGGTGTGATCGGAGAAACCACGGAAACTACCGATCGAGCAGCCGGCCGCTAGAATTCTCCTCCAGACAGCGATGAATTCGACCTAGCTGAAATTCTAGTGTGGAAATCATGCCACCGTGGGGAGTGTAACCTGGACCTCACGGTCGGAGGCCCTGCAGTGACATCGGCTAAGCCACCCAAGCCGGTGGAAGGCGCTCGCTGGGCCAGTGCTGGCGGGGGGCGCAGAAAGCGAGTGTTGAGCGGCAATGGGGCGTGCACCGTATCACGCGCTCCACGACCGCCCGAGAGACTGGGTGGGCGCGGGCGCTGTCCTTCAGGTCGTGCCCAGCCGTGTGTGCAGTTATCGAAAAGACGCTCGGGCCCGTTTCCGCCTCGCTCCCCGGCCCAAACAAAAGACGACCGCCGCTCTTCGTAGATCGACACCCCAACAGGATCAGGCGCTGGGAAGCTGTTTTGGAGAAAAGGACACAGCGACGAAACTTTGTGATGTATGTACAAAGAAAGTGAATATTCAAAATAAATTGTTGCTAAGAAATTTCATTCAAATCCAAAACTGTTTTTCACTAACGTTAATAATATTAAAAGGAAAATTACTTCAAATACACCATTTACTAATTACACTAAATTCCATCATGTTTCGATAACTTTCTTTCTACGTGGGGTCTAAACCACAATATATTTTAGAAGCTCAATTTTACGTTTTATATGTCCAAATGATGTTTGTCAACGTTGCTTGTTCTTACACTGAAAACCATTCATTTTCTTCGAATGTTGAGAACATCGAAGATTCAGAAAGTGTAAATGCATGGATTTGGATTTCATATATTCATGCCTTTGGCATGTTATTTATATTTATTAATATAAAGTTTATTACTTATCTTATTATCTAATTTTATGAATTATATACAAACAACATTTATAAAATACACAATAATTTCGCAGTGTGAACAAATTCGATAGTTATTGTAAATTTAGAGCACTCAATTTGAACAAGCCACTTATAGACATCCAAATCTCAAAATCTCAATTGGGATTCACAATTTTGACCTAGTACTATTGTCTTCATTAATTAAATGTTAGAATCATCTCAACAATATGATAGCGAATATCGTCCACAAGATCAGTCCAAAGTTGCCTTGGTATGAAATTTCATATCGACGCCCGATTTTAATAAAATTTTATAATTATATGAATGAACATTTATAAGGCGCGATTTCGCTTTAATCCGCGATTAAGTTCGACGAGTATTTTTAAACACACGATTTCGGTCTTATGTAAACGCACTGTCCAGTAATAGTTTGACACATGAGCCATTTCACAAAAAAAAGTGGTCATAATTGTGTGGTCATTGTGTTTGGCACGATTGCTTTGCCGTATTTCCCCTACAGCGATCATATACAGGTAATTAGAAAAACCAATCCCTTTCCAACCATTTCCAACCCAAGCATTTTCAGAAACATGTTAAATTCTAGGTTCATAGTGATTCCATTGTTTCAGAACATGTAAACTTTTTTTTTATTTCATTAGTCTTCAAGAGTTAATACTAAAGAAAATGAAAAAAAAATAGTTTTCTATTTTGCATGTATAAGTTTTCCAAAATCACATCCCACACTCATTTAATTTCAGTGCGCGTCCTCGCTGTTACAAATTTTAAGATTTGTCCCTACTTTCATAGAATTATTCAACTACATTGCTTCTTGTGACTTGAATGCTTTCTGCATAAAGTCATTTAATTCTGGATCTTTAAATAATATCACGCAGTTTTTAAAACAAATGAGTTAGTGTTGAATAATAACATTTAGAGGAAAAAACGTTTCGCTATACCGTGCATTGCAATTAGTTTTTGTATTGTTTTACTTTATGCGAGAAGCAATATCCGAATTTCGTCATGCGTTGGGGAGCAATCGAAAAGCGAAGTGACTCA
Organism: Teleogryllus oceanicus; assembly: GCA_964035755.1. NCBI lineage: Eukaryota > Metazoa > Arthropoda > Insecta > Orthoptera > Gryllidae > Teleogryllus > Teleogryllus oceanicus. The sequence goes on along the minus strand of CAXIVR010000002.1, from coordinate 57,656,873 downwards.
ACCGCTCGTTCTTTGAGCCGCGAAATATTTAACGCTCTCGTTTTCCACTAAAAATGCCTAGGACAATCGTCCCGAAATTAAAACGGGATGAGTCTGGAATGCAATAATGAGACTGGTACATTTTTCATGTGTAGCATCATACATTTTTCAACTCTTCGAATTAATTCCACCGTTACATTACACAACTAGTTGTGCTATAAACGGCGCATACTTCCTCGCATTTTTCTAACTTTTGTAATTTTCAAAAATTCAGAGTACATCGAAAATTATACCTGCGCCATTTCTTAAGCGTCCTTGCTCTCCCCGTGAAAAAACTAAACAAATAATGCAATAAATGACGTGCTGTTGTAGCACCTCTAGTTTCTTTACGAGAGCCCGGCAATAAGAGTTTTTCTGTCAAAAAATTGCCGACTTCCGGCGCACGTTTACAACACTTTCTCTTTTATGGACCTAGTAAGACGAGAAACTGAAAATCAGAACCGAGAGGAGAACTCAACTGCAGAATTGCATTTTTGCACATCAAAACACCTTTTGTAACAGAAGATCGAATTCCTGAATCTTATCTCCTTCGCAACGCATAAGAAATAAAATACTTGGAAACTTTTAGACAATTGCGGTAATTTACATAACGGAAATTGGAAACGCGATCCATAAGAACAAATGAGATACTCTTCTATCTTTTTTCTTTAACGATTTGGAGTAGATAATTGAAAAATGTATTTTGAGAAACCTGTAAGAGAGTTAACGCAAATTAGAGATAAGTTGGTTACCGGGAGACTATAACGATATAATTGTTTAAAAAAAGTTTCAACAATAAAATTTTATCACTTTATCAACACTCAAATTTTAACAACAATCTATTTGTATTAAAATGCTTATGGATAAAACATTTAATGCACATTTTATTATCTCCAAATTCAACACTTTAATTAAATATCTCCAAGTATTTAACCGCTCAGACCACTTCAGAATTATTTTGACAGTACCGACATTGAGATTTCTCTGAAGCAGTCTTACTTAATGCGTCGTTTAAGAATACAGCCATCATTACCTAACGCTGCAAATGTTTCTACATCTTGGCTTCCTTACAAGCCATGAAGTCCAGCGCCATCTCCCCATCTCGGTTGTCGCTCCGGTGACCGTTGTCTCCGGACACAACGCGCGCTGTCGGCGACAGAAGGGCGCGGGGCCCACAATCAGGCGCTGGGCGCCCTGGGCGAGGAATCCTCATTAAGGGGGCGCCTGGACGACGGAAGGCTGCTTTACAGCTGGAGCCGCGCCGCAGGAGCCATTCTTACTCGGCCGAGGGCCCCCCGGCACGGGTTAACGAGCTATCATACATTACAGCCTTCCAGGCAAGGCGACCCTCGGGCAAATGGTCTGAGAAAATTGTGAAAGGAGGGTAAAATCCAATTTTAAAAGTAGGAAAACTATTAGCTCTTTCAGAAAAACGACACCATCGCCACGAAAGTCATTATTACATTATTTTAAAATAATAATATAATATTAATAACAATAGAAATAAAACCGGAGCGGTAGCTCAGTGCATCAACTGATGCCACGGCAGCGCCTCTGACCGGGAGGTCCTAGGTTCGAGTCCCGACGGCTGTAGGATTTTCGTGACTAGCTTTTCAGCTAGGGCGATGTCAGGCGCTGTCTGGAGGAGAATTCTAGCGGCCGGCTCCTCTGATCGGTAGTTTTCCGTGGTCTCTCCGATCAACACCAGGCGAATGCCGAAGCAGTACCCTATCAAACGGGCCACGGACCGCGCGCGATCTGTCCTTCCTGTTCCTTGTCGTATCCTCTCCCCTTACACTCACACTAACATGCACTACACTACCACATATTCCGGAAGGCCGGTCGGGAGCTTAGAGCTTGTCCCGGCTGGGGCGGTGCCCCGCTGGTGGGAGAGTCCTGGCTAGGGGGAAACCCCACTAGCCGACAGTAGGTCGGCGCCGGATCTCGCCATCCGGCGGAGGATGATCACCGCCATCTCCCGAGAAAAAACATGCACTACACTAATGGGACTAATGATCAAAGCAGTTGACGTGCCCGGAAACACGAAAAAGTCAAAGTCAGTAGACAATAGAAATAAAAATATGTCTTCACCGAATGTAGTGGAAGTTGTAAAGGTGGATGTGCTGTGTTACCTCGGAATGAAGGGTTGCAAGTTCAAATTCCTTCTTGAGCATGATTGTGTAAGTTTGTACCAAGTGTTGTGTATGCCTCTCAGGGTAAAAATTGTAGCTGGAAAAATTGGAGATAATATATTGCTTCCGCCCCCAAATAAATAAGTCCAACGATGCCGTGAAAATTGACGCTGAGACAGACATTATCGTCGTAGTCCGAAGATGGTTTAAAAGGAAAGAAAAAAAAACATTTCACCAGAGATAAAAATAAGGAAAAATATCATTCATAAAAATCTGTAGTACCTCAAAGAATTCACATCTTCTCTACTCCCCGAAGCCATCCATTTACTCCACGATTCCACATTTCGGCCACGAGTCTCGGAAATGTCTTCCAGCAACAAGTCTCGCCTCTTCCGTCACGACATATCTTTGAGACGTTTCCATCCACGTATCTGACCGCGACGACCGACGCTCGCCATAAAACTTTCCAAGATTGCGATGAATAATTCAGACGCATCCAAAGCCTGGAATAAAAACGAGACGGAGGCGGCCGCGTCGTTCGGGATCTCACACGCTCGCCAGGCGATTTAGAAGCGCCTGCCCAGCGCGGAGGGAGCTGCCAGGGTCCGGCGCGGCGCAGCGCCCCGGGCGGGCCCGCACGCCCATCGCGGCGATGCCACATTACGATGCAAATAACGGCGTGGGCGCCCGGCCCGCTCGGTCCCAAGCGGGGCCTCCGCCCTCGGCTTCCGCCACACGCAGTGATTCCGGCTTAGGGCGGCAATTGAGGCCACTGCAACGCTTCTGGCCCCGCGGTTCCACTCCAAACAGTGGCATGGTTTTAGAAACTACCTACATAGCTAGGTCGAATTCAAGGAGAATTCTACAGCTGGGTACTCTGTTCGGTAGTTTTCCCATCGTTTTCTCCGATCAATACCAGGCAAATGCCGGAGCAGTACCCTAACAAATTGTCGGCAATGGAAACGCCAGATCTTTCTTGCCCCTTCCTTGACCTATCATCACCCCTTGCTTCTCCACACACATACACGTACATGCACTGCACTACCATATTTGCCGGGAGACCAGTCGGGAATTTAGAGATTGTCCCAGCTGGTCGGTGTCACGATGGTGGGAGATACCTGGTTACGGAAAACCCTGTTGGCATGTAGGTAGGCACAGGATCTCGTCAACCAGCGGGAAAATATCACTATAACCTCCTGCGATAAAAAACATTCACTATTTTTACGTGACTAATGAGTTTAGCTATAATTCCATAATATTTATCAGTTTCTTCATGTGTTAATTAAACATGCTGTTGCCATCGTTTCTTATTACTTCAAATGTGTGCAAATACGACTGATAAAACGACAGTAATATTTTATGTATTTTATTTCGCTCCCTTAACCGAAAATAAAATTTCAAACATAAAAGTGTTATAACTATTAATACTTATTAACACTTATTTGTAATATATGATGTAAATTATTCAATAATATACATTTATTCAATTTTCCACGTAGTCTGCACGTAGAAAACACAAGAAGAAGTAAAATTATAGTCTATGAATCAACTGCCTTATCACGATTGCTGAATCCTCTATTTGTGCCTGTCTTCTCCCATTTGTGACTCGTCTGATTCTAGCAGTTCCAGTCTTCTTGTCAAGATTTAATTCGAATAATGATTTTCAGATCGTCTGAGTTCTGTAGTCTACTGTTAGTTCCTTTCGTTCTTTGAATAGCTCCTGTATAACTTCACTTCATCTCAACCATAATACGAGTCCAATCGGTGCGCTTTATCGTGTTCTACTACTATTTCAATTTATTTAACGATATAATTTTTTTCCCGTTACCATAGGCGTGAACAGTCTAAAACATACGGGGGAAAGGGAACGGGGGACATTTTTGGACCCCTCTGTCTCACACTGGGCTCCTTTTTCTACTGATCAGTGTTATTTACATTACTAGTAAATAAATAAAACCCTGCTGTACCGTCCCCGAGGGCGGCAAATGAGCGGTGAATCTGTTTTAGAACTTTTCGATCCCGAGTTATTTTGATAAAAAGGTTCGGAGAAGGATGACAGGCAAGGAAAAGAGGGTAACTGCTTTCGCCATTAAATTCAAAAGTCAAATAGCGGCAAATCTCCAATACATTTTTAATTTCTTCTGGTTGATGCATTATTACCTTCTGTAATGAAAAATAAAAATATCTCTGAATTCTAATAAAAAAGTGCTCGCTGTGTAAATACAATTGGGGTTATGTTGAAGGGTAGTTACAGCTCTGCCAGATGGTTTGGAGAACCTCTTCCCCAAAAGTTATGTAACAATTATCAAAATTGGCAACTTAAATAGTCGGCATATCAGGAATTGATCTTATTTATGGAAATAAAATGTTTTATTACGTAAATCTACGTGGCCCCATATGAAATTTTCAGGGAAGGGGCACGGTCCCCCGCCCCCGCCTTCATATCACACGCCAATGCTCGTTACTCTTTTGTTGTAATTTTGAATATCACTCTTCTTCATTTTTCCATTTCCTCTCATAGCGAGATAAGTTTACCCCAAGTGCATTCGTTTTTTAAAAATATTTGAATATTTCCCAATGCCCTTTCTTGTTCACAGACTTCATTTCACGTTATTCGCATATGTGTCGTTTCCTCGTGGTTACATTTCCGTTTGTTCCCGTTGAGCAGCGCTGTGGTTCCGCGCCGCCTCGCGTCCCGTGCCGGAGGTTGTAATTCCTGCCTCCCAGATATTGAACCTTTCACGATAACCCGCCAAGCGAAGCGAAGCACTTAACGGAGCGTGAAATATCGTGGCCACAGCGGCCGTCCGACGGCCAAGTCCGCGGAATATTCACGGTTCTCTTTTTTCTCGTAACGTCGCGAGGGATCGAAATTATTTTAGGACGTTCTTCGAAATTTTATGCATTGCAGAAAAAAATTGTTCCTTTCATAAGCTTAGTAGTGATTTTTTCATAATTCCATCTTATTCATATATTCATTTTTTAAACTATTATTCTAAACTAAAGTAAACTCGCATTCGTCCATGTTAAATTTGTGACATTAAAAATAGATCAGTAACTTGTAATCATGCGCTCATTGATATTTTAATACTACTCTAAACTCACCAATTAGTCTTTGCAGCTACTAAGTTCAGGTTGGTACCACTGGTATATTCAATGATGCTTGCCGACTTGCCATGAAGGTATACGTGGTTAATTTAAAAAATATTATGGCGCTTCACCCATGGGTTTCTCATCTTCGAACGATGTGCTTACTAACCATGAAAGGCATTCTACACCTTTTGGTTAAATACACATTGTCGTTTGGCATGGTACTTTTTGATTTTAATTTTCACTGTTATACGTGGGGTGATATCTTTAAAAAGATACGGGTATTCCATTAACTACATAATTATAGTTAATCATAGATATCGCATTTTGAGAATTTTAATACGTAAATTTGAGTAACAAAATAATTGTGAAATTTTTTTTGTAACACAATTATGCATTTTCAGAAATGTAAGAAACTAAAGAGGATCTCACATCTAGAGAACGAAACAATTATATTAAGAAAACACTGATAGAAATCATCGTTTAATATTTTGCAACTGAAATATGGAGCGTCCCTTTTCTCATAGAACCTCGATATCATCATAATATAGGCACCCAATTCAACTACAATAGGAAAAGAAAGAAAAGGAGGAAAATAACAAAAATCAACCAATGGATAATTCGATATTTTTCAACTGATTTTTGTCGTCAATCGATTGTTCGATATCAAGGACCCTCAAAACATGAATTCTCACTAGATATCGTGTTAGAGGAAGTAATTTACTACATGTAGGAACATTTATGCACTTTTTCGTTACATATGCCCGACAACAAGTGTTCTGTCAAAAAATCAGCGATTTCCGCCGTACGATTACAGTACTTTCACTTCTTACGCAGTAAAGCGAGAAAGTAAAAATTATTCACACGCTAGAAATCAGCAATAATTATTAAATGTACCTATTGTTTATATCTTTCCTATTAAGTGCATTTGTTGCCGATAAAACAATCAACCAGTTTTGTTTAAGAAATGTGAATAAAATGCATAATAATTTCTCTAGATTCAAATAACGTTTACAATCTACCAAGTATTCCACACAAATCGCTCTATTTGAGAATCATTAAAACGATCATTTTGAGCTTGAGTCAGAAACAGGTCGAGTTCTCACGCCACTCGAGAGCGATTAAAACAGGCCCTTGCCCCGTAGCGGGCATTCCAACGCGGTGTAATGTACGCGGCGGAGCGGTGCGATACCAAGTGCCGGTTGAACGCGCGCTGCACGTACATTCGGCGCGAAGCAGCTGATGAACACGGCTGAAATACCGGCGCTCCACTTCAACAGCCCCGGAAGGCCGGCTGTGGCAGCCGGGCGTGCGGGGACGGGCGGGCGCTGGGCGGAGTTTGTGGTCCCGACAGGCGTTGAGGCGTGGGAGTGCGCTGGCGGGGCGCCCGCGGTTAGCGGGGAGCAGGGCAGCGTGGCGTGGCGTGGCGCGGAGGAGAGGGGCGTGGCGTGGCGGGGTTGGGCGCGGGGAGGAGGCGGGGCGGGGCGTGGCGTGGCGTGGCGGGGCGGGGCGGGACGGAGCATGGGAGCGCGGCGCGATGCTGGCGCCAGCGCGAGAGAAGAGCAACGCTGGTTCAGAGGCCGAGTTTCATCTTTTAATTAAATTAGTTCCGAGCCCGGTCGCGAGGGGCGGGCGGGTCGTGTGCTATCGCGCCGGCGCAGTGGCTGCGGCGGCGGTGCAGGCAGCCGGCGAGGCGAGGCGAGTCCGTAGCGAAAACTTCTGCGTCGTCGTATTTTACACGCACACACGCGAGCGGCCGCAGCGGCGGCCGGCACCACCCCGTGGCGCGCCGCGGCGCCGGCTGCCAACTTGGGTGTTATTTTTTGCTTCCGGCGCGCACGCGTGAGGTAAGAGGAAGCGGCGAGGGCGAGGGCGAGGGCGCGGTGCATCGCCAGCCAGGCGCAGATAACGCCCTCTCGCGCAGGGCGCCTTCCGCGAATGCTAATGGCGCGCTTCCTAACCTCCCCCCCCCCGCCGAGTATAAGCGCCCGGCGGCCGGGAGATACCTCCGCAGGCTAATTTGCATGTTGAGGCAGGCGAGAGAAACGAAGCGTCAAGAACGCGGGGAGGAATCCACAAATATAAGTAGACGGAATGATCGGTAGCGGTAGCTCATTGCATCAACTGATGTCACAGCAGCGCCTCTGATCGGGAGGTCCTAGGTTCCCACTCCCCACGGCGGCGGGATTTTCGACACTAGCTTTTTAGCTAGGTCGAATTCAGTCCCTAACGATATTAATATTGATATTATAAAACTTACAACAATCAATAAGCTTTTAACACATTCGTTTCCATAGTCCACATCTCATTGGGTATATGTTATGATACAAACATTCTGAAAATCGTTATAGAATTCTCTTTTCTCTTATTTTCCTAAGAGACGGGTAAGATACACTCGAAAAATCAAAATTGTCTTTTCCCACCGTCTTGCGGTATGTTAAAATTTCCGTAAATCCAACTATGATAAAAGAAGCGCCTTTTACACTCTCATAATTTTTTTCATTAATGTTCTGCAATGTTTGGGCTGGAGATGCATGATATGCTTCATGATGTAAGCTTCATGATTTCTTGATGATTGAGGCAAGAGGTAGAGGTATTTTTCACTAATTTTAGAATTTGGAAATTTTCTAATACATTTAATTTTTGTCTCTTACTTTCCACAAAAAATTTACTTCTCAAAATGCATGTTGAAGAGGAAGAATAAAATTTAAATGTAGTAGAAAATTGCGAAATTTTAAAATGAGTAAAAAAAAGCTTCTACCTCCTGCATTACTCATCAAACTAATGAAACCAGCAATTTGCGTAGGACAGGACAGACGGATCAGACAGGACAGGACAGGACAGGACAGGACAGGACGGGACGAGACGGGGGCGGGCGGGGCGGGCGGGGCGGGCGGGCGGGGCGGACTGGGCGAGACTGGGCGGAACGGGCGGGACGGGCGGCGGGGCGGACGGAGCGGACGGGGCGGACGGGCGGAGGGGTCGGAGGGGCGGGCGGGGCAGGCGAGGGCGGAAGGGGGAGGCGGACAGGGAGGGGGACGGCGGGCGGGACAGGAGGAGTGGCGGGACAGGAAGGACAGGACGGACAGGACGGGAGGACGGGCGGACGGCGGACGGGGGGACGGCGGAACCAGGCTGATCGAGGCGGGTGGGGGTGGGATGGGGCGGGATGTGGCGGGAGGGGGAGGGAGGGGGCGGAGCGGGGCGCAGTAGGCGGAGTGGGCGGAGAGGCGGGCGGGTAGGCGGGCGGGGCGGGGAGCAGGAGAGTAGTGGCGGCGATAAACAAATCCTTGAGGCGGCGTCGGCTCTCTCGTGCCGGGGCTGCGCGCTGGCCGAAGACCTCTGCAGGCACGACAGCATTGGGCAGAGAGCGGGCGGGCGAGACCGACTCCCAAACAATTCGCCACGGAAATCGACCGACTGCATCCCGCGGTCAGGTTTCCTACTTCCCAGCTAATCTTCTTTCACTTTTCGTTTCCTGAGAAGGCACAGCCCCTCACTCCATCACGTTCCAGGAGTAAACATTTTAGTTGACATAAATAGCACAAATACGTGTTTTCACGACAGTGCACACAAAATCTCGAACACGTGCGAAACTGGCAGAATCTTTGGAATTGCGTATGTTAAGTCAACGAGGTAAGAAAATGCTTATGATAGGTGATTTAAAGTTTGTTTGTTTTGCACAAACGTTTAAGACGTTTTCAACGATGGCAGTGCTCTAAAAGGACACGGAAATGTTTCAATTAAAAACGATCAACATAATATTAAGCAGACCACGGAAAATGTACAAATCAAATATCCCAAGTCAATACAACGGGTCAATACTAAGGACAGAAGGACCTAGGAAGAGAATGCAGTCGGACTACGGTTTTTGGAGGATGTACGTATACGGCTTGCGAAACGTTGACTGCGGGATGCAGTCGGTATACGCCCGGAGGCTCTTCCCCCGCTGGATGAAGAGATTCGGCGCCGACCTACAGGTTGGTTTGCGGAGAATTTTCCCCCTCTAAATATCTTCCCCCCAGCACGGTACCGCTCCAACCGGGGCAGGATCTGATCTCCGATTTGGTTTGATTGGGTTTTTCGTGTTTCCGAGGCGCGTCAACGCTTCGGTCATTAGTCCGTTAGATTGTAGTGCATGTTTCTCGTGAGATGGCGGTGATCTCACCGCTGGATGGCGAGATCCGGCGCAGACCTACCCTCGGCTAGTGGGGTTCCCCTCAACCAGGACTCTCCACCAGCGGGCATCGCCCGCTGGACAAGTTCTAAGCTCCCGACCGATCTCCGGAATATGTGGTAGTGCAGTGCATGTAGTGTAAGTGTTTGTTGTGTAAAGGAGAGGATAGGACAGGAAGAGGAAGGACAGATCGCGCCGTCCGTGGCCAGACTCGTAGGGTACTGCTCGGCATTCAGCTGGTATGATCGGAGAAACCAGGGAAAACTACCGATCAGAGCAGCTGGCCTCTGGGAGATTCTCTCCAGGCCCAGCGGATGAATTCGCCCGAGCTGAAAAGCTAGTGTCGAAAATTCTCCGCATTCCGGACTCAACCAGGACCTCCACGGCAGACTGGTCTCCCGACGTGTGTGGTAGAGTAGTGAATGAAAATGAGAGTGAGTGTGTTTGCGTGTGTGCAAGAAGAGAAGGCAGGACAATGGAAGCAATATTTTCGATTTACTCTCATTAAATGATACACGAAATCAGCCATCGTCAGCTATTGTGAAAGAAACAAACTCGCTACTGGCTTTGTCCCTATCAAAAAGGTCCGCATGCAAGAACGACTTCCGACGTGACATTCCATTGCACGTGTAACAAAAATAACCCGTTTAAAACCGGATAGTGGAGCACAACGGTTGTTTACAGCTCCCGCGCAGCTGATGAGTTCGCCCGCCGGCCGCGGGGGTGCGTGCTGCGCGCTGCGCTCGCCCCGGCCTGCCCGCGCTCTGTGTGTGTGTGTTTTGGTAATTGTTTTTGGCGAATCCGAATGAATTATTTATCTGCCCCATTGTCCCGCGACCGCAGCCGCATTTCCCCGCCGTCCCTGCTGCAGCGCCGCGGCGCCGCTTAAAGCGCGATGAGTCGGTCGCGCCATCGCCGGGCAGCGATCCCGCGACCCGCCACCGCGCGGAGGATGCGTTTTTTGCTGCCACTGACGTTGTTCACAATGCCCGAATTGCGACTAAACTGGCCTAATGCTCTGAGCTACTAATGCAAACGTTTTGGATTGACCTCAAGGCGGCGCGGGGTGGACATGGTGGACCCGATTTCGGCCGAAAAATTTCGGTCGTCCGATGTTGGACGGAGAAAAGGAAACGGAAAAGTTCTTCGACCTACAGTTGATGATTACTGACGCCATCGTAAGAGGTTATTCACGTTCACTATGAACATTTCCGTTTACCATCATGTGTTTGAATCAACTCGGAACGTCGGAGAAAAACGCTCGACCGATATGTCGAACTCAGTCGGTTCTACTGTGACCGTCGTCTTAAAACAAATTCGAAGAGGTATAAGGAGAAGGAGACAGTAAGCTAGTCCTCTCTCAACATCAATTTCGGTCAACAGTGAAAACTAATTCTTAGTGAATTATTTCGAACAATATTGCCTTGCAACTGGCAATACACTCAGAGAAGTATTTTCTTCAATTTTCACTGACAAAATTTTGTTTGCATACAGTCCGTCGTTTGAACGCAGGTAAACATGACAAATGAAAGCCACATAAGTAAGCAACAAACATTCTATTAATATAAAATGTCAAAAAATAAATACAAAATTGAAGAAACAGAAAAGACTTAGACAACAAAAGACTGGTTTTTGAATGTTAATTGATAGCTGGGTCTAGTTAATGCCAACGCTTTAGATTGAAAATTTATGATTACAATGAAAAAAATTGAAAATAAAGTCAATGTTTATCATTCCTCATAATGTAAGACTTTCTGGTAATGACCCAATAAGTATATTTCTTTTGTTGTTTTCGAGGTTGTGTATTTGTTTTTTTAGTATTATTTTACCACATTAATTTTTTCGAGAAATCATTCGGCGCGTTGTCAAAATATAATTAAGTAAGGAATAGTCGTGAGAAATGTATCCTGTAATTCATCGCTTTCAGAAAATTACGCGAATAACATACAATAAGCAAAACGACAGAACATCGCTTAATCAAATAAATTATCGCCGCACAACATTTGCAGTATTTGACAAGCTATCTCAATACCAAAAAAATTGAGACAAACGATCCAATGAACACATCACAATGCTAAATGGCCACGTCCAAAGTCGCTGGACTGTTATTCCAAATAGGTCTGTGAAAAATACGAGGCAAGTAGCATTACGAAGAGCAGAGTATGATACGAGCCGCAGGCAATAAGAGGAATTTCTCGCAATAACGGGGAGCTGGGAATGGCAGTCGAATGCGGGCCGCGCGGGAGTCAATTAATTCCAACGAAATGAATCCCCAAGATGGGTGCGGTGGAGGATGGACCTCTGCCCCCCTCCCCCGTCGCCAGAGAACGCACTGCGCCGCCCAACGGACGCCCGCGTCAGTCCAATCGCGTTTGGTGGCAGAGAGCGGAGAGAGGCTGCCCTTAGAGCGTAAGATGGGTGCCGCCGCTTCCAAAGGGGCTTGCGCGGAAATGGACACCCCACGCCACGAGTCCCAAAGCGCACAATGCCTCAACAGACTTTTTTGTTGCAAGAAGCGACTTGCATCAATAAATTCCAAACCGGGAGCGGTAGCTCCGTGCATCAACTGATATCACTGCAGCGCCTCTGACCGGGAGGTCTTAGGTTACACTTCCCACGGCGACAGGATTTTCGACACTAGCTTTTCTGCTACGTCCAATTCAGTGGCTGTTTGGAGGAGAATTCTAGCGACCGGCTGCTCTGATCGGTAGTTTTCCGTGGTTTCTCCGATCAACACCAGGCGAATGCCGGAGCAGTACCCTATCAAACGGGCCACGGACCGCGCGCGATCTGTCCTTCCTTCCTTGTCCTATCCTCTCCCTTACATACACACTTACTCTAACATGCTCTACACTACCACATATTCCGGGAGACCGGTCGGAGCTTAGAGCTTGTCCGGCTAGGGGTGTCCCGCTGGTGGAGAGTCCTGGTTAGGGGGAAACCCCACTAGCCGACGGTAGGTCGGCGCCGGATCTCGCCATCCAGCGGGGAAAGATCACTGCCATCTCCCGAGAAAAAACATGCACTACACTGGGACTAATGTCCAGAGCAGTTGACGCGCCCGGAAACATGGAAGAAATCAATAAATTCCAATCTAACTCAGCAATTCGGAAGTTTCATGATATCCCTCCCTCCTGTTTTAGTGGCGTACCGAATATGTTTGAAAAATTCTGTGTGAACAAGCTTTAAAAGAATTAAAAGAGAATGCTATTAATGAGCATCTATCTCTCTTCATTTCTTATACTTCACAAACGATATGTAATTTTAGAAGAAACATCATTATTACTTAGTTGAACGCGTCTAGAAACCTTGCGATTTGTCGCTCAAAAAGAAGAGTTGTAAAATAGTTACAAAAGAAAAGATCTATATGTACTATATGGAAAAACATTAAAATTACATTAAAAAAATGTTTTATGTCGTTCACAACTTTTGTTCTAAGGTTAATGAAATGAGCGAGCTTTACAAATTCTGGAGCAATGAAAGCACTATTCACTGCTAAGCACATTCAACATGTTTCAACATGTTTCTGAAAATAAAATTGAAGTGTTACAAAGGGTGTCCGGGGAGGAAACGTCGAAAATTCAAAAATTGGCTCTTAAGACAATTTTAAGTTATTTTTGTCTCATAAACTACTGAGATATTCTGGATGGCTGAGCGGCAATAAGCCCTCAAAAGTTGGTTAGAAAAAATGCTTTCTAGGCAAAAATTTGGCTTGCAGAAGCATAGAAACACTCTTGAAACACACAAATTGTTTATTATTTACAAAATAAATGAATATATTTGTTCAGAAAGAAATATTAACCGAGAAATAAAAAAGCAGTCGAATTGGGTAAATAGGGAGAATGCAAACGTCAACTATCACACCTTTGGTTAATACGTCTGTTTTCGAGTCAATGTATTCATAAAACACATAACTAATGAATGACCAGTAAAACCTTCACTCCCAGTCGTGTGAAAGCGTTTGGAATTCACAATGATTGTATACGCGGCGTGAAACGGGAAAACCTGACGAATTATTTCGAACGAAAACGTTATATTGTTGCACAGTCATTGCCGGTAGGAAAAAAAAACACGAGTGAGGAAATGTCACAAGTCTCTTGAGTGTAGCAAGAGCAATTTTAAAAAATGACATTGCAAGATTTAACAATTATTATTAAACAGCGGAAAATTTCCTCACCTTGCACGTGCCAAGACTTCTGCTAAGTACTAGTAATTATATTCTTCATATATATTGGTTCTAGTTTCTACCCGATTAAAGGATGGAAAATTAATATATTGAATTCTACTTTACCTGAAGATTTAAAAATAATATCATGTTCAGAAATTGTTATTGTATAAATTGTTCAATCACATTTTCACAATAGTGTAGGAAAGTCCGATTCATTTCTATCAGTTTCTAGACAATGAACTAACAAAAATGATAGCAGCTTGTGAACACCTACCGCGTAAGTATTACATTACACTCAACTGGATGAAGAGCGTAAAATATTCGATTACGATGGTCTTGTATTAGGTTAGTAAACGATTTTATATCTGAAATGTAGCCACTTTTGTACAACCCTTAATGAATACCACATTAGGGAAAAAATGTCATGTGGACTTCATTCCGTGAGCATTTGAGCAGACGACAAGGGCAATTCACGTCCCGCTCGAAACTCAGCGTGGGTGGTCGTTAAGCCGATTACCATGACAATCGAGCTGGCATCGCTCAGGGTCAGTTACATTGACCTATCAGGAGGTCGGATATCATGGTATAATATCATAATAGACGATAATAAAATCTAAACTCACCAAGTTCAATTTACGTAATTCATTATACAAAATATAATACAACAATATAAAATCTAATAAACCTCGCTTATTATTGAACACAATTTAAATACTATCAGTGGAATAGAATAGTAAGTAACGAATCAGTAATACTAACTTTAGAATGGATTTCTACATTTTCTGGAACAGTAAGAAAAAAAAGTTTCTTAAAGTGGGTACCTTTATTGCCATCTGATTCATTCACTTCTCATTAGTTTACAATCGTGGGGGTATAACTGAATAATCATCCGCTATAATCCGAATTATCTTCAATAGATTTGCCCGTGAACCTTTCCAATGTTTTTCGCCATTAATTGACTTGATGAACAAACAAATAAGCCAATTAAAGATATTTCATTTCAACATCAATACAGAAAAATTCGCATTTCGACTCTTAACCATTTTCGTCGAAGAAGCCGGTTTCTTTATTTTAAGTCTGCTAAGTACTATTCACTGATTATTTGGGTTCGAATGCGTTGGGTGTCTTTGTTCGTTGCTCCACCGTCTCTTTCCATTAAGAGGCCGCCTGGAGAGGCTCGCCACGCCCCCGTTGCGGAGCGTTGCGGAGCCTCGCGAGGCCAGCAGGGCACGTGCCATCGCGGGGGGAGGCGTCGGGCAGGTGGCTGCTTTCCGGCGCGCATAGCAAACAAACGCGAAGCGGCGAGGCGCTGCGCGGGCGGTGCGGGAGGCGCCTTTTAATTAGGACGGGCGGGACACGGCTTCGCTTTCAGGGCGCTGGCCACTTGGCTGGGCGGCGCAGGGCGGCGGGGCCCAGCCTCCTCGCACACCCACTGCGCTCGGCCGGCGATTGGGCAAGGCCGCCTCCCCTCCCCCTACGCTTCACTCTCAATGAGGAGACTCGACTGAAGCTTTTATTCCTCAAGACGTCCATAAAGTCTCGGAAATCCTTACCCAGGAGAACTTTAAAGAAAGACTATAGGAAATACTACCACCATTTAAAATACGCTCTTTGTGCCGATCATACAATAATGTTTACAGAAAATTACTCAAAATATTTTTTAATTTGCATTTTTAATAAATATGCTAATTATATAAAACTCCCACATATGTATTTACAGGCCTAGACCCAATAAAACCCACAATGTTTACTTCACAGTGCTAACACGCAACACTCCCCATGCTGGGCATTCAGACTTAAATGAAACTTCGCCAGAACACAGTGGGTAAGAGAAAACGCATATAATCAAATTTTACTATTAATTATTATACTACACGTGCTTTTGACAATGGGAAGAAGAGTAACGAGCAAAAATATTAAGTTTACATATGTTAACCTAATTAAATTTTCTCACAGCAAACGTCACTACTAAAAAATTCAAAAAATAACACTTCAAATATCCCTCAGAGTCATTTTTCCCGATTTAATACAGCGATAAGTTTGCAAAATGGAGAGGAGAACATTACACGCACTCAGCTGGAATCGTTCAGAACCCCCTCCAAAAGAACCCATTCAAAAGCGCGTAATGAGATCTTGTGCGTCGCAAAACGCCTAGTTGCCTTTGCCGCCCAGCGCGGTAGGCGGGGAGGGGGGATGACAACTGCGGCCCGCCGCGCGACGCCCCACAAAAATACGACGCGAGACGCCGCGTCGCGTCGCGTCGCGCCGCGCCGGGCGAAAAAGCAGGCAGCGAAGCTAACGCGAAACGCATTTGAATACACAGCGCGGTCTTCCGACTTGATACAAATGAAAGCGGCTACACTCTATCCTTCTCTTGGCCCCGCGCGCACACGAGAGGAAAATGGAATGATAACCCCCCGCGGGGCATCAAAAGTGCCGGTTTCAGCCTCGAGAAAAGCGCACTCGTCCTTTTTACGGGGCGACTCTCGGAGCACTCGCGGGCGAATTCGCGAGGACGCCCGACTTATATTAAGGAGGTCGTTTTTTGTTGTTGTTGTTGTTTTTTTTTTTTTTTTTTTGCGCAGGCGCAAACCGTCGCTGAGAGGAGGATTAATGTTTGGAGACTAAATATGGCGGCAAACGCGCTACAAAACCGTTTCTCTCTGACGGAAATCGCTCGGCTTCCGCCCGCTCTTCATCTTCCGCGCTCCAGGCCTTGCGTTTCGGCGCTTCTCCAGCTACTGCTGCGAGGATTAAAACCACAAACGTTATTACAAGAATATGCGTCTTGAGAGTCGCGTGGATGCGGGAGCGGTGGCTGCAGAGAAGTCGGAGAAGCAGCGAGCAACTTCACAAATGAAACGATAACTTCCCCTTCCTTCCACCCGCTTCTAAAGACTCCGGGCAAGAACTCCATTAAGCGATATCTTGTCCGAGATATTTCAGCCAAAAACAAAACGCTCCAGTCGTCGCAAAACTTCTACAATCGCCGCAATAATTGAAAGCATTTCAAACGCGCAACCGTCCGTTGTCTTCTTGCCTCGCCGCGAATAAATGAAAAACAATAAAGTTTACGAGAGGGTCTTAGTGGAGGGAAAGTCAAAGGGAGAAGGTAGGTCTCCGAAATAAAAAGACGAAGGTGGAGACGTCTTTTCCGATGTTGTTATCGACAGAATGACTTCTTATCTTTCCGGCCAAGTCCGAACAACGAAAAGAGGCGGCCCGAAACGGGCCGAGTTAAGTGTCTTCGCTTCTTAACAACTTTGTTAGTTTCGGGACGGCAAGTGACGCAAGAGGAAGGAGGGGGGAGCGGAAACATCTGAAGATCAGAGGGCGGCAGGGCGACGAGGTTTCGAGAAGAAGCCGACGAATAAAGTCTCCCAGAAACATCCGACAAGATGCTGAGTTAGAGTGAGAGAAGTAGAAGAAAAAAAATGTTTCGTTTCTTTTTTTTTTCTTTCTTTCTTTCAGCAGCTCTCCAGATTCTGCTATTAGTGGGGATACAAACATAAGCAAAGTTCGCTCGAAAACTTCGTAATACACGGCGATCCGGCACTCGTCGAGACGCGTATTCTTACGGGCGACTGAAAACGCTCGGCGAGGCGCAAAACAAATCCAGCTTTTAAGAACTTAAAAGTTATAAAATAAATGTTCAATCGGTATTTCGTTCGCAAGATTTGTCTGAATAAAAGCTTGAATGCCCCTTTCCAATCAAGAGCCCTCAGACCTTGGAAACATTTTTGGAATTAGAACACTTCTACACTCAACTTTCCTTAATTTAAGAGAATCATCAAATTCTAATTTCTTGACAACAAAGTTTAAAAGTATTTAGGATTACATTTACCTTTTGGGATATTACAATGTACATAAGAATTTATTTACGTGCAACAATTTGAAATAATTCGATATTTTATTATTAGGCTCACTGAAGATCAAGTAAAATTTATCAAAATACATATCTGCATGCACGTGATATTTAAGAAATACTACTATAGTATTAATATTCCGATAAAAAATGTCAAAGCAAATAAAATTAACTAATTTGAATTAAATTTAAGCAAGTATTGTATACTAGCCTTCTTAACGTGATCAAATGAGGATGGGAGGCAAGCAGGGCGGAGAGCTCCCGCAACATACAGAGCACCGGGCGCGGAGGCAGCCGCCCCTTCAAAGCGGTGGCATTTTACGTCACGTCAATAAAACCACGATCGCCTGAGAGGCCCTGCACGTGATCACGTCTCGCTTCCTCAGGGGGAACCCCCTCGGCCGAGGGGCTTTTACGAACGAGGCCCTGTCGCGGCACGCAGCGCCAGCGGAGACCCTTACGCACGACGCAGCAACTGGGAAGATCGACTTCTCTGATTAGCGAACAAGAGTCACCTCGACATTAGTGCTCACAATGAAATTTTAATGAAGAAATAAAACATGACGCGGCAGCATATATCAAATATTACGGAACGACTTACAATTATATTCTTCATTTACCTTACTAATAAGCATTTTGTTAAATTAACAAGACAATCTAGTTCAGTAAAAACAATATTTTCAAGTAAATTTACACAATCAAAACTTAAACTAATGGGGTCAATTAAAATATACTCTGAATATGAAAGTTTGTACATACATTTTGTGAATCTATGAGGAAACAAACACGTTTAAAGATGGGAAAGCATTAAAGTTTAGCTGCTATTCCAAAGGTGATTATTGCACTAACATGGATGGTTAGAGTCAAATTTGTGTAAACATATTTCTTTAGTAAAACATTATGTAATGAAATAATTCCCTTCCCTTAACAATAACTTTTACAATTTCAATTACAATAGCTTCTATTAAAAGAATAAATGTGCTCTGTTAGCTGCTAATTTTACGATGCTAATATAAACTTTTACCCACAGGAGGCTATGGAATAAACTATAATATCCAAACGTGATGAAATAGCTTTAACTCTACCCAACGTTAAAATAA
This sequence comes from Teleogryllus oceanicus, assembly GCA_964035755.1. Classification (NCBI taxonomy): domain Eukaryota; kingdom Metazoa; phylum Arthropoda; class Insecta; order Orthoptera; family Gryllidae; genus Teleogryllus; species Teleogryllus oceanicus. The sequence goes on along the minus strand of CAXIVR010000002.1, from coordinate 57,638,323 downwards.
AATAACATAGCACGTAACAAAATTAAACAATAATAAATTGAATTCTGGACTATATGAATATTTATCGTACCTATCACTAATTTGTATTTTACATTGTTAAATGTTCTCTAAATTGATGTAGGAACTCGAAATTCCCCACTATTAATCGTGTTTCTTTGTTATCTAACAGGAAGCCATATTGCTATGTCAATTGCCTTTTATTTTCTCACATATATATATTGTGACATACCGATATGTCACGTTAAAATAAACTAACATTTATTTGTAGACAATATGGTGGAACATGCATTACGAAATATCACGAGAGCTAGAGCTTAGCAACGACCGTGAATAAACAATGTAGTTTTTGTTTTTTCTAAATGCATTAAGAGATGGCTTGGTGCCGAAAGTAGAAAATTTGGGATTGGGCGAAGAAGTTTAGACGGTCAGCTACACCAAAATATAACAAACGTATGGATTGGCTGGGTGAGAGAAGGACGGTCAAATGTTATGAAAAAAATGAAGGTAGTTTAATACGAAGTCTTCGAGGGATGAATCATGCAGGAAGATTTCATTCTGCTCGGAAACGCGCTTCTGAACTGATCGTAGATTCGTGAGAGGGAACGAGTACAATCTAGATAGAATTGGGTTAACAGTGAAATTTTAAGGACAGTGAAGGATATTGCAGATATTTTCATGTGGAAGCAATATTGATGTATAAATTGGAACTTTGTCGGGAGTGGTAAGAAAGTTCGGGACTATGTCATAGGACGTAATCGGGACTGGTAATTTTGATAGTTTGAGACCAGCTTGGATAGGGGCAGAAGAGGATTCCTTGGAACTTTGGACTACGGCAAGCTGGCAAGATATTTCGACTGAGAAGTCTACGAGGGACATCAACGAAGAAAAGATAAGTTAACCGCGGTATAAACTGTAAATTGAAAGATATCTTGATCAAAGGCCTAAAAATTGTAAATTCTCTAAATTGTTTGCTAAAAAGGCAAAAATAAACTTTGTTGAATTTTGTTCTTTAGAAAAGAAAGTGATTTTTCATTTAGTCAATCCAAACAGAAATGAACTAGGAATAGAATCATTCTATTTCAGATTCCTAGCTGCGCTGTATCAGTTTAGGATCCTATAATCCATTATAGAGGTAATAAGGATTATAATATATCGTGACCCATTGACCCAGCAAGCCGGACGCTAAGATCTTTAGCAGATATAAATGTAGAGAGAGGAACATTTTGGTATATCTCAATATATATATATATATATATATATATATATATATATATATATATATATATATTACTGAGAGAGGTTATCAATGCTGCAAAAAATCGATTACGAGATTTTGGCGGGAATACGTTTTGGGGATCCCTGATTCGGTAAAGACATTTTTCACTTTCTACCCTATTGCATTCTTACGCAGAAAGTGGTGGTAGAAAAACACGTATTGTGGGGTCCTGATATCAAAAAATCTATTTCTATGTAATATAATATTTCCTATGATACATTGTATGGTACAATAATACGTACTATATACGGTTGTTCCTTCCCGCAAAACGTACTGTATAGGGTTTGGATCCTCAATACCGACAAATCGGTTTACGGCAAAATATCTGACTGCCTCTGTGAATTTCTACGGACAGCATTACCGACTATTTTCTCCAACATTGATATCTCGCCGATTGATCTGGCCGAACTCGAGACCCTGCGAATTTAAAACGAACATTTTGGTGTTTGGGGGTACATTACATGACGCCTCGAACTGTCTCAAACAAAATTTTCTCAAAAATGACTTTCACGTTTTTTTATTTTATCGGATAAAGCAAAGTCAGCTCATAAAAATTTTCATTACACTGTCTTCATTTTCGAAAATTACAACAATTCATTTATTATTATTATTATTATTATTATTATCGTCATCATCATCATCATCATCATCTCACCATTACCAATTATGTTTCTTTGTGATTTTGTAGCACCACTAGTCTGCATTCTTAGGCCATTATATTAAAAGAACTAGAGGTACTACAAAATGATGCAGACTTCTCGTAAAAGTTGTTTTCCTATTCATGTGGCTAGATTCGTTACGCCATATCCTCTTCCGAGCTGCCATCTATGGGCGCCTAGAACCTTTCACAGTTCCTATCGCTCCTCTGAGAACATTACCAGTGCAGAGTACCTTTACGGTCTCCCAATGTCGCGAAGCTCTATCTCGGCACTGTCTCTACCTACTTAGCCATACTATCCCCTGGCTCCATCACTGTAGCATTATTCTCAGTGTAGGGATTAAGTTACTCAATTTCACAGTTCCCTGTTAGGCGAAGAGATTATTCTCTTTCTCTGTTACTTCGTATATTACTCCGTATGTACACGAAGTTAAAATATAGTCCCGCTCTCGATAAAATCTGGATGTATTTTTTCTAATTACCCCGATTTTATTGAAAGGTATCCCCAAATTACACATCTTGAGAAACTGAAAATGTCATTATTTATTTTAAAAAATAGATTTAATTGGGAAAAATGCCTCTGTTTAATAACACTGTTGCAGGAGAGCGTTGAAAATAGTTTAAGCGTACATAATTTTCAAAAATTCAAAGATGAAAACTGAACCTGTTCAATTTTTTCGAATGTCCTTTGCTTTATTCCAGCAAACATTTAACAGAAAGAATTGAGTTTTTTGGAGCCATTTTTGTGGAACTTGTGAAAATACTTAGCGGTTTCATGTAAATCACACAAAATTAAAAGGTTAATCTGGAACTTGCAGAGCATTGACGGGCCAGAAAAAATCTCCATCTTCGTTGACTTTTTTTTAACTTTAGGACTTTTGGAAAATTCAAAGAAATTCAATGAAAATGAGACCTGCACCATATTTTAAGTGTCTTTCCGCTATACGAATACAAAGTTTAATCTAAAGATTTTTAGCAATTTTTGAGAAATGTTTGAGGATTAATGCAAAGTACCTCCCGTAATCAAGATATCCGTTTGAAACACGCAGGACCTTAAGTTCGTTCAGATCGACAGAGCGTGCTCTGTACATGAAACTAAGAAAACGCGACTGTTCCATGTAAAAGTAACAAAAGATGTGTCCAAAACGCGTGGATATTGCTGTTCAGAATAAATTCTTCACTCATTTGTTTTGTAAAATACAAAATAGATGTCGCAAAGATTAATCATATGTCACAACTAAGAATATTTCCAAAAATTTATGTATTCAGTTGCAATGATCGCTTGGTAGACTAAATTTACTTCACTTTGTTTAGATAAAACGGAGTGAGGTAGCAAAGAGAAGGAGAGAGGGCGGCATCCTCTCCTTTGACCGCGAGGAGCGCGGGCGACAAGGGCGGCGGCGGCGGGCAGACGTCATTTCCGGACAAGACCGTAACTGCGGCGCCCTCGTAAAGTCGGTGCATCGCGTCCACCCTGATGGCCCCCCCTCACCAGCCCCCGGCGGCGCAGACACAGTGGGCCCGGCGGCCGCCGCTGCCTCCTCGCGGAACGGCAGCTCCTCCCGTTCACCTGCCACCGCTTCGTACCTCCAACACATGTAGATTGGTCCACATTGACGAATGAAGGCTGCGCCAATATACCCATTATTGCCACAGACGGTTTTACTACTACGGATATAACGATATCGACCTTTTTATAAAATCATCGATGCATTTAACATAGATATTGTGTGATTTGGTCGATATTTTTAAATGAAAAAAGTTTACGTTAACAAAGTTCTTTATTAATTTTTAGACATCGATAAACTGACTATTCGTTAGACGAAAGTGACCAAGAGTGGCAAATAAATAAAATCGAGTTTTTGTCCATGAAGTTTCTATTATTTTTGTATTATCGGATTACATAATCAAATTTTTATTAAATGACCTGATGATTATTGACTTTGTTTTACCAGTTACATCTCAATTAAAAATTAATAAATGAGACCACTTTAAAATTATTCCCCTCCCCAGCGTGAACTTCAATGGTTACTAATCCAATTTTCAAAACATGGATGTTTAATAACATGTTAAACCCTTGTTTAATAACATGGATGGGTTTGGCTCGATTGTTTTATTAATATAATTAATATAATTTTGAGCTTCGATATTTAGAAACATCGATGTTTTGTTGAGGCGTCGCATCCCTACTGACTACACAACTGAGTTACTCATTTGTCATGGCCTTCTCGACCCAGTAACTACATCTTTGATTACTATTACGACCGCGAATGTTGTGGCGTTCTTGCTGCCGGCGTCGCGCTTTGCTTCCCTTGCTGACCAGCGCCGCCGCCGCCGCCACGGCCGGCCCCCGCGCTGAGGTCCGACCGCCGCGGAGACCGCAATCGCTTTCGCCATCGCCTAGAGACACCTCCGCACCGCGCCCAGTTCCTCAGTCAACACAATCAAAGCTCTGCCGGCCAACATCACAGGAGGAGTCCGTTGTGAAATCGAGTAATCTTCCGCGCAAACTACCGCCGACGCTCCAACGACTTCACGGCAAGTGTCAAGAGCATAATAACGGCGCTCTAGGCAAGAGAAGACGCCAAACAGCCTCTGTAAATTACTTCCTTACTCATAACCATAAATCACTTTTTTTGTCCTTAAAAGTGCGTGTAATAAGTGATGAAACAGTTCTAAAAGCTAACGAAACCAATTTGTTTGACATCTCTCAAGTTTTTTGTCCCGATGTAATTATGTATCTGCTGTTCCTTCTCAAATTTCAATACAAAAATAAAACAAAGTTTTCTTCAGTCGAGTAGTGTAAGGGTTTAAAAGAAGTAAATATATTCTTCAAAATCTATACAAATGCAGTGTAAATATTTAATAGAATAAAAACCAGACTTTCCTGATACACAACCCAACGACAATCAAAGAATATTGTCTCAGTACTTACGTAAAACGACGTCTTAGGACAGTATATTCATCAGACCACTTACCTGAAACAAAATAAACTCAGATAAAGTGGAATTGCATACATCTACAATTATTACAAATCATATCATGCAAGAGTAACCAAAGCTGGCAAGTATGTTCTAACAAGTCAACGAAATGCAGCGATACAACAAATTCAACAAATACGTATTACTAATAAAATGATAAATATTTGTATTAATGAAAATTTAATTATCGAGTGATAAATTTAAATTACATTATGATGTGAGATTTCCACGAATTTATTGATGAAATTACAAATGAATCCATATTTCCAAATAAGACACATCTGGAATCAATATGCATTAATACTCTCTCTAACTAACTATATGTATCATCAATATGTACTCTAGATTTTATGAAAAATATTATTTAGGCGCTATGTTGGGAACAAACGAACAGATAAGTCGCTATTCCGTTAATCAACTTTTTGGCATCTAGGACCGGCAAAAGGCGCACTCTGACTACTTTATGGATTGTGACTACTACATATACGAACAATAAACATCCACTTTTTTGGTATCAGGAACCAACAAAACTTTTTTGGGGGGGGATCAAAAATCGCCCCTTTTCATTGCAGAATTACAGAACTTTCTCTATACTACGCTAGTGGTGTGAGAAAAAGTAAAAATGTAAGTTTTGTTAAAGCCTGATCCTCATAGACAAAATTAGAGGGTCATTATAACGATTAAGGCTGAATACACTATGGAGCAAGACGTCAACCTGCGCGAATTCATCTCATGAGCATCCATAGAATTCATTCCCAAACCAATCTAGCTTGTAACCAAACGCCGCTAAAGCCGCCAATGGGGGTTACCGCGCATTCGCCAGCCCCGTCCTTTCTTCCGCAGAGGGCCCGCCTCTCGCCGAGGAAGGGCGCGCGGAGGGCGCTGGCGAGAGGAGTTCCGCCCGCAGCCGTCGCGTCCCATTTCGTGTCGAGGCGCGGCTCAGCGCTGGGGCGTCCGGGACGAGGAGCGGGAGGGCCCAACTGCAGCTGTGACGCCGGCCCGGCCCGACCGGCGCGTCGCCCGCCATCTATTCACGTGTCCGGCGCCGCCGCCCCCCCCCCCCCACGCGGGGATCCGCGCGGGGCGCCCGCGAGTTAAACCGCGCCGCCTCCTCCTCCTCCGCCTCCGCCCCCTCGCCCGCGTCGCCCCAAATGACGCGCTGTGCCGCGCCGCGCCGCTCCGCGCCGGCTGCGGCGGCCACAGCTCCGTGGCACGTGTGTGAAGGGTTGCCTGCCCATCCGTTGTAAGGGGCTCGGCCCAATTTGAAACGAACGCCGCCCGCGCCGGCTGGGCGCCCGCTCTAAGCGCGCACCCGAGAGTTCACGCAGGCGACTCCACAACGAGCAGAGCGTTTCAGGTGCAGACGAAAACAAAGCTCGTAATGCATTGCAGGAGGTGGTGATATACACTCTTATATTTACTCTAAGTTGGCTAAAATGACACAACGAATGGAAGACGTCGATTGTCTTTCAGGTTACCTGTTTTTGGCAAGACAACGATCTTTAAAACAATCTAGGCTTTTACGACTGGATATACCATTACAAATACCTTTCGGACTGGTACAGTACTATAGGGCTGGATGTCCGATACACCAAGGCTATCCAAGCCTGGAAGGTATTTTTAATAATGGTCATTAAATATCAATAGCCATATAATGTCCCAGTAACACGTTTTATTTCATAATTAGTTAGTTAGTTAGTTAATGCCTTATTTCACGTGGCGAGAATCGGGCCACCCGGCCCGCTCTTCCGTCTAACCACGCAAATTTCGCTACGCTCCTTTCACCACCAAGCGGAGAAAGGAGGTATTATCTTGGGCGACGAAACAGGCGGAACTCAATTTTGCTCAGAGGCTTCTTTTAGGCTTGAGGATCTTTTACATGCAGTAAATCTACTACATGGGAGAGCTGGCTTTACTTCCCCTCCGAAGGAAGGCGTACGAAGGATTTTTTCGCCCTTAAAAATCCACGATCGGGTTTGAAAACTCGGGTACAACAGTCCGATACGCTAACCGTTATACCACCGAATCCGAAAACTTAACAATGTAACCTATTACAAATTCACCATTTTAATTGTTTTAGTAATATTGCTTTTTTTATTTATTCTCATATGAATGAGTAGAAATGTTTTTAAAGAAATAATATTTTCTCTTGAGAATAACTTACTCTTTAAGAAAATCCACATCGGAAATGTATACAAGAAGACGAATACCTGATACTCAAAATCAAAAAATCAATAAACACAGGATTTTATTGTTAATCACTCTAAAACAAACGTAGATATAATGTTTTAAACATCATATTGTGTATTGCGAAACAAATCATTTTAGTTTACATAAGGTAAAAGGAATTGAAACTGACTGCACATCTTCATTCTGGAATGAAAGTTAGCATAAAAGAAAACATGTTTTGCAATATTTGGATCAGTAACCAAACGAACATTGTTATCAAAAAGAAATATAAAAATCAGGCACTAAAATTGGGAAATATTTGCCCACTGCTGCCTCCAAAGCGCGAGGTATCGAAACAGAACAGTCTGGACTTAGGTCGCGCCGCACAGGCAGCGTTCGTGAACCTAACGTCGTGCGCGCAGCACTCGAAGAGGGGGAGGGCGGACGAGGCCACATCCTCCCTCGCCGCGACACGCGCCCTTCGGTGCCCTCCGCCCCCCCCCCCGCGCAAGCACACCCAGCGGCAGGCCCTGGGCCCCGCAAACAGACGCACGGGCGCGCGGCCGGGCGCCCGCACGTGGAGGCGTCTCAGGTATGGCAGTGTAATCCCGGGGATCGATCCCGGGACAAGCGGCCCATTACAGCGCGACACCGCGCCAGGGAGCGCCCCGGCCGCCGAGTCAACACAGCGCGACCCCCTCGCCGCCCCGCCCCCGCAGCACACGAGCGCCGCCCGCGCACCTGCGGGGGTTTGCGTTTCTTCGCACTGCACATGCACTACACAGGCCACGATTAGCCTCACGATCGAACGAGCTCTCACTGAGCCGACTCACTTCCCGAAACGAATTTCCCCAGACTTTTCCCGGGTTCCCAGAGGATTTTAAACATTTTTCACTGACAACATTTGCAGAATATTTCACACTATTAAAAAAAACTAATAAAACAAGCCTGACACTAATTTGTCAGCGCTTTGATTTTGCCCTGATAAAGTACAAATTAAAACCAACTCAATGCAGAGAGATTGAGCAAACAGAATGCTGTTCTGTTTTCTTGAAGAACAATACGTAGTTTTATGACCACCTCAAAATTTACTTCGACTTCTCACGATTCTTCCGGATATTCCCTGATTTTTCCTTTCACCTAGAACTTCCCCTCTAGCAACTCTAGGAGAAGAAATGCTTCATTAAATTATTTTAAGTAATTAGATGCACAAAAATAACGACTTACTGATATTATTTGCTTCGATGTTAAAACCGTCTCCTACTGGACATACGCTAATAATTGCTAACTGATGTTAAATAAAGTCCGACAAAGAAAAAAAGTCGGTCGAATGAGCGGCTGGGGAGTGCGTGGTACTGTCACTGCTAATGCCGTGAGTTGTGTCGGCATCACACAAACACACATCAGTTCAACACGCATTCACAAAATAATTTAAATCAATATATTTCCTGAGACGATTCGGTCATAGACGGCACTTGGTTCGTGCCCAATAAAATATTTTATTCACCTGTAGAGGAAATAGCAGTTCCCTTTGAGAGGGGAAACAACTCCATAAATCATCTTTTAAAAAACTTTTCTTTCGAGAAGATCTGATGATGAGGAAACAGTTTTACAATGTTTATTTGCAGAGTTAGAAAATTTGAATATTTCTCATGTTACTGATGAGGTTTCATACAGTTCTATTTCCAATGTAGCATGCTGTCAGGTCTTAAATAACATATGATATTGCTTCTATTAAACAGTTATGAGATAATAACAATCATACGTGACTAGATACTACGCATGTGTGTTCTGGAAGCGAGTTATACACACGTCTAAACCTACAATTCACTATTTATTCCTGTATATATCTCTACATACATTTATCAGGCGTGCCATTACATTAGTCATTTAAATAACAGAAACCTGCTAATGAACCATTAGTGGGTATATTCAATAGGCAATCTTCATTGCAATAGAGTACAGTATTTGCCCACGAGATAGGATAATGCACAAACACTTGCAAATTACACACATGAATGGAATGCCCTGGCGACAGGTAACATGACCGATGTGACTGGATTACAAAATTTTATTCACACTAACGAGGCGGTGTTCAAAAGGCACGGGCAAAGAGACGGGGTTAAAGGCTACACTACATATATTCTACACGTCTCTTTTCATAGGTCAGCTATCAAACGTTTAATTTTCAGTTATATTTACGAAGCTTTGCGCCGTGAATGAGTCGTAATTACAACAGCGAACGCAATTTGCGGCGAGTGAATTCATCGGTAGCGCAACTCAATTTTGAAATGCGCGACGCGTCGTGCAGCGGGCGGGAACAGCGAGGCGGCGTCGCTATGCGCGTCCGGAGACGGCGTGTCTCGCACTGCGATATGCGATTGGCGCCCAGGAGAAGGGCCGTGCGGACAGACAGCGATGAAAGCAAATTACACACTCATAGGCTACGGTCACTGCGCAGGCGAAACACGGTCGCTCGCTACCCGACGGCTGCCAACCAAATCGTCCGACTATTTCATCCGAAAATCACCCCAATGTTGCACCCGAAATCGTCATAATATTCCCATAATTTCGCAGTTCATTGAAACATTCGCGAGAAGCACGCTCAAAACCCTACATGTATTGCAGGGAGTCTTGGATATGCAAGTTGGCTTTGACTCTCCAGTTGATTTCGAGTGACTGGAACGGACAAAATCAAAGCAAACATATCTTCGTCCAACAGCCGATGTTTCCGGACCGTCGAAAGCGGTCGTTCGGGTACAATGTACCAATTTTAATTAACTAACACGTTTTTGAACGAATCGGACATCGACCGCAAACGTGCGACGTCGGCCAACCGGAATTTCGGGCAAAATCGGTTCCACTGCGACCGCCGCCTTAGCAACCGTATTAGATCGAAAATAGGAAAAGATAAAGCGCGGCACGGCACATAGAAGGGATAACTTCTCAAGAGTTAGTCAACACATCTGTAACTGTAACTGTATCAGCACATCTGTAACTGTAAACAATGACTAGGTTGCAAAGGTCGATAAAACATCGATTTCTTGTGATAAGAACAAAACGGGTTTTTAGCTTTGTCTGAATGATTAGTTGCTGCGATTATTCAGATGTACACAGTGCGAAATTGAAGGAAGACGATAAGTCTGCTTGACCTATAACACCGCATTACCGAGATGCTCGACCTCAAGATATTTCCACAAGCCGCATTACCATTATTTAAAAGCCAGTATAACAAATTTTCAAGTTTAAAAACAGTGTGTAGAAATTTCAGAAAGGCTGCAAAATTCCGCACGAAGAAAAAGAAAGAAATGCCGCGCGATCACGAGACCGAGAAAGAAAACTGCAAGGTCTACGTATTCCCGGAAAAGAAAGGAAACAGTGGCCAGAGAAGGAAAAAAAAGAGGAAAGGCATGCCGCGCGTACATGAAGAAATGCCGCGCGTACATGAGACCGAGAAAGAAAACTGCAAGGTCTACGTATTCCCGGATAAAGAAAGGAAACAGTGGCCAGAGAAGGAAAAAAAAAAAAAAGAGGAAAGGCATGCCGCGCGTACATGAGACCGAGAAAGAAAACTGCAAGGTCTACGTATTCCCGGATAAAGAAAGGAAACAGTGGCCGGAGAAGAAAAAAAAAAGCGGAAAGGCGAGGGGGAGGGGGGGACCGGGGCACAATGCCGCGGCGACGGGCGGCTGAGCGCGGGGCGATATTAAAATCGTCACGTCGCGGCGGGGCGGGCGCGGGCGCGGCCGGAATATTTTATCCGCGCGCTAAGAGCTGCAGGGAGCGGCGCGGCCTCTGGAAGTGGGGCCGTGAGAAAGAGTTGCGCCGCTGGCACCGCCCCCTCCCCCGCGCGGCTGCAGCGGTGGACGGCGTGGGATGGTGGCAGCGGTGCCGCCCCCTCCAGTGAGGAATGGCGCGCAATTTGTCAGACGCGGCGGCGGGGGCGGGGGCGGGGGCGGCGAGGTAGCTGCTCGGTAAGTGCTCCTCGGCCGACGTAATGGCCCCGAGGGATTTGCGCGAGCTCCGCGTCGTCCTGCCGGGGCGGGCCGCAGGCGGGCCGCAGGCGGGCCACGGGCGGGCCACGGGCCGACGCCGACGAGGCGGTGGCACGCGGCGCCCGCAAACCCCCGCCACGCCCCGGAAATTCGCCGCTCGAGATTCGCGCGCGCCGATTGCCGCCCCACAGCCCTCCCCAGCACCCCGCGAGCATCTTGCCTCCTGAACCACATTCTCAATGATTCATCGATTGATTTTTTCATGTTTCCGGGCAAGTCAACTGCTTTGGACATTAGCCCCGTTCGTGTAGTGCATGTTTTCCTCGGGAGATGGCGGTGATCTTTCCCCGCTGGATGGCGAGATCCGGCGCCGACCTACCGTCGGCTAGTGGGGTTTCCCCTTAACCAGGACTCTCGCACCAGTGGGGCACCGCCCCAGGGGGGACAAGCTCTAAGTTCCCGACAGTTCTCCCGGAACATATGGTAGTGTACTGCATGTTAGTGTAAGGGGAGAGACTCCGACAAGCATATGGAGTTCTGAGTGAAAGTTACAACAAATCCTGAGAGCGGGTGAATCTACGTACGCAATACCATATGTCAGTCATCCGTTTTATCTTTGTACTCCAATAAACCTAAGGACAGCATAAAATCTTACGAAACAGGTACGTATTGGTATTAACAAAATACATAGCACCACCTTCAAGCGAACGTAATACAAAATAAAAACTGAACTAAATTTTAAGTTATAGAAGAAATATGCTCAAGACTTCGTTGAAATAATCAAAAGAGTCGATCAATTAAGATCAAATTCGAATGACTATTTACCAACAATAAAAAGGTGGCATTCTCACAAATATTACTTCGGAATTGTAGAACATAGATCCAGACAGCATTTTGAATTTGATTAATAGCATTCTTGATACCGGATCGTATCCAGAAACGTGTAGTACAGCCATCTTCCAACCACTTTCCAAGAACAAAGATGATACGAATTGCCCAGAAAATTAAGGTGGGACTAGTCTTTTACCAGTGCTAAGCAATTTCTTTCTCTAAAATGCTCAATGGTCGAATGAGTAAATGGAAAAATAAAGTAAAATCTCAAAATGGCAGGCAGATTTTGGAAGAGACTGCGCAACCACTGACAATATATTTGCGTTAGATATTTTCGTTGGTTACATTAATATTTAATAACCCACTGCCTGTGACTACTCACAAGAAAAAGGTACAAAAATAACATAGCCGTAGTACTTGAAAAAGATAACAAAAATCTTTCAAAATATTGTGTAATTCAGGGCCAAATCTTTGTACTTCTATTGTTTTTATGATATATATATATATATATATATATATATATATATATATATATATATATATATGTGTGTGTGTGTGTGTGTGTGTGTGTGTGTTTATTAAAATATTAACAGTCTTTAATACGATAAGGGATCCAAATGTTGATATAAATTCAATTAGAGAGTTTTGACATAATGATAAATAGGTGGTAATTGCAAGTTCTCTGGTGGCTGGTGATAGGACACTTGGTGGCAGCGGAGAGCGGTGCAGAGTGCCGTGACGGGGCGGGGCGGGGATCTCTTTCTTGGCGGGGACAGTGGGCCTCGCGGGGGCGGCGTGCGTAAGTGACCGGGTAACGCAATTTGGCCGAGCCAAATTTGCATCGGACCGGGCCGGGTCGGGCGCCTGGCTAACTTGTTGTAAACAGTTTAAATGAGAATATTGTGTTAAGCTGAAAGTGATGGGCGTGAATATGCATGCGCCGAGCACCTTCCTCGTCCCTCCCTCGCAACTCTGCCTTTTTCCCGGCCTCGGAGCGGTCATGGCGAAATCATTCCCATCAATTTCGAATTCGCAGCGTCAGTTGTGTTTTCTAAGCGAACGCGCCTCCTGGAGGCTACCGAAGATCCACATCAATCACAGGATCTTGCAAGTCATGCATATTCCATCTACGTCGTCTGCTTCAGAGGCGGCCGCGGATTACGGAAAAGGTAGCGATAACCCTTTAAGGAAGAGAATATGAAATGTAGGCTTCTCGAAAAAAAAATAGTAACTAGAGGAAAATTTTAATTGATAATACTATGATGTAATATAAAAAACATTTGTATTGTTTGAAAGAAGGAAATGATATCATTGTTCCAGAAATCTGCACACCCATTGTGGTTGGATTGTGAATGTATAACTTATTCATAAGAGTAGCTAAAAAAGTAAGCTAAAAAATCATTTTCTCACAGACCTTCAAATGAATGATTTGAAGAAATATTTCACACATAGTTATAAGATCACCCCATAGTGTAACACTGATAGCCTACATTCATATTTCCTTGGAACAATAGTGTGTAAATAATGTGATCGAAATAACATAATAAATACACGAAGAAATCTGTGAGGCACTGAAATTCCAGTATGTAACTGTTAATACATACTTGGCGACCAGGATAACCGGTTTTTGACACCGTATCAATCTACATTAACGTACATGTACACGATATGAGAGGGCAGATTTTGTTACAAGAAACCGACGTTTTAAGAAAGAGGGCCAAAGGTTCGGTGGAAATCGATCGATATCGAAATGACCCAGCCTTGCGAGAAACGCGGGGGCGGCCTGAAGCCAGGGGCTGCACGCACGGAGGCGTCGGCGAGCGCGTTCGGAAAGAAATCTGTCAGCGATTTCCAGGCGCCGCCGCCGCTGGTAAGCGGACGGGCGAGCGTCCAAGCGAGTAAGCAAGAGGGCGGGCGAGCAACGAGAGCGCGGAGGCAGGAGGCCCATTACCGCTAACAAGGTGTGGGCGACGGGGTGCGATCAATAACAGAACGCCGCCCCTTCTGAACGCCAGCCCCGCATCATTTGCGCGATCGGTGCCGGCGCCTCTCCCCGCCCCGCCCCCTTCCGCCGCTCCCAGCGTCTTCAAGGAGCGCTGAAGCTATTACAGCTGACTCGATCACCACGCACGGTTCACAAAAACGCATCTTTTGTCAATTATGTTTCCCGTGTTCAATGATAATAATGAGAGTAAAAAATATAGGAAAATGTTTGATACCGTAAGAATTTTATACTTAATAATGGCGCCAGCCGTTTAGTAAAATACACAGAAATCAAAGTACTAGCAAGGTAAAGCAAGCAATGAATAAAAATGGTGTGGCTACAAGACACAAAATCGTTTGTGATATCCAATGTCTGGATTAACTTAGATGGTCTGAAAATTTTACTACCATGAGTTTCGAAAATGTACATATATATGTAGGAATGTATGGTTGCATCTATTTATTTACTGTGGGCACGGGATTTACTACTTTATAAAGAGCGCAAAGTGAACTCTAGCATTAAGGATATCCTCGTTTCAAGAAGTCGCCCATTCTCCGCCAGTCACTAACACGCCCTCGCGGCTCCCACCTACACACACGATCCCCCGAGAGACGAGAGGTGAAGCGTGGCGTGGCGTGGCGAAACGAAGCTGGGCGTGAGGGCGGAGGAATGGGCGGGGAGGAGGCGAGGCGAGGCGAGAGGCGAAGCAAGGCGAGTGGCGAGGCGAGTGGCGAGGCGAGTGGCGAGGCGAGTGGCGAGGCGAGGGCGAGGCGAGGCGAGTGGCGAGGCGAGTGGCGAGGCGAGGGCGAGGCGAGGCGAGGGCGAGAGGCGAGAAACGAGAGGCGAGAGGCGAGAGGCGAGAGGCGAGAAGCGAGAAGCGAGAAGCGAGAAGCGAGGCGAGAGGCGAGGCGCTGCGAGGTGCGGTGCGGTGCGTCGAGAGACGTGAGAGGAAAGGCGAGCCTGGAAGTGAGGCGAGGTGCAGCGAGGTTAGAGGCCATGGGGAGGGAGGCGCGAGGCGCGGCGCCAGGATCATGGCCACGCATGTGCCTCCGCCAGAGCGCGCCTCGCCTCGCCGCGCCGCCCCCGCCCTCCGCGTCCCGCCCTCGCGCGCCGCTATTGTTTTGTCAGCGGGCCGGGGCCTCGCTATCGATTCTCGATATCGCAGCCGCCGACATCCGATACGGCACGGCGGCATTGTTGCCGTCGCCTCGCCCGGGCCGGCATCCGCATCTTTGTGCACCAGCGGTGCGGGCAGCAAGCGGGGCGGCCGCACGAGCGTGGGAGAGAGGGCAGCGTCGGGGAGGGGTGGAGTAGGTGGGGTGAGGCTGTTTATCGGTTTAAATATCGCGCTGCGGTTACAGCGCCGATACAGCGTCCGCGTTGCTGTCACCTCACGCGCCGCGCGCCGTCAATATCCGTCAGCCGGGGCGGCGCGGCGGAGCAGGGGCAGGGCAGGGGGCGGGGACTCGGGGCTGCCGAGGGCGACACGCCCACCGCCCCAGCCTAACAGGGCTCAACACGCTCGTGGGACGGGAAGTGCATCAGCAAAGGGAGATTC
Organism: Teleogryllus oceanicus; assembly: GCA_964035755.1. Taxonomy (NCBI): domain Eukaryota; kingdom Metazoa; phylum Arthropoda; class Insecta; order Orthoptera; family Gryllidae; genus Teleogryllus; species Teleogryllus oceanicus. Next base: position 57,622,871 of record CAXIVR010000002.1, on the reverse strand, counting down.
ACATAGCCGGGATCAATTTTGTTCAGCCGGGACACGTGGGTTCAATATGGAAATAGGGCTAGAATAACAAAAACGATCAGAGAATTGGCAATCGAAGACCGGAAGAGAGTGTGTATGACCGTAATATTAAGGTGACACAGGTCTCGATGTGGTAATGAATTCGCCGCTTAGATAATAGAGGACTACAGATGTGGCGATGTGCTAAAAAGTGTAGAAGCAATCACTAGTCGCTTCAGGTGCAGAGTCTTATCAATGAACACGATTTGACTCGCCAGTGCAGATGAACACAATATTCCGTTATACTGGCTCTTCTCGTTGAAGTAAGCCTTTGACGAGAGGCAAACTTATTAAAATCTGCTCGTAAATTAAAATTATTTATGCAAGAGAAAAGCGCGCAGTATGTACAGGTTTCAAGAGAAAGCAGGGTAATCTATAATGTTATCACTGTAATGAGAAAATTATAAATAGAGTAATATCAAACAACGTGCCACATGTTACGCGTTTCCGAAGATATATTTCATTAAAGAAGTAATTACTAAGGCATACCATTAATTTTCTCTCATATTTCTGGAAACCATATCCTATTTAAAGCATCTCTGTTCACTTATTCCCTCGCATATCTTCGTTTCTTTAGATCCTCTTTACTTACATACATATATTTGAACTGCAATTGAGTACGACCCGGTGGCAGTTAAATAACATTAATTGCAGTAATAACAATAATAATAATAACAATAATAATAATAATAATAATAATAATAATAATAATAAAAGTGTACAGTACAAGAGAGAATGGATGCAGGAATCATACTATCACTAATACTAAGTATAATAACAATTATTTCAACTCTGTCATGGTATCCAATAATTATATGTTGGTGGTACTAAACTTTAATACAAGCTACATAATATTGGCTAAATTAGATTTTTAAATTCAATTGATTTCGTACACTACACTTCACTGCACTGCACTGCACTGCACTACACTACATGTTTTCTTTGAATTACACTGGCCAGCACTTATTTAATATCTTTTACTATCTTGTTCTAACTTATTTCTAAAACTTCGGACACTTAGAGGAAAAGTTTTGAAAATTGTTGCGGTAAACTATTCCAATCTTTAATTGTTCTGTTACAAAAGGAAAATTTCCCAAGATCTGAATTTTGTTTCCTCGTTCGAATTTTGTGAGTGTGATCGCTTCGGCTGAAGTACTAGAGTAACTACTTGAGCGGAAGGGTCAGCATTAAGCAAAGCAATTAATAGACGGAAAGAACAAAAGTGTCCATCCACCTGTGGTTGACTGCTTCATTAGTGATTCCCGGCGCAGAAACTACTAAGATTAATAGTCTCGTGAGTATAGTGCATGTTTCTATGGCGGGAAATGACGGGGATCTTTCCTAGCTACAGGGCGAGATCCAGCACCGATTTATACGTCGGCCTGCGGGAGGGGGTCCCATAAAGTATCGCCCACCAGCGGGGCACCGGCCCAGCCAACAGAAGTTTCGACGATACCGACTGGTTTCTGGACACGTGTGGTAGTGTAACGCACGTGAGGATGTGTGTGTGTGTGTGTGTGTGTGTGTGTGTGTGTGTAAGGGGTAAGGATACGACAAGGAAGAGCAAGAAAAGATTGCGGGCAGCCTATGGTTCACTCGTTAGTGTTCTGCTGTCATTCACCTAAGGTTGACGGGAGAAACCACGGAAAACCACCAATCAGCGCAGTCAGTTCTCCTCCAGACAACACCTGAATTTCACCTAGCTACGTAGCAGGTGACGAAAATCCTGCCGCCGTCGGGAGTGGAACCCTAAGACCTCCGGGCCACAGGTACCGCAGTGACATCAGCTGATGCCCTAACCCACCTCAGCCGCTCCACATGACGGAGAGAAAGTAACCGAGGGCGAGAACGGGAGAGCGCCGAGTGGCCGCGCTGCCCGATGGAAATGGGAGATCGCGTATCGGCTGCCGCGAGGGGCGCCGATCGAACAAAGTAGGAAACGCGCCTCCTTCGCCTGAGATAGCGCGTGTGCGCTGAGGCAGCGCTTGCACGGGGCGGACGCCCATTACAAGAGCTGCTATTCACTGCAAGCAGAAACATTCACCAAGTGGTTCCTGTGCAGATAATGTGGCGTCGGTGGTGTAATGGTTAGCGTATTGGACTGTTCTACACAAGTTCGCGGGTTAAAACCAGATATTGTGGATTTTTTTAGAGCAAAAATCCTTCGAAAGCCTTCCTTTGGCAGGTTGATTTGATTTGATTTTTTCGTGTTTCCGGGCACGTCAACTGCTTTGGTCATTAGTCCCGTTAGTGTAGTGCATGTTTTTTCTCAGATGCGCGGTGATCTTTTCCCGCTGGATGGCGAGATCCGGCGCCGACCTACCGTCGGCTAGTGGGGTTTCCCCCTAACCAGGACTCTCCCACCAGCGGGGCACCGCCCAGCCGGGACAAGCTCTAAGCGCCCGACCGATCTCCCGGAATATGTGGTAGTGTAGTGCATGTTAGTGTAAGTGTGTATGTAAGGGGGAAAATAGGACAGGCCAAGGAAGAGGGAGGAAAGATCGCGCGCGGTCCGTGGCCCGTTTTGTAGTGTACTGCTCCGGCATTCGCCAGTTATTGATCGGAGAAACCACGGAAAACTACAGATCAGAGCAGCCGGCCGCGAGAATTCTCCTCCAGACAGCGACTGAATTGTACCTAGCTGAAAAGCTAGTGTCGAAAATCCTGCCGCTGTCAGGACTCGAACCTAGGACCTCTCGGTCAGAGGCGCTGTAGTGACATCAGTTGATGCACTGAGCTGCACAGGTAGATTAAGACCTTGAAATATTACAATTATAAATACTCTTTTATGAAGGTGCGGATCATAATTAGCTACACTCCATTTCCGTGCGTCACACGATCACAAAGCGCTTCGCTACGTGATACAATACAAACATGTGAATACACGGAACCTAAGAAAGCAATATAATAGTTTCATGAAAATGTGCATTGTATGTTGACAGTTCGCTAATAATTTTCTGAACAAGAAATAAGCCGTTTCGTGCGTATAATAAAAGGAACGCTGAGTTTCGCTTCTCCTTGGAAGGGACGAAGAGTCGGTCGCCGGCACGACGCGGAGGACGTTGGCGGCAGTCGCGTTTCCCTTTCTGCGCGAATCCGCGAGGGGCCGCTGCCATCCGCGGGCGCGCGTGCCAGCCCATGCATACGTAACCAGCGCCCGGCAATTATCGCCGCTCTGCGCCCCCGCCGCCGTTCCCACTGTCATCATCGCCGGCGACGTCGTCCTGGGGCCGCTGGCTTCCCCTCTCGGTGGCCTTTCCATCCCACTCCCTTCCCATACGACCCTCAACTCACTGCCTCCCCGGTTAGCGGCCCTAGATGAATTTCATTTCCGTTTCAGAAACCAGAAATTGTCGCGGCGTAGTATTTTTCACTTTTACCCCTCGCGTTGTTAGCATTTGACTGGACTGAGAGAAAATACAATGCCATCACGCATCTTCTCATATTCTTTATGAATCACGATTGCAGGCGTTGTCGTCAATGCGCACATAATACAAACCAAAATATCCTCCAGAGAAAACCTGCCCAATTTTACATGTTCATATTTCACCAATTTCTCTGTTGCTTTTCTATTCTTCGTACTACTTTGTACTAAAAGAGGAAGGTAGCGAAGTCGCATAGCGGCTGAAACGAATTTAAACAATAATTAACTGAGTTTCGAGAAACTCTTTCTTAACACAGATAGTGGGGAGTTAGGGGCATCGAAATAGTAAAACAAGATGGTATGTTATGAATATTATATTATCTTCCATTCCAACCTCTTTCTTTTCCACGACATCACGCACTGGAGTTTTTCCGACTCCTTTCCTTGCTCCGTTGTCCTTTCCTCTCCTCTCATTTCCAACGCCCTTCACCTTCCCGCCACTCCCCAGCGCTACTCCCGGCCCACGTTTCAACGGACTGACTTCCCGAATAGATCGCTGCGCCATCATCGTGGCTCAAACGCCAGTCTCAAGAAACACATTGGCGTGCCGAAGAAGGGTGGTATTTCTCCTTCCAAATGAAGGACAGAAGCGAGCGTCTGCCATGCTCGAAAAGATTTTGATAGACACTACACAGTCCTGCGCATCGCAAACGTCATTGAAATGTGTTCTGAAAAGAAAGAACCGCTATGATAGGCTACATTAGTTAATAATACCGAAATGTTTTAAAACCCAGATTATGTTCAGCATTCGTATGAAGCGTTGACTTTCTTTAGAATATTTTTTAGAAGATGATCGTAACATTATACAACATTTTCTTGCCTGGGAGAATTTCTTTGATTTGTGTTCTCAAATTTCGGGATACGAACAACAGACACGAGAAATTAAAATTCCCTCCTGGATCTCTTCCCAGATTTCGCTACTCACTATTCAATTCCATTCAATGATGCCTTATTTTTGTGGCGAGCCTGAGAGCCTTCTCTCTTCCATCCGATCTAGCAAATGTTGCTACTTTTCTTTCACCATCCAGCGCAGAAAGAAGGTATTACTGGGACGACGCAACAGGCGATTTGAATTGTGCTCAGGTAGTTCTTTTCGGCTTATGGATCCTTTGCATGCAAATCTACAACATGGGACAACCGGCTCTACTTCCCTGCCGAAGTAGGTCGGCGCCGGATCTCGCCATCGAGCGGGGGAAGATCACCGCTATCTCCCGAGAGAGGAAAACATGCACTATACAAACGGGACTAATGACCAGAGCAGTGGACGCACCCGGAAACACGAATATACCAATCAATCAATAATCTACCTGTAATGTAATGTACTCGCTAGAACGATCGACTGGAAAACCACCCCCGGAGAAGCGGTCCAATGAAAATACACATTTCGAAGCAAGGGACAAGGCGAGCGGCAGCTGTGGGTGCGCGCCCAATTAGAGAGCGCGGGGGCGATAGAGAGCAACGGCGCGGGAGGGGCGTGGGGGTGCGATAGCGGTGGCCAGGACGACAGCGCCGCGACGGCGGCGGCTGATGGTTTTATTATGCAGATGTGCGCTGCGGCGGCGGAGGCGCCGGGGCCGGAAGCGCGCGCCTGGGGCTGGACCGACGCCCCGCGCCGCCGCTGCGTTCAGTTTTGTATCAAGGATGCACGTACGGCCGCGACGGCGGCGGCTGATGGTTTTATTATGCAGGTGCGCCGAGTCTTATATGGTGCACTTCCCAGAGATAGTAAACTCGAAGAATGGTTTTAAAACCAAATGTATAGGACACCATGCGTTATGCATTGACATTTTCAACGAGTCTTTACCTTGTGTACAATTAGAACAGAAGTTATTGCAGTTCTAGTGAGGGCTCGAGCGCGATATTTTGCGTTAGTTTATAATTCTCGAACGGCTTTAAAACGAAAACATATTTCATTAAGGAAAAAAATATCAACATTTTCGTTGCAATGTTAAGTTTTTGCAGCTTTCGAAAATACAAAGGGTTCATCGAAATTACCCCTATGTTTCCAAAAGTTCCCCCTGTTGATGGGAACATTCAAGAAATAGACATTTTCCATCTAATTCAATGGAACTGCTGCCCATCCGAAATTCGGAGCGGTGAATATGGAAGCTTGTCCTGATAGAATGATATTATCCCTCATCGCTAAACACCCTTTTCCGCTTTTGGAATATATAAAAAAACGCAATAATAACAATCACCAACTTTAGCAGAAAATTCTAAATTTGAAACTGAAAAGAATTTATTTTTCCGAACTTCAGAACTCAGAAATCACAATTGACTTCTCTGTGCACTTCGAGAGACGTATATGTAGACATGGTTTCTTTTCATTTTCCGGTTTCAGCACTTTCGTGGAATATACATTGGCTCAAAATGTTAGAATGCACAATTATTATATTAATGACACCTCACAGTATCCTACGTATTATCCATAATACAAATTTAAACATTGAATTATGTCAAAATTTCGAAATTTTTTTTTATCATCATTACCTTCCAGATATGTTCTCTTTCTTGTCGGTTCCCTTCTGGAGAACAATGCGTAGTCAAATTCTAGATTAACACCAGTTCACTATGAAAACAATCTTTCCGGAACCACGCACGCACAATAGGGAGCAGCAGGTCCATCATTTCCTCTGGCGGAGGCTTCGTGAAACTTTCAGAGCAGCAGCGCGCACGGCTCACAGCCAAATGCACCTGACAGCATCTCCCTTTCTGGGCCTCATGACTAATAAAACACAGCGCGGGGTACGCCCGACTACGCGCACGACTGCCCGCCGCGCGCCGCGACTTCAAACACACGGAGCACCGCACCGCAACGCGCCGCGCCGCGCTGCACACGCCCCTACCCAACCCCACACGCCCCTTGCCGCGCGCCCAGCCCCTAAGACCTCACGTCCACGCGCCCCGACGCGGAAGGACGTGTTAGCACGTCCAAGGCCAAGCCCTTGCAATGGCGGAAGGACTTGTCCGACACGTTTAGTGCAGGGTCTGCTTTGTGCTGCTCTCCCTCGCACACTTTAGGTACTACGTTCTTGAATGCAGGCAGGGTACTTCCTGACATTCTATTCTTTTGATTGTCGTGTCAATGAGGAGGTCGTTTTCGATTTGAAATCTTTGTTTACCATCGTGTGGTACTGTGCAACATGGCGTCCACCAGCCGAGCGTGTTTATCTGCAGATGATATAGAAAACGAGTTACTGTTAAGTGATATCGATTCTTTTACTGAAACAAGTGAATCGAGTGAAGAAGAAGAATTATTTGAATTAGAGACGCTGCTGTGTTTTGTTTAGATTGCTGCGCGAGTAGTTAAAATCCTCGGGAAATGCTCCCGCGCCAGGGTCCGGCCGGGTATTTAAATGTCCCCGCGCAGAGGGGTTAATACCCGCATCCCATTGCCCTGGATCCCCACTCATGCCCCTAAGCACTCACGTCCCTTCGCCCCTACGTCCTCGGCCTCTTGCCCCTACGTCACACACCTCTTGCGCCCTGCGGTGGCGTTGCTGGAGACGCGCTTGGGTTTGTGCAAGAGCATCGATCGCTTGCATGAGTGTTGCGTAGCAATCCGTTCGGAGAGCTTTCACACAGGCTGTGACTACCCGCACTTGCTGCGCCTTATGGAGGGAGATCCAGGAAGCACACAGAAAGCCGCGAAGCCTGGAAGGATCGGAGGGAATATGGTGCACTTCCCAGAGATAGTAAACTCGAAGAATGGTTTTAAAACCAAATGTATAGGACACCATGCGTTATGCATTGACATTTTCAACGAGTCTTTACCTGGTGTACAATTAGAACAGAAGTTACTGCAGTTCAGTGAGGGGTAGAGCGCGAAATTTTGCGTTAGTTTATAAGGGAACGTGCAAAAAAAAAGCATATGCTGCTCGAAAACATATTTCATTAAGGAAAAAAATATCAACATTTTCGTTGCAATGTTAAGTTTTTGCAGCTTTCGAAAATACAAAGGGTTCGTCGAAAATGCGACCTACGGCTTTTTTTTTTATAGAAGTACGTTGCTGTATTCCAGAAAAAATAACAAAAAAATTGGACAAGTTTTTTAGAAAATCTTGTTTAAAAAATACTTTATTCTAAAATTACCTGAAATTATGCTAAATGAAGCGAAACCTACTTACATTTTCAAAAAATTGCACATGACCTTATTTAAAGATCCGTCTATAAAACACAGATTTAAATAAGGAAAGAAAACTACCTTCAATAACGTACTTGTATGAAAACCTCGAAAAAAGTTTGCAATTTTCAAAAATTAAGAAGTAGCAGGTCAGACAAGTGCAATATTTGTACATATACTCTATTCCTAAAATAAATTTAAAGAAAAAATTGAACAATTTTTGATAAAAAATATATTTTTTAAATGTTAAGGCTTCATATGAAGTATTTAAAAAATTAAAATATCGTTTTAAACTTGCAGAGCCTAGAGTTCGTCCAGATTGACTGGAGAACATTAATATTGGAGAAAACCGTCTGATCGGATTATGCGCTTTTTGTCATAAACCAATTTTTTTTGTTTAATGGAAAACGTGGATTTTGACTATCTCCGCGTTACAGGTAGTAGTTTACTAGGTATAGAAACAAGATTTATCCACAGAGCCTCAAAATACAAGTTCAATTGAAAAAATCGCCACTTTCCGCTGCGCATTACAATACTTTTGTCTTTACTATGCATCTACGTAGCAAGAAATTAGACGTCTTAAAGCGGACTGCTTGAAACAGAAAAGCCGAATCCGCAGGTACGAACGAGCGGTCTGAGAGGAGACACCTCGGAAGTCGAAACCCGTGCAACCCGTCGGAGTTGAGTTGCGCGCGGGAGAGCAATGGAGCTGTTTGTGTGGGGCCAGAGGTTTTTATTTACAGGCTCGCACCCGACGCCACCGGGGACAAGCAAATAACAAGCCGGCTGTGCGCGGCGCGGCGCTGCCCCGGGCCCGCATGCGCCGAGGTAATTAGCCGGGGACTTTTTGTCCGGTTTAATCAAAGCAGGCGCCGCGCCGCCGCCCTCCGACGGGCGCGCGAGCCGATTACGCGTGCCCGCCCCCGCCCACGCCCCCGCCCCGGCATTCGACCCAATACAAACACGCTTCTTGCGCGGACGCTTCTTGTGGCCGGGGGGGGGGGATCAGCGACGGCCAAGACACCAGGCGACCTCGGAAGGGAATGGGGGGCAGGGCGCGAGGGATCGACCGACTGCATCCCGCCGGCTGTCTTCGCTTCCCTCCTAATCCCCGTTCACTTTGCATTACCTGAGAAGGCATAGCCCGACTGCATCCAGTTTCGTTCATCCGGTGTTTCGGAAGGAGTAACAATGGTAGCGAAGTAAATAAAACAGATGTTGTCTGGTATCAATTTTTTATATTTCTGCTTAAGATCTTTTCGATCGCATAGCGATCATCGTCAGAGCTGTAAATTACACGAATAGATATAAATTAAACATTAAACATTTTATCTACAAATTAATACATACAAAAGAAGTATGCAGATGCGTAAGCAAACTGAATCGGTCGTACCTTGTAGCTGCTGGTCGGATCTTAAGCAGAAATATAAAAAATTGATACCAGACAACATCTATTTTATTTACTTTGGATTAATAAGGTATCTACATCACCAACAGTCTAATTAATGGTGGCGAAGTTTGCGGACGTAAGTACTGCAGAGAGATGTTCTTGTATCAGTCAAGAGATAACCTCAAACAAAGACAACTCAGGGAATAAAAAGATGCATGTGAAAGGTGAGTTTATGTTCTGTTTACACAAACTTTTAAACGGTGGTTTTCAACGTTCGCAGTGCTCTAAAAGGACAATCAAATGTTTCTTCAAAGCAGACAGACGTGGATAAATTATAATAGATTAATGTTATTCAAAGCCGACCACGGGAAACGCAGAAATCAATCTTCATACTAAGGAGGAAAACAGAACGGGATGGATTCCGGCTATTCATTTTTTGGGGGAGGTATATCAACGTCTTAGCAAAGGTTGACTGTGGGATGTAGTAGTTACACGCCCGGGCAGGAGACTGCTCGAGACAAGCGGAAAGGCTTAGTGCATGAGGGCCTAAGATCTCTCGCGGACGACCTCAAAACACGGGGTTTTTGCGGCCAACACTCAGGGCGAGAGAATGGTCAAGGAGCACGCTGCTCCTCTTAAAAAGTGTCGTGCCGAGCTTTGATGGTGCACCTTCTGCAATGACTTTGAAGAGAAAGAAGTAATTGAATTCCTGGCATTGCTCACGAAGTAAATTACTTCGTTACTTCTCTACCATAACCCATGCTTCTGAATTATTTTGAGTGATTTCTGATATTGTCTTTATGAATGTTGATATTCTTTCCTCTGAAGTCACTGAAAATTGAAAAGTTTTTTTCGCATGCAACCACAGAAATAATACAATAGTCAAGTTACGATGTACACAAAAATTGAAAGAGAATCACAGATAATAAAAGTAAGAACATTTCGTAAAGAAAGCTCGATAGACTAGAGGTCACCCGAGAGCTTATACCATAATAAACAAAAGAAGTTTGTGCTGGAAATGCATTTTCGTAACTATCTTCAATGTAAAAGATCGCAATGTAGAAAAATAAATGAATGAGCACGCTGAGCAGTGATGGGTGTCGCCTGGGTGCTAGGCGAGATCCGTGGCCCTTCCAGAGGAAAGGCTCATGAGGCGCGCAGCACGCGGCGGGCTGTGGCCGTGGCTTCCGGGGCGAGAGGGGGGCGGGGCGACGCGGGCGAGGGGCAGAGCCTGCGGGCGAAGCCGGGGGACACGGCGGGCGGGGCGGGCGGGGCGGCGGCGGCGGGCGGCCGGGCGGGCCGGGCGGGGCGGGCCGGGCGGCCGGGCGGCCGGGCGGCGGGCGGGCGCGGGCGGCCGGGCGGGCCACGGCGGCGGGCCGGGCGGCCGGGCGGGGCAGGAGGGGCGGGGCTGAGCGGGGTGGCGCACGGCTGGGCTGGGCGGGACTGGACTGGGCTGGGCGGGGTGGGCGGGGCTTGGGGCGGGGCGGGGGAGAGCGCATTGGGCGGGGGGGGGCCGGGCCGGAGCGGGGGGCGCATTGGGGGCTGGCTGTGGAGGCGGTGCAGGGCGCGGGCGGAGTGGATGTGGGCGGTGCCTCCGGGCCGCAGCGGGTGCGAGGGGGGGAGGAACGAATTGGGGCCTCCGCGCTTTTCGAGGGCCGTCCGCACCCCCTCACCCTGCCGTGCACCCAATTTGCTTCGCCCTCCGCGAAAGGAACGGAAAGAAGGAAATCAGGCGACAAATGAAGATTTCCTTTGCTTCAGAAACGTACGAGTTCAACTCAGACAAATAAACACAAAGTCACGGGCATTTCCTACATTTACAAAAGTATTTCGCTAAAGAGCTTAGTTTTACTGAGAAATTCAGCCATTCGTGCATTAAGATGCAATAATTTGTTTATACATAAGCAATTTCTGATAGTTTTTATTTATATATGTTTTCTGTCTTTTGACTGCTCAGATAGATAAATCCATTTAGTAAATATAAATTTGACCAATATTGTATTGGCACATGACGTCTCAAATTCCTTTCACATGATGCACACAATGAAAATGTTGAACTTTAAAGAACTGGGAGAATTTATGCCATGAGACATGCCACATTTTATAAGCGTCTTTTGCTTATACGAGGGAATAATTTTTAAAAAAATTCGGAGCTATCTTTGAGAAAATTTTGACACTATTATTGAGACTTGTAAAGTACCTCCAAAGATTGAAATATGTGGTCCAACAGCAAGAGTCCCGACATTATACCCAGCGGGGAATATCAATTTTGGTGAAAACATTGCGTACGGTACAGTATGGTATAGATGGACAGACGTGTTGCCATAAACCAATTTTTTTTGCATTCAAAACTTCACATATGGTGAATTCTATTTACACACGTTTTACGTGAAATAATCTGCTACATATTGAAACAAGAATTAAATTCTCTGTCGGTATGAGGAACTAACAAAAGGAGTTTTTTTTGACAAAAACTTCATTTTTTCGCAGCATTACAATACTTCTCTATACTACGCAAGTAGTATGCGAGAAACTAAAAAGCCGAGCCCTTTCTTGTTAATGTTTTTATACAGTAGATGCCTAGAATGCACTAATATTTTCTTGCTAACGTGAATGGTCCTTAACACCAATTGATTTCGATATCGATGATTTTTAAATGCCCTCTTACTTAAAAACAATAGTGAAATGAACTATTCCTTCGCTTAATGGTTAATAAAAGACCAAATGATGGAATGCTTCCGTAATGTACCAAATTAAACGTTTAGAAATATATAAACCACGACTACATTAAGCCAAATGATTATGAACCTCCTAGAAAATATGAAAATTTTGAAATTTTTGTTGTAAAAATTTTAATAGTATCTCCACAAGTCACATTTTTCATTATGTTTCCTGATTTTGTATAAGTAACTTTGGAATTTAATTATATTTCAAAAGGAAATTGTCAACGCTCCTACATTTAAGGTCCTATCTCGAATATGATTTTGTCTCGTTGTCCGGGGATTCTTTGACCTTAGGGGCTCCAGTGCTGCCTTCTTTGTAGGAAACCTCGTTGTGCACCGAAATCCTTCGGTGCTCCACAGCATTAACATTAAAACGCGCATCGTGGATTTGAAACCTCGAGCCACTTCGCGCGCTGCGCTCTGGCGTATTCGCACACAAGGCCTCCTGCGGCCGCGCGCCAGCTGCCTGACGAGCTTCTGATAGAGCAAGATGGCGGCGCGGGGCGGGCCGCGCCGTTTCCGCCGAAGGCAGTCGTTGCTTCCAGGCGGCTTTCCGGGACGTCCGCTCCGGGAGGTGTTGGCGGCGGCGAGGCCGGCGGCGAGGGCGGCGGCAAGGGCGGTAGCGGGGGCGGGGGCGAGGGCGGCGAGTACAGCGGCAGGGCGGCGATGAAGGCGGCGGCGAGGGCGGCAGCGAGGAGGCCGGCGGCGAGGGCGGCGGCGAGGGCGGCGGGAGGACGCGCGAGGGCGGCGAGGGGGGCGAGGACGGCGTCGGGGCTGGAAGGGGCGGGGGCTGCATGCGACGCGCCCGCGCACCGCTGCCGCCCCAGCGCCACCTCTCGCCGCCTGCGTTGTCTCCGGCATTCCAGTCACTCGCTCACAACCTGCGACCCGTTCGCGATTCCTTGCTCCTCCCTATCCTCTCACGCTGTTTATGCAGGAGTGAGGTTTTTCACTCCTCTCAGTCGCAGATGCCGAGTATAGCCGAAATGCCATAGGTTGAATACCAGAGGCTGGATGCAGCTCGTAAAAATGAAACTTCAAAGATGTTGAATTTCACAAGGCGATGTATTTCTAATACAAGTTTACACAGATTACAACCGATATGTTCGAAATTCATACAATTTTGGTGTCGAGAGTTAGTAACAACGGACGTTACTATCTAAATGGATATTTCGGACGTTCATCATGACGGGGAAGAAATAGCTGTTGATCGGGTCATTTCCCACGGCCAGAAAATCACTCAAATTCACAATGTCATCGTAATAAAATATTCCGTTGACCTGGTAATTTCTCACGGTCTTGATCCGACACTATTTTCGGGAACATTGTTCATGGAGAAACAATGTAACTATTGGGACTGTTTCGTAACTCAGGTTTCTCTGCCACTTTCACCGCCGATTATATGTCTCGACAACGACGTGGGTCTTAGGATTATTGAAGGTTCTCTTACACCTGTTCCTGTTTTTACTAGGTTTCTTCCGAGTCCGTATCCTTTTGTTCGTACACACATTGCTGAAAATCATGAAGTTACTGGAAGGATCGCGCTAAAATGTTTCGTACATTTTCTTATTTCTTCTTTTCTTTCTTCATTCTCGTCGTCCCAACTTCTTCCTCTCCAGTAGACCTCTCTACTAGCCCCTCCTCACCACCTCCTGCGCCCACTGCACTTCCTCCACATTCTGCCTTGCCCCCTACGACGCTGCGCCGGCGGAGAGCTTTCTCCCACCGCCGCGCGCCGCGCTGCCTTCGCCCGCCTTTATTGAATAGCTCGCGCAGCCCTCGCAAGAACATGGAACGAAAACATTCATTTCGTTACCGCCCCGAACTATTTGCCGTCTGCTGTAGCGCCGAAGATCAAAGGAGGCAAAATAAAGAGACTTGTGTAAATATATGAAAAGAAGAGTACAAGCTACATGCATTTACTTTTCATGAAACTTTTAACTCCCTTCATAAGAAATAAGTCATTTCTAAAGAATGAAATGTAAGAACCAACAGCAGCTTTAGTAAATAATATTCCAAATACACATTAAGTAAACACTATTTTTTAACTTCCTGGATTATTTCACAAATTTCTATACCCAGTAGCGGATAACGTGTATCGTCGTAGTCCATAAATGCTCGTACACTAAAATTATAAAAACAAAAACAAAACGGCGATATGTGCCGACAATATAATTTAATTTCTGAACCAAACTATGAAATGTCGAGCTTCTCATTTAGGGATACATACGAGACATATACATGATAAAAAATTTCCTAGTAATTACTCGTGCAATTATAATACATTATTGCTCTCTCTTGTAGGAAAATAAACCCGATAATGCTGCGTAAGTGGGATCTACAAACGAAAATTTATAACAAAACTTTTCCATTTTAAAGTTAAAACGGTTCTGAATAGTTACACATTTATTAAAGACGTTCGAACTCAATGATAATTTTATAGAACTTTGCTATATTAAATTGTTTGTCAACTTTCCAGTCCAGGGTAAAAACTCAATAATTAAAAATAAAGAAATAATAACCAAATGTCTGGTTTCTGAAAACGTCTATGTCTTCATTTTTATGTTCTAAGAGTGACTGTCGCATTATTATTTATATGTTATGATTCCATTTAATTTGGAACAAATCATTTTACACAGCGATGTGTCCAGTTGGGCTTAAATCAACTTATAGAAACTATGTGGCCTTTAAATTATGGCATTTAGAGCGCATTGATCTGAAGATAATTGAGGTAGAACTTTTAAAGTTTCTGCGTCTTATTTTCGAAACACTGAATATAATTATACAAAACCCATGAAAACTAATTTAGAAGTTAGAAACTTCCCAACTGCTTATGACAACTGCTCAAATCTTGTCAATATCTGTTTTGACCCCCCCCCGTATCTCTTGACCCCTCGCTTCCCATCTCCCTTCATCTTCTCTCTTTATTATCTCTTCCCCGTTCTCCTATTCCATTCTTTGACTTCGTGGACAGAGCTCACACCATCGTCGACTTAACAACATAATGGGAATCGGCTGAAGGTCATGCCCCAACAATATATTTCCTTAGTTTCTCTAATCATATGGTTTTACATATTTTAATCATTTTTAATTTTTAAAATGATAATCGATTTCAATTTTCACAATTTTTAGTCTCACCAAGAGTATGAAATATGGAAATGCAGAAGATACAGAGGTGTTCCAGTAAATTATGATGAAATTGACTTAAATTAAGGTAGTCTTTATAAGTCATTTAATTCCAACGAGACTCATTACTGTGAAACATTACCGTGTTATAAATTTGTTGTTTACAGTATGAGTCACTTCTCAGAATATGAAATCAGTGTCAAAAATAGCATGAAATTTTGAAAATCTTTTAAAACGAAACAAGAACCAAAATTTTCTCTCAGTTCTGATTCTAGAAATACTGTATATTTAACATACTAACTGCAGCTTCGTATTCGCTTTCACTATTCAGTTTTTAACGGTTTGGGTTCAAGTCTTTGGCTTTATCGCAATCTGAAAAAGTGCTCACATTTCTTAAACTTCCGAGCGCAGTTCGCATTCAATTCGTCGACAAATTCGAAAAAAAGGAACGGAGGTGAGCGGCGAGCGGAGGCCGCGGGTGGGAGGACGGAGTCTGGGCTTATGAGTTGCACCGCGCTGTCAGCATTTGTCTCCAACGTGCGCTTATGAAGTCTTCTCCGCTGCTGGCGATAATATCGCCGACGCATATATATGTCGTGCACCCAACCGCTCGCCCACTGCCCTTCGGAGGTTCCCTCGCTGTCCTCTGCCGGACTTCCCTCTGAGAAGCTGTGCAGACGTCGAGTAGCGGTTGAGAAATGCAGCAGGGGAATCTCAGATAAAACTAACAAATGTTAGGGTCACGTATTGAACCGTATTCTGTACATGGCCAGTTCACTCATAATTTTGCCTTTCTGTATACAAAGATGACTAGGTAGAACTGCAAAACGTGCTTTTGAAAGTCATTCATCCATGAACGCGATAAGATTTTCAGTCGTGCTCTCGTTTCTTTTTGCTTTGTATCCTCAACCTCTCAGCAAAGGATGAGTGCTGCTACGCTGGCTGTGAAAGCATAATATTTTCACAGCTTATAAGGAGCATTCAAGTGTATTATGGCGAAGTAGTGTGCTGCATTGCCGGCAGTTCGAATTATTAAGTTTTATTCTTAATTTGGGGCGCTGGTCGCCACCGCGAGGCTGCGACATCGACTTGCGACCTATTTTCTTTGTCACTACTAGAGGTGCTCGCCCCCCTCTCCGTATTCCAGTGTGACGTACTGGAAATAAATAACACAGATGACTGTTTTTAAAAGAAATATATAACTATATTTACACCATAATTTACAAAATAAAAATCTCCGGCAACTTTTTTAATCCCTTAGCCGTGAAACTCACGCGATCGTCACTTGGCCCAGCCCAGCACCACTGCTTTAAAGCAGGCTAGCAACGCGTGGTGCGAAGCTGTTCGACGCAGAGTCCCTCAACTATCGTTACAATATGGCCTGACGCCAAACCGATCTTCGTCTCGAAGACCGCGCGCTAAGATACCACTGGATATATTACTCGGCCTTTCGACCCTCTACATATCCCGCGTGGGCGCAGTTGATGCAGCCTTAAGTACCCGGAGGCTCGCCCCCTCCCCTCGGCGCTCCCATGCCGGCGGGCGTCAGGAAGGCTCGACGGCCAGCCTCCTCTAGGAGTCTTGCGACATAGTCCACGACTCACACTAACCTTTCTCTATAGTTATATCTGAAGAGTTTCCTGCCCCATCCCCATGGCCTATTCAGCGCGTCTTCAGCTTGGCGCGCGTCAGCGTGCACAGCGCATGCCAACCGCTCCCAACCCCGCATCCGGCTTAAGCATGGGGGAGGACGGTTTTCCCGGCACGGCTCGCAAGGAAGCGATGCGCGACGCCACACCAGCTTCGAGGAAGGAGCTTGCACGGAGGCACCTTGCCGCTCCCTCCGTGACTGCCTCTCCCTACCGAAAACGCTTTATAAGTTTCATTTATAGCTATTTATTTTCCTTGAACCATCTGATATATTTGAAGAATCATTCATTGTAGATATTTCAATCAATGATTTTTTTTATTTTCTTTATAACTAAGTCTGGCCCGCAAGAAAATGAGAGCTTATGCAACTACATAGTTTCTCCAACAAGGAAACGTACTTCGGGAATGATCTTTAAATCCCCGGCCGCTCACAGTGAACACTGTATTTCGAAATGATTAGGTCTTCATCACCCCCAACACGATCGCCAATTCGAAATTTGCGAATTGGCTGCAGGGCGTGGCAGGGAGGGCGGCGGGAATGGATCTTCAGCAAGTAGATGGCTCCCCCATCAATTTGGCTTCTTCAGCACGCGGTCGCTGTTCTGCATCTCTCTCGCTCTCACCCGCTGTGCCAGCGCTTCGAGATCGTCGAATGACGCCGGCCAGCGAGCGGCCATGTGCTCTGTCGTCTGCGATTGCTGGCTCGCAGACCGCAGCCGAGTATTTCTCATGACAGCCAGTATTTCGTCGGGACACTCCGACCAGGTTGAGATAGGAAGACCGTAATGTTAATGAAAGACGAGTAACTAAGGAAATCAGCCATCAGGCCGCTTCACGAGCAAAACGTGAGTTGTCGCGACCGCGAGATAAATTGCTCAATGGGCTCCTACGGACGAGATGCTTCACGTGTGCACGGACAAAAGACGCAACACGCTGCGCCATTCATTGAGTCGCACCAGCCGCGGACCTGAAAGCGGTCATCTAATCACTGCTTTTCACGCAACGACCACGCCCACACGCTTCGATTATTGGTTGGTTGGTTAATGATTCCTGGCGCGTCAACAGCTTTGGTCATTATTCTCGTAAGTGTAGTGCATGATTTTTCCTCGAGAAATGGCGGTGATCTTCCCCCGCTCGATGGCGAGATCCGGCGCCGACCTACCATCGGCTAGCAGGGTTTCCCTCTAACCAGGACTCTCCCATCAGTGAGGCATCGCTCCAGACGGGACAAGCTCTAGGCTCCCGAGCGGTCTCCCGGAATATGTGGTAGTGTAGTGCATGTTAGTGTAAGTGTGTGTGTGTGTGTGTGTGTGTGTGTGTGTGTGAAAAGAGAGTGGATAGAACAAGGAAGAGGAAGAAAAGATCACGCGCGGCCCGTGGCCCGTTTGTTAGGGTACTGCTCCGGCATTCGCCTGGTGTTGATCGGAGAAACCACAGAATACTACCAATCAGAGCAGCAGGTCGCTAGAATTCTCCTCCAGACAGCGACTAAATTCGACCAAGCTGAAAAGCTAGTGTCGAAAATCCTGCCGCCGTGGGGAGTGGGAACCTAGGACCTCCCGGTCAGATGCACTGCAGTGACTTCAGTTGATGCACTGAGCTACCACTCCCGGTCACACGGTTCGAATGCATCTATAACGTCTGAGGGCATTCTCCTTGTAAGTTGATCTCCTGGTAAACGATAGAGCAACAAATAATACTCGTAAATTCGAAGGAATCTTTCCATAATTCAGAAGATGGGCAGTTTATTATTCCGTCACATCGCAATCGTTATCAATCCCGGACACATGTTTACTTGCGAAGTACTCGTTGTGCATGTGCTCTTCTAAACTAGTCGACCGGAGACTTCTATGATTTTTATTAATTTTAAGAAATGTTCACAAAATTCTTTTTGAATAACACAATTCTACAATTGATATTCAAACATAGGCCATAGAATCCGCTGGCGATTTTTGTACATGAAAGTACTATCGAAATTAAACGTGATTCTCAGATTTTTGTCATATTGTAATTATATCTACGAGTAAATGATTTTGTTTTAAAAATGTATCTTGGTTTTTTTTAATGATTATAGTAACTCATATTGTCAATGTTTTCAACTACCTCTATTTTTATTTCATTCAATTAAAAAAATTGAGGCTGTTTCATTACTTTAATTTGCGTGCAAATTGATTACATGTATAAAATAAACTAATTTAGTTGCCACATGATTTTCAATTTCTTAACATTTGAGCTTCCCTGTAACTACAATCTTGCGCTTATCTCTGCAATAAACGGATTTTAAAAGAATTCATGAGCGTAAATAGAATTAGATCTGTTAATACTATTTTCCCAGTTGCCAATACTCTTGAACAACTAACGACAATATCTTGATGTAGGTGATTCGCGTTTGCGTTAACGGACGAAAATATCAAAGTGAAAAACGCAGAGTAGAAATTTCCAACGATGGACAGATATTACACACTATTTAAGAGCGCTGGAAATAAAATTAATTTGTTTTCCAGTATAAACGATGTGAAATGCGTTTTAAACACGTTTTTAATAAAACGATAAAATGTAAAATCAGACCTCTTCATTAAATAAAATCAAAACCTTAACACACGGAATTCATAAAAAAATGTAAAATTTTAAACATGAGCAACTTCACAATGTAACATACAAATGAGAAATAAAATTACCCGATATTCATGCATGAACCAGGTTTTTTTCAACACTAATGCGTTCAGTTGAAATATATAAATAACAATATTATACAAGCAGATTTATAGAAATATTTTCGCGTTTATTTCAGTAGCATTATCGAAAAGCATTTAATAATCAGATTGACTGGTATTTTTACTGGAGGAACAGTTTTTCGCGTAAAGGAAGATTGTGCGCGTTCGTTTCAATATTAGGAACAGTGTAATATTTTTTTTCAAAAATACATAAACTATTATTAAAAGGTAAAAAGCAACTAATGCTTTCCATTATATGCAGTGCACAATAAATGCAATACATTTCATTCGTAACTCTTCGTGAAGCTCGCACGACGTACTTGCTAATTACGAATATGAGATTTGTCCGGAATCTCTCTGTCTCAAATAAAAAAAAAATATTAAAATTCCCATTTTGTATTTTATTAGTTATTATACTCGTGTGTACTTTGTTTCAAATGATTCCAGCCTTTTATATCTCGCTTTTGAGATATTTTGGGTTTTCTTTATCTTTCGGCATCTCCATTGCGATAAAACCCATCTTGTTCCATCCAATTGTCATAAATTCCATCTTGTATACTTCACACCATTCTTTGCTCTTATTAAAAGAAATAAATATAAATAAACTAATGAAAATATGCTCCCTGTCGGAATAATAATAATTGTAGCTGTTCTTTATAATCTTCGCAGTTTCTGTAGCTGTGTGACGAAGCTCAGGCTAGGAGAAATCGCTAGTTACGGCGAAGGAATATGTCATGTTCATCACATGTGTTTCTTAGTATCCAAGTGTGCAAATTAAACCAGGCCCAGACATGGGGACACCATTAGCTAGCCGTCAAAGTCGGACAATCGACCCAAAATGTCAAATACATGAGAAAAGCTGTTATGACCAGTGTACCCATTGTCCATGGGAGACATTTATCTCCTAGGAATATATAAGTAGAAAAATGTAGTAACTAATTAATTAATTTTAATATTCGTTCAGAAAATCGACACCAATTTGGTGCGCCATTGCAATTAATGAAATTAACAAGTAATTTAAATAACAGAACGTATTCACACGTACATGTCACAAGAGATTAATTAAACCAAAAAGGCAAGACTATCTCCCAAAGGCTTCACCAGCGAGCGCGTCCCGGGCATGGCCAACAGGCGAACGGGCGCGGAACGGACGCGGAACAGTGAAGTGAAGTGAAGTGTAGTGTGGCGGGGGCACGGAAGGGGAGGGGAGTGTAGTGTAGTGCAGCGCAGTGAAATGAAGTGAAGTGAAGTGAAGTGGAGTGAAGTGTTAGATAAGCTATAAGTCAACATATAGATAACTCAAAATTAATTATAACTCAGGATATTAATCTTAATTCCCCAATTGTGTTATTTGTAAATATTCGTAATAGTTTTGTAATTGTATATCTAATTGTAATAATGTTTGCCACCGAGCATTAGCTCAAAGCGAACTTTAATAAATCTATCTATCTATCTAACTGGGTTGTGTTGGCCCACGGCACGTAGACGGCGCCGGCTGGCACCACGCCTGCTTCGGCATCATCCACGACACCGCGGCGACGTCAGCGCTATCTGGCGCGGCGCGCGCCAGCCGGCGCCGATCCATCACAATCAATCCTCACCGCCTCCCGACCGCATCCCCTCCCGCTCGCGCCAAGCCAGCCAGGCATCGATCTCCCCCGCAGGTGAGTGACGGGCGACAAGCGCCGCGAAAAACTTAATTGTCCGTGCGCGCGCGGGAGCAGGTGCCGAGACCAGGAATCAAGCGCAGCAGGGGGCGTTGCCACTCGGGCAGCGATCGGCGCGAGACACGAGGGAACCAACGCCTCTGTCAATTAGGTCGCGCTCGGACACATAAATCGCTGCGCATTCGTCATTTCGTTGCTTCCGCACCGTCAACGTGGCTAGGTTTGGTTTGGTTTTATCGTGTTTCCGGGCGCGTCAACTGCTCTAGTCATTAGTCCCGTTAGTGTACTGCATGTTTTTTCTCGGGAGATGGCGGTGATCTTCCCCCGCTGGATGGCGAGATCCGGTGCCGACCTACCGTCGGCTAGGGGGTTTCCCCCTAACCAGGACTCTCCCACCAGCGGGGCACCGCCCCAGCCGGAACAAGCTCTAAGCTTCCGACCGGTCTCCCGGAATATGTGGTAGTGTAATGCATGTTAGTGTAAGTGGGTGTGTAAGGGGAGAGGATAGGAGAAGGAAGAGGACGGAAAGATCGCGAGCGGTCCGTGGCCCGTATGGTAGGGTAGGGTTCCGGCATTCGCATGGTGTTTATCGGAGAAACCACGGAAAACTACCGATCAGAGCAGCCGGCCGCTAGAACTCTCCTCCAGGCAGCGACTGAAAACGTGGCTAGGATACAACCCAAGGCACAAAGGAACGTGCTATAACTCCACGTTCTTCTCGCCGCAGAAACGGTTACGTAATATTATTAAACCGCTCTTTCTGTTCATATTGACTTTACATTTCAGTCATCAGTTGTAAAATTTCAAATCGCAGAACATTAGGTGCTTAACTATTTCTTTTAAAGGTAATATCGACACAAATTCTACATTGAAAATTGTCCTCCAGTTTCCTACAGCTATTAACATCTCCCAACAATGAGAAGTTATTCTCACAATTTCGTACTGTTATCGTGCAACGGGCGTGCCACCTTCTAGTCCAATCTGAAAGACGAGAAATGGAGCGCCGGAAATTAAAATATGCAAATTTTAAATATCCAAAAATTACACTAAATTACTCATCTTAAAAACAAATTGTTCATGAGCTTTTTTTAAAGAACTGATTTTATAGAAAAGATTTCATCTAAAAAATCTGTCATCAACACTGCACCTTTGCTATGTTAGTCTTTTGCTGTTAGCAATTTTCGAAACTAAAAAGCACCCGATGAAGGGGAACAGCAGTAAGACCGAGTGCCAGTACGCGGCCGCCCTCTGGAGGCCCCCGGGGAATCCGCCGCCTCGGCGCAGGTGGGGCGGAGGCCGCGACCCGGGCTTGCGCGTGTCGATAGCCTCGATGATATATCCCCGCCAGCGCGGCACAAAAGAGCCAGGCCCAGACGCCGCGCCACGGCCCATAAGAGCGCGGGCGCCGCGACACTGCGTCTTGCCGAAGCGTAAATCAAGGCCTTCCTGTTTTGGCCGCGTCGCCTTTACAGTCCGGCCTTTCACCCGGAAAAGCTCGCGTTATATTGTCGCCCGGCAACAGCGCAGATACCGCCGCGGCGCAGCGCTGTGTTACTTCCGCTGTTTGTTCCGCAGACGCTTGTACTGGCGGAGGGCTGGCCCTGTGTGTGTGTGTGTGTGTGTGTGTGTGTGTGTGTGTGTGGTGTGTTGTCGACGAGGAGAAGAGAGAGAGAGAGAGAGAGAGAGAGAGAGAGCAATGTTCGACGAGGTAGAAGTTGTGTGGCGAGATAAAGGTTTTCCGCGCAATGCATTATCATCCCATTTACACAGATTACTACAATGCGTCTAGTGGTACTGTGCAGAAAACGGGATGCTGAGACAATCAGCAAAACTAATTTCATTTTCGTACTGACACTATTTCATTACTGGCCAACTCCTTCTTAATGTTTGAATTAAGAATACAGTGAAAAGAGCCCATTGCATTAACAATTCTCGAACTCAGACATTTCTCTTTTCCTGAATGTTCGAATGGAGTCGGGAAAAAAGTAATATTTACTTCCTTTATGAATCAAGGGAAAATTCTTTCGTGCAGATTTTTACATAAAAACTCCTCCTTAAAATTAACAAAAAAGTGTCAAACTTCAAATCCTGTTTAAGAGTTAAGTTACAACGAACATTGCCCTTTCGTCTGAAGCTCTTGTTCTGCCCAGCTTCCGTGCACTTATGTGGGAGGTCGAAGAATGACTAAACGAGGGTCAAAACAAGCGGCGGGAGGGTCCGCGAGGCGAGGTTTACGAGTGATCCGTTGTCCTTCCAGACTGCGTATACATGCGCTTCCGAACTGCACACTCCTCAGAAGAAGTATTAAAATAAATTGTATCTTTTGGAATGTGGAGAACGACTGCCACAGAGCGTGCTATAAAGAAATTTTAAATGACTTTCTTTAAAATCGAAGCCATGGTAATCAAATGATGGGGAGCTATAGATCGTTATATTATTTTTCTGAAAAAACAATTGTGAAATGAAACCATGCTTAAAATACAAGAATAATGTTTCGTTTTGAAGAACAAATAAATATTCGACAATATGCATAAAATATATTAATGAAAGGTAAAGCGCCATTGACTACTTTCATTTCTTGAACATGAATAGACGGTTTTAAGATTTTCTCCATGAATGTAAATAGCAATCACATAAGAAAATAGCACACTAGTACGAATATCACAGCATATTTCTTCCCTTGCTTTATATAATAATTCAAGGAATTTCTCACAATAAAACAATGTATTCCTTTTGAAAAGCTAAAACCTTTAGTATTTTATAATAGTAGTTTATGCAATTAGTTCATAATGTTAAGCTTTATTGCATTAGTACATGTTTTGAAAACGAGAGACGTTAGAAGCTAGTTTTCAAATTGATACGAATGCAATAAAGCAACATTATAAACGAGTTGCATATGCTACTTTTTGTATAACAGCATAATAAACAGCATAACAGAACAATATAACAGCATAATAAATTTTGAAGAGGATCAAACTTAATTTTTTGAAACAACTCGCTTGTGAGGTCTCGGGTATTTGACATCTGTACGAGAAAACAGAGGTCGGCTGTTCCATTTACCGCTACCACCCGAAGATTCTCTCGCTGCGATTGGCTGAATGTGTGATGAGGCGATCATTCGTACCGTCAAATCGAATACGTCATCATTTGTGACGTAAAAGGCCCTTTTATGAACGATTTATTGCAACAGAAAATGTCGTTTATAACGCTGGTATACAAAAACAAAAACTTTCTTCCTTTTGATTATATATCATACATAGTATCTAACTTTTAAACCTTACAGTTCACCTTCAGTCTGACGACGTAAGCCGTAACATGAAGAAGGAACATTCACGAATGTTACTTTCTGCAGCAACGACATGATATTCCTCTATCTGACAGGAAGTGGCGATAAGTCGTTATGTTGGATGCACGCGGACAATAAACGTTCCACAGGACGACTTCCAGCCCGAGCGCTCTCGCCGCTCCGCAAACAACCCGCGGCGGCGACCGGCGGCGCAGCACAGGTGTGACAAACGGCGCGTTAAAAGCAAACGGTCATGTACGCGACGCGCCGGACCACAGCCACCCCATACGGGGAACGATATTCAGGAGATGCGATTCAGAAGGAAAGGGACAGTGGATCAAAGCTTTCTGTTTGCTTAGAATAAGGACCCTCGCACACTTCCGTAACTCATACTAGATATATAGCGTTTTCCATTCGCCGCACTCAGGGCAGCTTTCGTGTTCCATTCGACCGCTAGGGCGCACCAGTGCAAAGAACTGCGTGTTCCATTCGCACATCGACACGGACCCAGGGGGCACTAAAATGCACCGACGATCGCGTCAGTGCAGTCCAGTGCACCGGGCCATTGTTGGAAGTTATCTATGCTGATTTAGGTTCGTGGTGAAATTGTGAAGGCAATTGAGGATCTTGTGTCACGCAGGGATACTTCGAATGATGGAGTATATTATGTTTTGCGAGAAATGTCTTAAAATAATGTTTGTGATTTACAGTTGGAAAATCAGATTGTGTTCTCCGAAAATTTAACCTTGAATAACTTCATATTAACAAATCCAGTGCTATTTAGAAACTAAAGTGTTGTAGGTACGTCTCAATTTCGAAACGCTAATAAAGTGAAAATAAAAATAGTGACCCTTACAAAACCATTCAAATATATATGCCAAGAAATGTTTCTCGCACGCCCATACATTTACCAGCGGAAATTTTCATGTTAATATTTTTATTGGTTTCAGTAATCAAACAATTCTACAGACGCCTTTCGGTTCAAAATTTTGTGTACTATATCGATTACTGGCAAATCTCGAAAAATGAAATTACGATTCATACGCATTTGAAGTTTTCGTAGTTTTTAAATAAAGAAATCACACTTAATAATTTATGAATTAAGAAGTAAGAAGTACCAAAAGACTTCATAAAAATTATAACGACGATCATAATTCAAAATTATTATTTTTCTAGTTCCACCACGAACAGCTGTATATAATTTCACTGCGTAGCGCATAAGCCCTGACTCAGTTCCGGAATCCGTTTCATTCGTAGCTGCCCTTCACGCGTGTGGGGCAGCACTGTTGCGGAGCGATGACGTTTCTGCCCTGCACTAGGGTGGTTTTCAGTGCAACGAATGGAAAACGCTAATAGACTCTGGCTGTTCCAAGTTAGGTTTCAATGTGAAGCTATTTTAATTTTTAGAACAAAGATTTACAAAGCACGGAAAGATGCACTGTTCAAGCCAGTAATAATATTATGCAATAATAGTTCCATCTAGTGGCCTACAGACACGAAAGTAACTGCTGAACAAAAGCACAAAATGGTTTTCGAAAACGTAGAAAACCTACGTATGAAACATTTTGTATGCCACTGCAATAAATTAAATATTTTAATCCAACTCTTCACGAATACTGCAATAACAAATTACAGTACATGCTGATACACAATACTAAAGTACTTTACATATCAAGAATATAAAAAAAACCTGTTCAATACAGCAACATGTTAGTAGCAAAGATTTAATGGCAGGCGACCTCATTGATGAAGGTTTGCTATCACAAGTCATCAGTTGTGTCGTAAGCAGAGACGCACAAATGCAGTTTGAGAATGGGCGGGACAACACAATCAAATATTTGCATTTTCAATCAAAATCAAAAGTGGCCCATTGTTTCCTGGGGATCTTACGAAACCATACACATAAGAAACAAACACCGGGAGCGGTAGCTCAGTGCATCAACTGATGTCACTGCAGCGCCTCTGACCAGGAGGTCCTAGGTTCCCACTCCCCACGGCGGCAGGGTTTTCGACACTAGCTTTTCAGCTATTTGGTAGCTCAGTCGCTGTCTGGCGGAAAATTCTAGCGGCCGGCTGCTCTGATCGGTAGTCTTCCGTGTTTTTTCCGATCAACACCAGGCGAATGCCGGAGCAGTACCCTGCCAAACGGTCCACGGACCGCGCGCGATCTTTCCTTCTCCTTCCTTGTCCTATCCTCTCCCCTTACACACACAGTTACACTAACATGCACTACACTACCACAGATTCAAGGAGACCGGTCGGGAGCTTAGAGTTTGTCCCGCTGGTGGGAGAGTCCTGGTTAAGGGGAAACCCCACTAGCCGACGGTAGGTCGGCGCCGGATCTCGCCATCCAGCGGGGGAAGATCAACGCCATCTCCCGAGAGAGAAAAACATGCATTATACTAACGGGACTAATGACCAAAGCAGTTGTCGCGCCCGGAAACACGAAAAAATCAATAAATGAAAAGAAACAACCACAAACAACAGAAACAAGTTTGAGATGTGAAAGTGTAAGCTTCGTAGAAGAACGGAACGTACAGCTTGGCATGGAAGCAGCAATGCAGACCTGCGTGAACGAATTATGTGCGCGTAGGCTGAAGAGCAATCGTTGGCAAAGATATCAGCAAAGGGGGAGGGAGCTGGTGCTCAAGGAGTAAATCGTGCGTGCAACGTCGGTCGCCCCTGAGCGGTGGCGCTGGGAGGATCCGTCGGGAAAAGGCGGGCGCGCCGCCCCGCCGCCTCCGCGCGGAAAACCCCAGCGCCGCAGATCGCGCCCCGCGAGGCCCGAAAAGCCCTGGAGGAATAAAGTGAATTAATCCACTCCGGAAATGAACCCATCCGTCTACGCAAGCTCCCTCGAGGCGCCCGCGAATGTCACAGCAAAAGGTCGCCATACCAGCGCCGACATTAATGCTCTTAAAAAAATAATACTTTCCGAAAACGCAGCCAAAGATAGAGCGAGGGAGGTGGAGGGAGCTGATCCGATTCGATCTCGCGTAACCTGGGGGCGGCGATCTGCCTAATGGAATGTCGGGCATCGGGCGCGCGTGGAAAGAATCGGCACGAGAGCTCCGCTTCCAGCGCATAGATACCTCGTGCAAGGTCCACAGCGTCACTTCCCTTCACCTTACTTTCTCGGAACTGCAGGATAGAGAAAGTAATGTAATGCTGCATGAAAAACTCTCAATACCGGGCCGTGATAACGAAAAAGGGCAAAAGCTACTAGAAGCGCTGCAATTTTGAAAAACATTCTTTAAAATTTGCGAGTACTTTACATGACGATTTCAAAATTTTCTCAAAAATGACACCATTTTTTTTCTAAAAATCACTTGTAAGAATTAGGTGAATACACTTATAAAGATGGCATAGGTTAGTTTTTCACTGTTAACGAAAAATTTCAAAATTCTGAATCCTTTCGGCGTCTTCCTATATCTGAATTTTCGAACATTTCAAAAGTTTGATTTTATCGACGTCTTACTACAAACTTCTAAACGGAAGATCGAGATTTTTCCTTCAAGTAATTTTTTTCTCCATAACCTATTATAGTATACGGACGAAAAGTAGTCGAATCACCTTATCAATATAATCTCGAATACTCGGTCGTAAAATCCGTGTTCAAGACTCTTTTCAGCTGTAAATCTCTACACGTAGGAATTAAGATCCCGTAGGGCAGTTCCAGATGGTTATTGGTGCTGTTGGCGAGGAGGTACACGTCTGGATCCGCATAATAATCATATTACAAGCTTCAGGCGAAAAAAGGGATGTGTGCATGACTGTCTCTTTGTCTGGATGTAACGCGCAAAACTGTCAATTCACAAGCTTTTAAGCTGAATCTGGGAAAATACGTCAAGAATAAGATCTAGTTCTGCCATTCCAGATATCATTAAGATATTTTAATTTTTGGAGACAATGAAGCCCCTGTCACTTTCAAAATTTTGTGGAAAATATCGGGTTACTTTCTCGAATTTTTTTCATAGAATAGAAGAAAATGAACTACGGTATAATTCAATTTGTTGTCAAAACCTCTGACATTAATTTAAAACATTGTAAAAATATTTAACTTAAAGTACAAAAGGTTTTCGTTCAAAAATAAGTTTGAGCTGTCAACTAAACCAAATTTCGTGATTTGTGATTTATATGAAAGGCCCCAAATGTTTTATAGTTAACCCGTTTTATAGTATACAAGAACGAAGTAACATTTAATAAAATAATACAATCCATACGATGAACGCTTATCTGTCATTTGTTTTTATTTCACTGTGTGAGTTGTAATCCTTTCAAAAGCATTCTACATTCCCTCTTGGAGAGAACATGTGAGTGTGAGATTATTGTTAATGAAACGAATTTTGAAGTTCAAAGAGTGCTTTTAAATGTAAAGATTTGTGAATGTATATAAACGCAATGTAGAGCCCTTTTCCTTCTCCGACACCTTGCTCTCTTCACGAAAATATGTCAGTGATTATAATTATAAGTGATATATTGTTTTTAAGTGAAGGTGGACCGTAGACTTTCTTTACCTACAACGTACACGTAGAGATCATGGTAAATATGAAACATTTCCATTAAACTTTCAGAAACACGTTGAACTTTGTGTTCACAGTGAATAGTAATTGTATCGTTCCACAATTTGTGAACCTCACTTCTTTCATTAAGCTTCAGAACTTAGTACTAAACGACATGAAACAATGTTTTTGGGGTTTCAGTTTTCCAAATACTTTGTAGAATTTTTCTCAATTTGCTGCTGCCACATCGCACACATATCTAAATTTCGGCGTTCATTCTTACTGCTCGAAATTTTTAATTATATCTAAACGTTCCATGTCGTTTCTTATCCTTATTGATATTTGAGACTTGGATATTTTCTGAATAACTTCATTCCATTTTATATAATTAAATTATGTCATCCACTTTTAAGCAAATGAATAATTGTTAGGTAATAACAGGAATAGCAGGAAATGTTTCGGTATGTCGCGTAATCCCAATAGTTTTAGGGGAAATAAAACATGAAAATTTTCATTAGACTTCCGTCAGATTTATGAAAATACGTTATGTCAATTACTTTAATCAAAATGGTCTTATCTCTTGAACGACGTACCTTTAATTTCAAAATTTAACATCTTAAATTATAAAAATAGTTATGGCCTGTATCTGCTCAAGAAAATTACAAAAAACGGTTTGGTTTTTTAAACAGAAAAAATCAAATTACATTGAATAGTTGTTTTCACTCTAGGAAGAGATGTTGTGTAGGGATAACAAGATATAAAGATCTACTATTATTGCCATTTTCACTTTCTGTTTCATTATAAAATTCTCATATGTTAATTTCTTAGTTATCTATTTTACAAATATGATTTAAATTATTTCATCATGTTTTGTTTTATTTTCTCCTTATTGTCTTCTGTCGTTTTCTACCGTTCTTCAAAGTTATTATTTCTGCGTCGACGCATGTAAATTAGATTACACGTAACAGGTACTCGCCGAAGTAAATGTGAGGGAGCGAAATTATTTTCCCTTTAATGTGTCACGAGGTACATTAATCTCTCAATGTCACAACACGTCAGAGCAATCTCTCATTGTCAGCTCGATTAACTAAAACGCACTGATGAATGAATAAATTGTTAATCTACATTTAAGATGAATTTTAAAACTAGTCGAGAGTAAACACAATTAATGAGAACGCTGAAATTGTAACGGTGCTGTAACGTATAAAGAAACCAAATCTGTTTTATCAACAGTGAGTACTAATGATTATTCTAAATGGTGTTAAAAAAAAGTCTGTTCATAGTTTTGACAGTAATTGTTATTGCCTTGAAAGTAATGCAATGAATGATTTCGACGACGATACGATTCGATGCGAGAAAAACGTTTGAAAAATGTTATATCCATATTACACTACAAACGAAATCGCTAAAGAGTTGGTAAATGTTGCTCAATCAACGCATTGCCTACTTTTTTATGCAAAGGAAGCGTTTTTGAAATCGACAAACTCTAGTCGAGAAAATTCGTGCGAAAGGAGAGGCGCGATAGAAGTTTTAAACGTATTTGAAATATGTGTTGCGAGGAAATTTCATTTGGTCCCAAACGAGCTGTGAAAACGGTCAACTTTCTTTGAAGAACCCTTTTTCCTTCTCAAAATACGACCAAAAGAACAAAGAAAAAAAACGTTCCGAATAAAGGAGACCCAAAAAGTATAAAATGGAATGGTAAATAAGTACCATATTAACATCAAGAAAATCTACTTCAGGACTCCATCTGGTATTTCCAAAAGAAGACGACACTTTCTGAGATGCGACTCGAAACAACGATTTCACGAAATTCACCCTCGTGCGTCGCGCGAAAATCACAAAGAAAGGCCATTTAATAGCGCTGGTTACAGGCATTGCAGCGCTCGCGATGAAATAGAAACGACAAAGCAGATGCAAAGGTGCACGCGACTACGACAGCAGAGGCGGCGGTTACAGCGACAATAGGAACAGGCGCGGGGTAGAAGCCAGCCAATGAGAGGAAGCGACGGAGGAGGGTGACGGTCTCGATGGCGAAGCAAAAGCCTGAGAAGGGAGGGGCCATGAAAGAGACCGCATCCTGTGACGTCACAGGCGGCTTCTGCTTAGCAGGCCTTGATCCATCACCAAGAGCCGTCGGGTAGACATTAAGGCGTGAGGCGATGTGGTGAAGGCGAGGGGGGGAGAGCAAGCGAGAGATGGAGAACGAGCGACAGAGAGGGAGAGAGCGATGAGGAGGGCGAGAGAGAGCGAGAGGAGAGGCGAGAGGGAGAGGCGAGAGAGGGAGAGAGCGAGAGAGAGAGAGGAGAGAGCGAGAGGAGAGAGCAGAGGGAGAGGCAGAGAGGAGGCAGAGAGGGAAGCGAGAGAGGAGAGCGAGAGGGCGAAGAGCGAGAGCAGAGGCGAGGAGAGAGAGGAGAGAGAGCGAGAGGCGAGAGTAAAGAGACACACACACACACGAGCGAGGGAGGAAGGAAAGGGTACTGTAGTAAAGAAAACAAGTACTGCCAAGTTCAGATGAAGCCAAGGATTTTGGTGAAGCCAAGGTTCTCTCAATTTACAACAAATATCTTACAAAAATTATCTTGAAGTAATGCAGAACATGAGGAAACTATTTCTCTTCGCAACAATTGCGAAGTCAATCAAGTGTCACATTCTCTTTCGATATCATCGATTGAAGATTCCCAGACTGCAAAGAGAGCATGCTTAATTCATCAGACGATTTCTCCATGAGAAAGCAGAGGAAAGTATTTCAGTATATAGAAATTCTTAGCAGATATCGCAGTAACATTAACCTCTGGCAAATCCATTAAAACAAATTAATAATATTTTCTATCGTTGAAAACATCGGGTTAATATCAAAGAGACTAACTAAATCAATATCTAAACTTCAACAAAGTGCATTCAAATTATCTAGAAAAATAGCTAGCTGAATTTCTCGTTTCTGAAATCTCTAACTGCGTACGTTCATAATTTAAAGAAGAAATTGGCTTTTTTATGGCAAGATATAAAATATAAACGAACAAACAACTGACATGAAAAATGTAAGAAACAAACAAAGATAAAGAGACTGTAAATCAGAAATGTAGCGACGAATTCTGCCTTCTCGGCCAGACACTTCAGTCTGCTTTCTCGGGCCCTCTCATTTGCAGCCCCTCGCAAAGAAGATCAACCACGCAATTTGCAGAGCGTCTCCTCCAACGGAGGACGGCACAGTTGTGGTGGCACCAAATCACTTCTCCTCCTGAAGGAAATAGAAAACAGCCGACACAATTCCAGAATCGCCCACGAAAAAGAGCGAAAAAAATTGAGTAAAGAAATGAAATGAAGACGCAGACAATCACACAGCATCTGCCAATAGACGATAATCACGCAAACGGGAGATCACTTGACCTCACCCTTCTTTTTCATCTGTGGAACAGACGGACGCACAGGGCCAGTGGACGAACTGACGTCAAAGCGGAGGAGCAGCAGACTGTAAAAGGAGAGGAAGAAGCAACTCGGATGATGATAGGCGCTTGGAGATTACGCGCAGCCAGCCGACGCAACACTCAACGAATTCTCTGCGCCGGAGAAACTCCATCACCGACCTCGTCGAACAAAACGAGCATCAAAGGCGCAGTATTCAAGGCTCGCAATTCTTTCTCAATCTTCCCGCCCACTCCCCACTCCCCTCCTCAAGAGTTCCAAGCGTGGGGTCGCCCCTCCCACCGGCAACCTCTTCGTTTTTCCAATAACCTTCCAGACGACCCATGCGGGTCGATACAGATCTCTCGACAGGATCGAGAATTCTCGACAGTATGCTACAGAATAATTACACCAAGACCTCAGGTCGCCTTTGAAGAAGGAGTAATCAAATTTATGCTTTGGAATGGCCACTCTGCCGCTTGGATTCTGAGGAATGTTTTAATTTATCTGCACTTCCAACGAAGAAGCTCTACAGATGGGCTGCGTGGATAGGCGCTAAAGAACAAATGATATGAGAGACTGCAACAATTGTGTATGCAGAT
Source organism: Teleogryllus oceanicus (assembly GCA_964035755.1). Taxonomy (NCBI): domain Eukaryota; kingdom Metazoa; phylum Arthropoda; class Insecta; order Orthoptera; family Gryllidae; genus Teleogryllus; species Teleogryllus oceanicus. The sequence continues at coordinate 57,590,202 of CAXIVR010000002.1, read as the reverse complement.
AAACCCTCATAATACACATAATCTCAATAGAATCAGTGGGAAGTACCATGAATATAGGTTTCATCTGCACAATCAATCAAATGATATGCTGTATGAATCACAACGAAAAAGTAAATAATAACAACTCTTCTAGCATTTAGTTTCTGAAATGACGAAGGTATCGAACACTCACGCCTCCTTACCTTGTTGTATCACAAAAGTAAATCAATATTAACTAAATTAGGTTAAAGTTAATCAGTGTGTAAAAATATGAGTTAACGCATGCAGTGATAGTATTGACTGATGAGTATTCAATTAAGGGAATGCAATTTATTGTAACGAATACGCGAAATGGGCTGTTCAAGTCTTGAAGATGAGTTAGGAAGTCTTGTATAACATCTCCGATATGTTTAGAAGGCTTCGTTTCCATATATCTTTCTCGCTTTTTTTAGACAAGGTGTATTTTCAGAAGCGGAACAAGAGCATATCAATGACTCTGAGAAAACGAGATTGAACGTTAGTGGATGTAAGATTGAAAAATATCGCCTCCAGAGGGAAAAGAGATGACATTTTCCCTCAGCTGCAACTTGCATTTGCAATGTTGACTCCAAAGGAACATGTCAAGGAAATAAGCTAATATATATTTTACGCTTCAGTCACGAGATCATTCCTACCTTTATTGCAAACAATATCATCAGCGATAGTTGAATTTCAAAAATACGAATTGTTCCTACGCAAATGTTGTTTCCTAGAAAGAATTACACAAAGTCAAGAAATACCGAAATAAGATTTATAGGTAAATCAATATATCAATATTCTACCAGCCCCAGGAAAATGAACGTATTTACCTACTGTGTTTATAACACTGCGAACAACAACTTTATAAAATCCATTATAAACAATAGGCGAGAGGATGCCACAGTAAAATTGGTATTTTCCGAATGATGATAATGAATTTACAAACCCGAACCACAGACATGCGAAGGAAATATAACATATTTATGTGCGTAAGTGGAAAGAAATGTTCACCGATAGAATCGACGAATGTTCGACGATTTGTTCGGTCTCCAAGCGCTGCTTGGAAGGAATAAGACATACTCTGCCCAGCGGTGAGGCCCAGGGCCAACCCGAGCTCCGAATTTCCGTACACGCGCACTTGGGAAAAGCGGAACAGCCGAGCCTTAATCGGATCGTCTGCCCTTCCCCCTCAACTCACCCTATTTCAACTCTTCCCCTTCCATTACCTTCCCCGCTCTCCGCCGCAGACCAAGACGGCGAGGGCTGCGGCGAACGCGCTATCAGGGCGAGCCGTTTGCTTTAATTATAATTGGCCGACGACTGCCTTGTCCGTCCTTCGCCCGCGCCGCCGCGGAAGGGCATTACCCAAACACTCGGCCTATTATCGCGTCGGCGGAAGAATAATTAGCGGAAGGCGCCGAATGGACGTCGGCGGCTGCGGCGAAGGACGGAACGGAACCCCGCAGCGCACGCCAAGCGAATTCACTTTCCTAGGGATATTTGCACTCTGGCACGAGTTTTGGAAGCACTGGCCATCGTTACACTTTCGTGTCTCATTTCATACGTAGTACAGAGAAAGTATGACGAAAAAAAGGTGTTTTTTCGACAGAAAAAACTAATTGTCGGTTCCTGGATCTATCAAAAAAGTGAATAAATCTTGTTCCTACTACATTCTTTTCATGTTGTGTACTCAGAATCCACTTTTGTTGGGTCCATGATACCGAAAAATCGATTGATGGCACGACACCTGTCTGTCCGTATATCCAACAGCGCTAGCTCCAAAATCTTTCAGAAGATTTTCTCCAAAATTGATATTCCCCGATTAATGGGAACTAACTTGAGGCCCTGTGAATTTGAAATGGATATTTTGATTTTTGGGGTTACTTTACATTAAGCCTCAACATTTACGAAACTTTCTCAATTGTCCGACAGATTTTGATTAAGCTTTGTCTTCGGATAGCGCACAGGACGCTTAAGAGAATGAATGATGTAGGTCTCATTTTCATTGAAATCTCAAATCTTTCGAAAATTACAAAAGTTCACATTATTTTCAACGTCTTGTTTCAACAACAATAATAAGATTGAGTTTTCTGCTTAATGAAATCAGTTGTTCAAAGACAGATCTTCAAATAAGATCTCGTACAATTTTTGAAAATGTAAGTAGTGATCACTTATTTTGCTTAAAAGGCAATTTTAAACAATTTTAAAAAGGTAACCTTAAATTTTAAGGGAACGTCGCTTAAATCGATACCTGTCCCATTTTCGTTGAACTCTCAAAATTTTGAAAATTGCAAAAGTTGAATATAATACGAGAAAGTATGTGCTGTAGTTGCTGGAGTTTCTTCTTTCTAGAATAGTTTTCATCCCGTAGCGATACTGTAAGGAGGAAGAATGAATCTTATAGATCCATGATGCTTTGGAGAAAAGGAATTTTGCAAATGATTTTTACACGCTTTTTACATGCTGCTAAAAATATATTTTCAAAAACATGAACTTCTTTTAAAATATTTTAATCTGGTAAGTTTCATTTACGCCAGCAATGTCAATATTCTCTTGCCAATATAGAATACGTCGTTTCCGATAATTACAGCGTTACTAAATTCCTGCCTTTGCAGATTTCATTAGAATACGCAACTTCAGCATCCCAGCAGTGTACTGGAATTTCATGATTATGGGAAACAAAATAGATTCGATGCTCTGCAATTGGATAACTGTGCATACATTTTTGACGTGAGTAACACAAGAAAATATTTCCTAAACTGTATTAATCTAAAAGACCAAGCCTATTTCTGTAATTTATTTTTCCATAATTGTCGGAAAATTGATTACGAGTATGATACTTTTCTGAACAAACATCTGTAGACACATTAGCGATCAATTGGCAGTTATGATGTATTGATTCTTTTGCAAGTAATAAGTACGCGAAGAGCTCTTTGAATTCAATGAAACCTTAGCCAGACCTCCCATACCCCATAACCCCATAGCAAGACTTACGCCTTCGGGGTTGCTCTTCCGTCTGACTAAACAAATTTCGCTACGCTCCTTAACCATCTCATGGAGAAAGAAGAAATCACTCGGGCAACGAAATGGGTCACTTGAATTTAACGCAGAGGCATATTTTAGGCTTGAGGATCGTTTACATGCAGCAAAACTATTACATTATGAGACAATCGGCTTTACTCTCCCACCGAAGGAAGATTAAGGAATTTTTCAGCCTTAAAAATTCACAGCTATGGTCGGCTTTGAACTCGCATACTTGGGCATACAACAGCCCGACACACCACCGATGCCGCCATAGAATAGTCTTCCCATTTGCTCACTTCGTCAGCGCATTTCCACTTGATAACTTGGCTCCGCAGCCCTTGAGCTCGGAGCGTAGGAAGCCTCCCGCGATGTGCGAGAGAAGCAACGGCAGCTTTTCGCCAACAAGGGGCTCCCATTGGGCCACCTCTCGCCCCCCGCACTCACCGCGTGGGAGCAGCCGCCTGGCGCCTGCCCGCCCTCTCGGCTGCTGCCCCCGCACCTGGCCGGCCCCAGCCTCCGCCCCTCCCGCCACCAATCAGCGCTTCTGACTGAGTGCGCCCAACGAACAAAGAAAACGTTAACAGGTTTCAAGTTAACTGACTCGAATATTCCTATCAAAAAATGACAATATGACATTAAAATATAGAGGAGGATATAAAACCAAAAAAAAAAGCTTTTTTATAGTACATTTAAAAATCTTTAACATAAACAAAACACAACATATTACTAGTACTAAGCTATATTTTTAAGATTTTTGGGATTTTTACTTGTCCTATCTCGAGATAGTGATTAGCTTTTGAAGGCAACATTGTTTTAGTACTGACGGCTAGATGAGAACGTAACATTCTTCCAACTACAAACGAGTCATGGGTCGGTTATGCCCCATTATAGCCTTTTGCGAACGGTCTATGAACTGAAGTGGCTCTCGTTCGGTTTCTGACAGTGCGCCCCGAGCACAAAACGCGAGGCGAGAGCGCACCTGGCGAACTTGGCGAGCGAACGCCCTTCTGCTGCCCGCTCACCCAGTCGCCCTAAGGCGCTTAGGTCTCGGCCCTGCTATTAGCCAATTCCCTTTGCCGTTCCGCCCGCTCCGGCCTCCGCGCGCCGCCTGGCTCGGCTGTCGCTCGCTCTTCGCGAACGAGCGTTGCAGCGCACAGACAAAGCACGACAGCTCCAACTGGGATCCGCATCACCAATGCAACGTGCAGTTTTGTCATTTTTGCTTCGCCGCAAACATGATTTTTTGTAATTTTTATTTCAGCAGATGCAAATGACAACTAATTATTTCACCGTATCCATCATTGTATCTTCCCCAATCGCCTCCCATATTATTTCAGAAGAATACATACCTTTTGCGAATATCACAGGCAACCAGTCTTTATAAATGAAGTCTCTAAAGAAAGAGAATTTTAGAGAGACGTGACGAATTTCACATTGACTTTAAAAATATGAAGGATTTGTTTAAAAAACGCATGTAAATATTCAAAACGTCAAATGCAACCCGCAACATTAGGCCGTATTTTTTAATCTATATCGTTCCTAAACGAAGCGTTTTAGGGCCGTAAAAATAAAATTTTCAGACCATAGACTTCAAGGAAACGTTCATCACACGGTATTCAATAGGAAAAGATCTTTTTGAACATTCTATTACATTTTTGCTGGTTCGACGCTTCACAATTCTATCCCACTCGTTCAGAGCCTGTAGAATCTGCAACTTTATGTGAAATTAAACTATATACTTAATATTCTACGCCAATGAATTACACGGGTATACCTCTCCGTTCGGCAATAACGTTAAATATGAATAGTTTGTATTGACAAAGTGATATATCAAGGTTGTTATCACTTACAAGGAGTCATATAGAACAAATGATGAAGGACAAGAGGGAGTTGAAGAAAAAAGATATATTATAGACTTAATATGGAAATGGAAAAATAGAAAAGAGGGTGGGGTTTACCACGAGAGTCTCACGGGCATGCTAGTAATAGTAATAATAATAGTAATAATAATAATAATAATAATAATAATAATAATAATAATAATAAAACTGAGTCTATAAGGAGATATTAATGTACCTTCTCCCACGTAAGTATTTGCATTCACTATATTATTAATTTAAGAATGATGTCTGATAACAGCAACTACTACAGAATTATTATTAAAAAAATGAATGATTTGAAAAAAGATCAATGAAAATAGTTTATGTTCACATACAATTCTTAAAATAGAAGTTAACTTAACTCGTATTCAAAACACACGAACAAATCAACAGCAGAAATGTTAAAAGAACGTTAACGACGCCATCTTATCGGACGTATAAAAATTCTATAAAACAAAGTCATAGATAGTGAGAGGTTTATGCGCTCTCTTTTCGACTACAAAACCAGTGACGGAGTAGGTTATCATATCGTTCGCGTATATTGCTGAAGATAGCAATAAAACGAAGAATCGCATGCAATAAAAGTCAGCGCTATGGAATCGAAATCCACTGACTATGTTCTAAGGTCCCATAGTCAGAGAATGAGTAGTACCATTTCACAGCTGGAAGATACGATGCTGGCGGGGAAAGGTAAAAACGAGTGGAAGGACTCAGCGGAGACGTTGTTACAGAGAAGATTGGTTACAAACGGAAGGCGTAAACTCTGTTACGGGAAGGAAAGCACTCATTTTCCGAAATGACCAATCCATAAAATTCGATTTTTCACAATCTTACTACTCAGCACTGGTGGAATACTGATTTTTTACGATTCTCTTAAGATGAAGTCATTTGCTTTCTGCTACAAAAAAAAAGTCATTCATACACATTTTAGTCAGAGATACCAACTCAGACGTGCAGCGACTTTAACTTCGAAGCGAATGGCTCCTTTCGTAACTAGCTATTATCGCTACAAATATCCGTTACACGATTTTACACTACACATCATTTGACCAGGAATCCAACTACGTAATGACGAAGAAACATCCTGACCAAACCCAACATTGAGGGCGTAGTCAATTGAGACGCAGAATTCCTGCATGGTAGTGATAACAGTGATCATTTTTCAATCGAGTAGAATTTTTTAAACATTTATAAACATTTTTCTTGAAATATCTGGGCCGATAGATGTGGGATTGAGCTTCGGTGTCAGGCCGTCGCTGCGTCTTTGGCTGAAAGCCATAACCTTTGTTCCACAGTTCTTTCGTTGCCCTTTCTGGAGTTTTACTCCATCTGTTAATCATTTCTCAGAGGTCTATTTTCATTTGATACAACTAATAAACATTTATTTATATGGTTCATGTCACTTTGTCTAACAATTCCAAAGGTAACCGCTGGGCATCACAGCTGACCAATACGGTGCGAAACGCTCGGCGGAGAACGCATGGATGTTAAAGAGATGGCGCTTGCGGCTTAGGGTTTACAATTTGTTTATTGATTGTGTAGTATCAAACAAAGGCAAAACTTCATCAAATGGTTTTATTCGATATCCAGGTGCAATAATGAGAATCCGTGTACAATAGCCAAAGTTCCGAATAACCTATAGAGGTGCCAATTGCGAAGCCGTTTCACCGTAGTCCAGTAGAAGTCCATACACATCCGAGTCGTAGAATATCCACCAGAGAGTTCCGTTTCCGTAGCACAGGTCGCTGTTATCCTTAATCACCACTCTACACTCCGTACACCACTCGCCAGAACACCATCGCCAACACCGTCGCTATCAGTCTGTCCCAAGCGTCGGGTCGGAGCCCTCTTATAGCCCCTGGGCTGGCGGCCGCCGACTAGCTGCGGAGTAGGGGCGGTGGCGCGTCCTACCGCTTGTTCAGGCGTGACGGCCGCGCGGTCAGCCCCGGTTGGCCCACAAGGGTCGCCTTCCTCCGGCCGAGGGCGGTGACGCCCTGACGTAACTCGGCGGCAGGTCTTTCAACCGCGCGAGGGCGGTCACGACAGATTGATATTTCCGAGTGCGTTAAGTGCAACGCTCTTTACTTGTTTTGTATTTCCTGCGATGTGGCGGGGTTCCTCCGCCGATTGAGCGGTCTGGCAATTCGTCGCGGACTTACACGTCGGCTTGCGCGGTTTCCCCCTCCAGGTATCTGCTTCAGCTTCGCCACCCCCACCATGAGACACACTGTAAGAGTACTAATGGTCTCCCTACATGTATATTTCACGTGTGTGTGTGTGTGTAAACGGTGAAAGAAAACAAGGGTGAGGAAAGGAAGCTCGGCGCGATCTGTAGCCTATTTCTTAGGATACTGTTTCGGTATTCTCCTGATATCGTACGAAAAAACAACGGAAAAATACCGAACAGAGAGGAGGGTCGCATCCACCTCCAGATAATGGCTAAGTCCGACCGCTATTTTACAAGCATCAAAATTTTGGCACCGTGGTGACTCAAACTCTAAGGTCACTACCGTGGTCACTGCAGGGTCGATGCAGGGGCAACAGTTGTTGCCCTGAGCAAAGTCAGCCGCTACTTTCAAATTGTTTGTGACGTGAGAGACAAATACAAATTACCACGTACGGGATAATACCCATATCGATACACTATCTAATATTATATAATCATGAAGCTAAGGAGAGGCAAAAAGGTGTAAACCAACCAAAAGACCAATCAGGCAATCATGAATTAATCACGTGTATTACGTTGTCCACAAAAATGGCGTAGATGGCTTCGTGAGCAACCGCCTATCGCTAGGATTCTGCATTCGAATCCCGCTTAAAGCGTGAGTATTTGCTGCTCGCGATAGTGGCGTTAAAGCCAAGGGAAAACATTATGTACACATCACATAAAATTATCGACATTATCATAACTCTTACATAATTCTCCAGCGAGACGTGGTACCAGTTGCATGAAATACATACGTGCACAAGATGTCACGGTTAGAACACTAGAATAAAAAAAAAAGCTCTCCACTACCGCAGGTTTTCCCTTCAATCTTATCCGCAACTCCTTTCATTCCACATTGAGTTGTACAGTAGACCCTTCTTAGCTATGCGACAGGTCTTCGGTCGCCCCCTTTTCTTCAGCGAGCGAGCCACCGCCCGACCTCCTCTCTGTGTCAGCGCGCCCCTCCCCCGCCGCGCCCCGCCCCTCCCTCCCACCCCCGCGCCGGAAGGCGGATGTGCGAGCGCTGCGCGGGCTTAAATTATTAACGCGCGCGGTAAAAACGCGCGCTGCGCCGTTGCCAAGTCGCTGCAGCGAGCCAGCGGGGGCGGGGGCGGGACCGCTCGCTCGCCTGCGCCGCGCCCCTTTTTGTTCCTGGATTACGGCGCCCCGTAATATTTTAATGCAAATCCGCGAGCCCCCAAAATTACTTACATAGCACCCCAAGCATAATCACCGACGATGTAAACGAGGTCACTGTTTTCAGACCGCGTGCATTCCACAAAAGCCGGGAAATTGTCGATAATTTGTAGCACGTATGTTTAAAATTGTTTTGAACGATATTTCAAGAAGAGGAAAACGAATAATAATAATAATAATAATAATAATAACAATAATATAAAATTAATAATAATACGTCGTAAACACAAGAGTTCGTAAATCGTGATGAGTCGAATGTAGGTCGTAAAAGCACAGGTCGTTCCGATTGTTACCAGAGCTCTGGGATTTTGTGTAAGAAAATTTTGTAAGAAATTGGCTAAATTCCCAAATAATTTAATAGATTTATTCAACGACTCACATTTCATGAATTAAAGAATAATAATAATAAACATCTGAAAAACTGAAGTGAAGCAACTCTTACTTACCCGAACACTGCCCATAGTGCGTGAGTGTCGCAGAGACCCGACTCGTGAAGCACGACTCACCTGAAAGAGAGAAAATATATCAGGTGGAAAACGCTCTACACGGCGCAGTTCAATCTATTAATCAATCATTATAAGAACAGTAATCACAACATAATAATAATAATAATAATAATAATAATAATAAAATAAAAAACAACGCAGATCAAAGGGGTAGTAAAGTTACATTTCACAAGTCATTTAACATGTATATAAGAAAAATGATCCCTACGAGAAATCAATAAATTGCACATTTATCCCTCACACACACTGTGGCTAGACCAAGATCGAATCTCACCAGTTTCGCCTGATCACGAGGCAGCGGGAAGTGCGTAGCATGGAGAAGCGGGAAAGAGGGGCGGGAGTGGGGGCGGGGGCGGGGCGGGCTTCGGCAACTGGATTTTAAACGGACACGGAGCTTCGATCAGCGCGGAAAGTTGGGGGGCAGCAGCCGCGGGCGGTGTCCGCAGCGGCGGCGGGGTAAGGGTTTTAGCGCAGGGGCGGCCCCGCAGAGGGATGGAAGGGCCGAAGCGCGAGGGGGCTGCGGGGGCGGGGGGGGGGGGCGCAGGCGGCGGCAGCAGAAGAACAGCTGCGTGGTGTCCGGGGCGGAAAGGCCGCCGGGAGCCCACCCGACATAAACACTCGCTGGGGATGGGATGGGATGAACTATGCTGAAGTGATGCGACCGCAGTGGATGTGTGCTCGATAGAGGGGCATAGAAAATGTGGTAGCCATGCCAAAGAAATGACTACACAATGTGTATCACGCAACAACACGTAATAGATATCAACAGTTAGCGGGTCACGATACTTGTATAACCATTCACACTAAAAACATATAAAGAAACCTTCAAAATGAAAAAAAAAAGATGTAGATTTGGGAAAACGTTTTGCAAAAGGGTCTCTAACGATAACAGGAAATCATTATCATCAGGGATTAAACCAAACGGTTTGTTTGGGCATCCAGTATTTTAGTACAGGATTTAAAACCTATCATTTCGTGTTTCTTGCGAGTCTCACATTGTTTTTTTGTTTTTTTTGAAATTTGTAATGGAAAAGCTGTGTTGGAATGTGTCAATCCTACATTCTGTCAAGCTCTAATTTACAAAGAAGTTTCGCGTAATTATAGAGAATACATACTGTTAATTCCTCAGAATCCTTCACACTCATATTTCGGGTAGAAAAATAGTGATTACTACAAATATTAATTACTTGAAAATGATTTTCCACGACAGCCACACGTTTTCATTTAAATAGATTCACTCGATACCTTGTGGAATTCTGGAAAAGACAAACATTCTTCCACAATATAGAATTATAAACGAAGGAAATTTTGTTAATAGTATTCCTTTTCATTATTTTCAATACACCATGCGAGATGTATCAATAAAACTTTACATGTTACATTAAATACAAGATTAGAAGACCATGATTCTTGGGCATATCTTTGCATCATTTGGCAAGAAAGTCTTTTTGAAATACCTTAGGTCGGAGCTGGATGGGTGCAGTGGGGCTGAGAATATTTGTAGAAAATATCTACTTGGATAGGGTACTTCGTATTGGTTTAGCAGTGAATTGTCGTTGGCATTTACAATGAAATACTTCAAGATGTCATTGCCAACAATATTGTTTAACTCAAAAGCAGCTTTGGATGGCTTAGCCATCATCAACAGTTTCTTGCTTTTTGGAAGCCACACAACGACTACGCCCCATTTCGCCCTGAGGAAGATCGCAGAATTACGGTCACAACGTTGGCATCTGTACCTAGGACGCGGCGTCTGCGCGACAGCGAAGATGACACCGACCCCAGCCGCGGAAGCCTTCACTCTCCTTGCAATTGCAAAGAGAATGCATTCCCTTTCGTATCCAAAGATGAAGGTAATAAGTACCCCGACATGCGTACTTCAAGAATAATAACTAAAAGTCATGGTCTAAATACATGGTGTATCTACTCTTTTGATTCACAAATTTTACTAATATACGGTTTTATAAGAAGCCCGGTCCTTTTATCAGATTCCCTCTTTTTTCATAGCTCCGTTTTAAGACAATTCCTTTTCGGAAAGGAATTTCCTTTTCGGAGCTGATGAACAAAGAACTAAAATTGAGAACTGCAACGCTAATTAAATTTCATCACAACTGAAAATCCCATAACCTACATTTTACACAACAGGTTTAGTTGCCGTTACAAATGAATAAAAAGGTTTTGAAGCTGGAAGTTTAAATATTTACAATTCAGAGCTGGGCGTACAAATTGTAAAGCAAACCTTGTAACCGGAGTGTTCTAAGACAGATGTACAATGAATTGAATATAAATGAAATACGCCACGAGAAAAGAAATTCACACACCAACAAAGACGTTTACGCAAGACATGTTGACTTGGGAGAGTTTGAACGGGATTTTGCCAATGTTGCTCAGAAATCGTCCCGAGATATTCCAAACACTAGTTTACAATACAACCTCTCGCTGTTTGGGGAACAAGTGAATACGAAGTTCAATAAACCCTTGTCGGCGCGGCGGAGGAAAATTTCCCGCGACCGCCGCAGCGTTGAGCGCGGGGGCGGGGCGGAGCGGGGCGGGGCGGGGCGAGGCTGGGTTGGGCGGGGGCGGGGACGGGGGGTGGACACCCCCGGCGGCGAACGCTCGCCGCCGCTAACGAAGACGGATGAGCCCCCGAGCGCTCCGCTACACGCCCGCCCACCCGCCCGCGCCCGCCCGATATTTTATACATGCGCTTGTCGACGGCGCTGCCGCGGGCCTCGCGAGCAGGCCCGGTCTGCGCTGCGTCTGCTGCGCTCGACACGCGCCTCCACGGGAATCGCCCGACTGCATCCCTCACCCCGCCCCGCAGCCCAGCTCATCCCCTTTCGTTCTTCGTTACCTGCGAAGGCACAACCGGTCTGCATCTAGTTTTTTCTCATCCGGTGTTCCACAAGGAGTATGCTGCTGTTTTTTTTGTTTTTTTTTTGCATTCATACGTGGCGCAAATAGATTTTTTGCACCAGTCCAGAGAAGACTTCACACACAGCTGAACATGGTAAAATCTTCAGAATTGTATATGTCAAGCCAATGAGGCAAGAAAATGATCGGGAGATGAGGTTTCAATTTTTCTTTCCACAAACTTCTAAGTGATTGTGTTCACCGTTGGAAGAGCCCTAAAAGGACGTGGAAATATTTCTTGGAAACAGACAGACATGGAAAAATTATAATCGATCAATGGGATTCTAAACAGACCACAGGTAGAAATCAATCTTCATACTATGGAGGAAAATGGGATGGAGCCGAGCTGTGCCTTTTTGGGGAGATAGGTAAACGGTGTAGGAAAAGTTGGTCGCGGGATGCAATCGATATAAGCCCGCCTCGAACCCATTCGCACCACATGCACCTCTCTCCGCAGCCCAGGACTTTACAAACAACAAATCTCAGCGAACACACCATATTATATTTAAACATACATGAGCATATGTTCGCCGAGCTGACTGGCGTTGGTGTGGTGGCATTCATAAGTCTCCCAGACGTTTCGCCTGCACACGCAGTATGCATCATCATCCACGATGGGGCAATGGTCGAAAACCTCTGCGAAAGCTCCTTGCCAATATTTAGTCAGGATAGTTAATGGAAGACCACTCCATGAGTCCTGGCTAACAATTAGTCAGACAGCAACCTAACGCCTGACGTTCTCTGAACGATATATTTGATTGTAGGTACAACGGTTTATCGAAGTTGGCAATTATTCGTTACCCGCTGTATTTTCAAAATGAACACGAAGCATGAACTAGGGGTCGAGCAGTGGCTGCCTCTACAATGCAACCCGAACAGCAGAGGCGAGCGGCGGGCAGGTCGACGAGGGGTGTTTTATGACTCCGTCGATGACTCCGTCGACATTATTGGCCAACTAGTGAACACTTTCGACAAGGGCTGCATTCCTTTGGATGACGAGACAAATTAATTACCGGATGGACAATTTAACTTGTCAAAAGAAACGAGAAGAGCAGAGAGAAAGGCAGATGGTACTAAAACTCTCACATGAGGCGACCACCTGCTGTATTCCTGCCACATTATGTAATATTGATTTCGCACATGTGATGACGGTCGATATAATACAACTTACTTGTTTTAGTTAAAGTTCAGTTCACCAGGAAGAAACCTATCGTTTCCAAAAGATTTCGATTAGTATACATAAAATATGCTCTAAATACAACTCCACAGAAACTGTGAAAATATAAGGAATATGTCAATTTACATTCACAGTTGAATAAACATACATGCTCTGAAAATGAGATAACTGCGCTCTGAACAAGGATGAGGAACTGAGATGACTGGGCTCTTACAATCTGCTACATACACAGTCTCCTCGACCCACAAAAAATATTAGAATACCTATTGAAAAATATCTACGTATCATTGACATATGAAATAATTTGAAAAGTGCAGATATACGAATTAAATCTCTTAAACACTGCCGAATTGAAAACTGGAGTACACATCTTCATGGTAACGTTACGTGTTCTAACATCATGATGAGATCACTATAATCAACCTGGATAAACTTCGATTTGATTACCGGTTCTTTATATATTTATTTTTATTTTTACTACAGTATTTGAACTTTAAAGGGGAAAGGGGAAAAAGCGGAACCACAACGACCTTTTGATTCCCTCCCCAGACTGCGCCACGGGTAGCGGGGAGCCTCTCACCCACCCACCCCCGCGACCGCGGCCGGAAGTGCATTAGTACTTGGCTCGCCTACTCACGCAGCTGCCTCCCCCGCGGAGGAGTCGGCAAGGGGAACGGCGAAAAACTTCCCTCGTAAAATTATAAAGGGCCGTACAAGAATTTCTCGACTTCGCTTTGCCTCGCCTCGCCGCGGGGGAGGAAAAGAGCGTGCGAGGCTCGAGGCAGGCGGGGAACGGAGGGGAGGGGAGGGGAGCGACAATGATTTCGCATTTGCCGGCTCCATTGAGGCCGCCGCTGACCCGCAGTGAGCGCGCTCCCTGGATCCGCCAGGCGTCGCCGTAGGGCTGAGCCATCGCAGCAGGAAGACGACGGGCAGAGGCGACCGCGGCTCAACATTTGGGTGGACGCAGTCGGGAATGCGGAAAACGAAGAAATACGTTAGTAGAAGTGCCTTATGTGGTTTGGTTTGTTTTTTTCGTGTTTCCGGGAACGTCAACTGCTTTGGTCATTAGTCCCGTTAGTGTAGTTTTTTTTTCTTGGGAGATGGCGGTGATCTTCCCCCACCGGATGGCGAGATCCGGCGCCGACCTACCGTCGGCTAGTGGGATTTCCCCCTAACCAGGACTCTCCCACTAGTGAGGTACCGCCCCAGCCGGGACAAGCGCTAAGCTCCCGACCGGTCTCCCGGAACATGTGGTAGTGTAGAGCATGTTAGTGTGTGTGTGTAAGGAGAGAGGATAGGACAAGGAAGAGGAAGGAAAGATCGCGCGCGTCGTGGCCCGTTTGGTAGGGTACCGCTCCGGCATTCGCCTGGTGTTGATCGGAGAAACCACGGAAAACTACCGATCAGAGCAGCCGGCCGCTAGAATTCTCCTCCAGGCAGCGACTGAATTCGACCTAGCTGAAAAGCTAGAGTCGAAAATCCTGCCGCCGTCAGGACTCGAACCTAGGACCTCCCGGTCAGAGGCGCTGCAGCGGCCTTATATGGTAACTACCAAGAAACTTGTAACTTATGTGTAATTTGAAGTTCAACATCCAAACAACAAGTTCATAATCCTCACAAAATAAAGGCTCCCAGATAAAACAGCGCCAAGAAAATAATTTTGGAGATTGTGGGTAAATTCGCAAGGCGGTAGGGAGTAAGAGGAGTGTGAGTTTCAGAGCCCTGCGCGAAGGCAGGTGGGTTCGCATCGCCTGGAGCAAGTACCTGGGCCTTTAGTGTTTTACCAAGCTGTCAGGCAAGGGAGCTCGACCCAGAGACCGGGAGCGGTAGCTCAGTGCATCAACTGATGCCACTGCAGCGCCACTGACAGGGAGGTCCTAGGTTCCCACTCCCCACGGCGGCAGGATTTTCGACCTCTTTTCAGCTAGGTGAATTCAGTCGCTGTCTTGGATGAGAATTCTATTGGCCGGCTGCTCTGTTCGGTTGTATTCCGTGGTTTCTCCGATCAACCTTCTCCGACCAGGCGAATCCGGAGCAGTACCTAACAATCGGGCCACGGACCGCGCGCGATCTGCCCTTGCCCTTCGTTGTCCTATCGTCTCCCCCTTACATACATACTAACACTAACATGCACTACACTACCACATATTCCGGGAGACCGGTCGGCAGCTTAGAGCTTATCCCGGCTGGGGCGGTGCCCCGCTGGTGGGAGAGTCCTGGTTAGGGGAAAACTCCACTAGCCGACGGTAGGTCGGCGCCGGATCTCGCCATCCAGCTGGGGAAGACCACCGCCATCTCCCGATAATCAAACATGCACTACACTAACGGGACTAATGACCAAAGCAGTTGACGCACCCGGAGAGACGAACAAACCAAACCAAACCAATCGACCCAGAGGGGAGCGAGGACTCCCGAAGGCTGGACTTCCACAAGGTAGGGAGTAAGAAGACTCTCAGCGATACGAGCAGGCGATGCAGGGTTATTCCATTTTTCAATTCAATTTATGCCTTATTTTACGTGGCGAGACTCAAGCCATCACGCTCACTCTTCTTCTGACCTCACAAATTTCTCTACACTCGTTTCACCGCCTTGTGGAGAAAGTAGGTATCACTCGGGCGTTGAAACAAGAGATTTGAATTTAGTTCAGAGATTATTTTAGGCTTGAGGATGTTTTAGCCGAAGAAGTAAATCTACAACCTGAGACAGACGGCTTTACTTCACCTCCGAAGCAAGACGTACGAAGAATTTTTTCGCCCTAAAAAATCGACAGCTTCGATCGGGTTTCAACCCGCAAACTTGGGTACAACAGCCCAATACGCTAACCCTTATACCACCGAAGCCGCCAGTTTAATGAACGAGTCATTAGTGAAAAACAAAGTTTAAATGATGGAGGTGAGAACGATGAGGTGTCAGGAGTGGGGTCATCAACGCCATTAGAAGCCGAGGGTAAGTTGCCAGGTGCCTTGCTCAGCGTGCGCGAAGACGGAGTGGGGATGAACTCGCTTCCCTGGCGGTGGATGTTCGCCCCGAACTGGGCCGCGGCGGCTGAAAGGACCGGAGAATTCTCCGTCCGAGAACGAGGCACGCGCCCCCCTGCCATGAAAAATTCACTTCCAATTACACAGGAATTGCATTGCAACTTCCAGTGCAAATACCTGGAGGAAAGGGTTGATTGAATTCAATGCAACAAGGACCATTGCCTCTTACTCCACTAAGGAAGAAATACGACGACCGCAAAAGGGAAACAAAAGAGAGTATACACAACAAAGTATGCTGTGGGGAATTAGGAGTTGAATTTAATTCCCGACTAAACTAGTTTTCAAATTATTTACACTGTAATTAAATTCCATGAGTACAGTGAAGGCTTCTAAAAATTGTAGAAACATTCAAAGTACGAATTGCATCACAAAACATCACTAAAAGTTGAACAGAAATTATAACATATCTTTGCTGAACGATATAAAAATCTTTCAATTTGATACAACGAAAGCTTAACTTAATTCTTAAAATCTCTCTCATCAAGAGTAGTAAATGAACTACCTTTGATTGTAGGATTCAAAAAGTGAGTCACACAAGTTCTTGAGCACACAGAAATACGTTACTCGTTTAAGGACCCACTATAATGATAAATGTTAAATTTTAAAGATATGTTTGAACAAACGGTAGAAGAAACAAAAGTACTCTCTGAAGATATCCACACTTCCACATGTTTCTCCTTCATACAAAATTCCACATAATGTGGTCGGCATCTCAAACGTGGTGGTTAGGTCGCCTAACAAAAATGTACACGAAGAAACTATGCCTCACCTATTTAATATTTGTAGACTTCCAGTTATTTGTGGCATTCAAATTATTCGTTATTCCTGACATTACAAATGGAAGAAACTGAACAGAGTGTTGAATGAATTAACAATCAATATAGAAAAACCGTTGTAAATTAAATGAATACATACCAATAAATGTTCACCAGAAAACAAAAAAATATTAGAATGAAAATCATATGAGATGAAAACCAGAGTGCATCAATTCCCTATTATAACTACTGTTACGAAACGTTTGCAATTCCTTGCAAACGTTACGGACGTTTGCAAGGAATCAATGGGAGCTATATTTTCAAGGATCAATATTTCAAGACATTTGATAATATGATTAATAAATTAAATACTTTTTACATTCTCGTAGGCAGCATAGAGAACGTATTGTAATGCCAATAATTGATGAGCATATTTGGCGGAAGTCCGCGTTTTAGGAGGTTCAAATTACCATTCTTTTTTTCAAATGTGCCTGTCTGTCCGCCAATTAGTCAATTTAATTTCTTTTTGCTCGCATAGACAAAACGTTTTACCTTTAACCTGATAACGCTGGCTCGATTATCAGTAAAACGTCCCAAAATTTCGAAAACTAGAAAAGTTAAACATATTTTCGAAGTCAAAGTGCAGAAGTAATATTCCTGCTCTGAAAACATAAACTCTCGAGCTCAAATTCCAGCACGGAGGATTATTTTTTGTGTATGGTTTTGTTTTAATCTTTCTACAAAACTTTAGCACAATACGCTACACTCATGGCCCGAAAGCTATTTTCATTTAAACTGTTACATTTTCCGAAAAAAACTAAACATATGTTTTTATTAGAAACGTTTGCTCTACGTATGGTTAGGAATTTGGAAATGAGAAATACGGGTGTTGCAACATTTTAATACAGAATAGTATGGTCTGCTGTCGCATAACTAATTTATTCATTAATTTGTGATTTAAAAGTGTACATCATAAATTCATTGGATTGGCAATGAACGTTTTTCTCCCAAATAAAAGGACCACTTTAGATAAGGAAGAGAGAAAAGCAGCCAACCGCGAAGCACCCGGTCAGAGCGTTCGTGAATCGTTCCCTGTCAGGCAGAGCGCAAGGAGTCCAAAGTCGACACTAGCACAAAAGATTCAAAAATTTAATTTGTTACATAGTGCAATAGAGCTTCCTCATTCTGCACGCATGAAATAGAAAGTTTATTGTGAAATTGTTTGTTAAAAATATACCAAGATACTTTTATGATAGAGTAAACCCTCGTTAGCACAAGCCCCCTTAACACGAAATTCGTCGTCCAACGAATAAAATTTTGATATCACCAAATAAACATAGTAATGTGATTCTATATAAAAATAGGATGACACGAAATTTTAACAAGATTACCGATCATTTCAGTCTCTGGGAATCCGTCTTAACGAGTATTTATTATATACCTAAGAGATTTATTTTGAATGGTTACTGATATTAAATTTGGGTACAGACGCTCCGATACATTTGGCTACCAATGTAGATGATCTGAAAATGGGTTTATATATAAAGAGATTTATAATTTACCAAGGAATATTAATTAGGAAAGTTTCTCCTTTACTGTCAGGGCGGTCTTGTTCATGTGGGCTTTCCAATTTAATTTAGTGTCTGAGGAGACAGCGGAATATACTATGGGTATTTCTGGATCAACAAATGAAATTTTATCATTATTAGCATTTTATAAAGGAAGGTTGCGCACTTTTCAGAGAAAAATAACGCAAGTTGGATTTGGATGGCTTTCAAATTTTCTAACCAATCGGTGAATACTGATTTATCTTGTTGAATCTTCCAATCTATCCGTGAATACTAACAATGTTTAGAAAAAGGGTAAAAGTGAAACCGAAAATGAGGGAGCTCTGAGGAGCGGGCCTAAATGCGAAGAACCAAGCAAAGGGCGGCAACGCCAGAGCGGGAGAGCGCGGGAGGCGGCGCGAGGGAACACAAGGCGCTGCGAGAAGCTCCGAGATTGTGCTGAGCCTCAGACTAGAGGCTACCCCCTCCCCCTCCACGGCTGAGTTGTAATTACTCGCGACATGCGACTTCACCGGCAGCGCCCCGGCCGCCCTGGCGCGCCGCGCCATTCCTCGTCTCAGCACTTCACCACCGATACCGCTCCCGCTCACCATTCTCCATTCACAGCCGTGTTCTTCACGAGAAAAAAATTAATTTCTTTTTCTTTTGTTGTCGAAAGTAAGCGTGGATTTCTTAAAGCTGCATTTTTAACTGCGAAATTAAGAGACGAGTTCCAGTCCTTTCAATAAGTACCATATTGGAGACTGTCAACTAGTTTATTTCTCTTCTTCTTCTTCTTCTTCTTCTTCTTCTTCTTCTTCTTCTTCTTCTTCATCTTCCTCCTCCTCCTCCTGGAATCGATTCTAGTAAATCTTCTGTTTCTCATTCTCCCTGAATCGACAAACATCACTTTTCCTCCCTACTCTATTCTTCGCTATTAAAGCCGATAGTCTGATTTTCACATTATTTTAACCCTATTACTGTAGAGTAAAGATTACCTCTTTAGTCTATGCTATTACTACCACCCACAAGAGGAGCTTAAGAGGTCCGCTGATGATTGATAGGTATAAACTGTTTTATGATTTTCAAGATCATTGATGTTGTTTATGAAGTATTTCTTACCCAAGCTATGACGCAAGGTATCCTTCGTTTGTTGTGAATGAACAAAACTTTGGAAATATTGTATGTGGCGATAGATGTAAACGAAAGAAAATATGGTGATAGCAATGTGGTCAGGAACGAATACAAACACCTGAACATTTAAACAGTAATATAAGAAAATGTGAATGGAAACAAAAAAAATTTAAAAAAAAATTCCGGGGGGAATGAAAATAATTTAATAAAATGGTTCGACAAGAACCAATGGGAATTTTGATAATATTCGAGCTATCGAGGAGATAGAAATATACAAGATGTGAAACCACAATGAGGAAGTAGGAGTAATATTTTGTTAATGTTTCGTGTTTGGGATTTTGTTTAACAATTGCTACATGCTGTATCCGTGTAAAGCGGCAGAATATAATAGCATATATTATTTACAAAGTATCATTAATTTTGAGTATAGAGAGAAGTTTTTGTCAGATTCCACATCGGAAATTATAAATAGTCGCCTACGTAAAATTGCACTGCCGAGCTCCTGTATAGGCGGCCTATCAGACTTGCAAAATAAAATTATCATGACTACCATTTCGACATAACTAATATTAATAAAGGGGTCAAACTGGGAAACACAGGTTGATGTACGATATTCAGTTAGAATATGTATAAATAGGTCGAAGTAAGATACGGTTCACTATTCACTCGAAAATCGAAGATGCAGAATACATTTTGGAAATATTTGTAGTATGACTGTATACTTTAATATATTTCTACGCTATGAAAATATATCTGCTTTTATTTGACACTGAGTAATACGTCATTACGTACATACATAGTGATAGAAGAATGTCATTTTTTTCTGTAAATGAATGGACAGCGTATATTAATAGTTATATAAATGTATTAATTTATTAAAATCGTCAAAACCTTTAATAAAATCAAAACTAAAGACGTAGGCTTCGTAACTCCCCCCCCCCAACATTATTTTCTGACCTTTTTTTCAAAAGTAAACCTTGCTGCTTCTGTAGTTTAATGAATTCCTTGTACTCCTACGCCCCGGAACCATTTACCGCACGACCACTACGCAAGGTGGTTTACGGGTTGCTTCACGTTAGGAGCATTAAGGCTTTGTTTGTAAATGCCCTTCCGAGATGCCTGAGGCGTCGTACATCCTCAGTACTTTTCTTCGCGATGTAATTGATATGTGTGCGAAGTTTGAAGTTGCCCAAGGCGTAGCAGAGTTGTGTTGGAACAACTGTACACACGTAGCACATCCATCCATTTATATATATATATATATATATATATATATATATATATATATATATATATATATATATATATATAATTATCGAATGGACTAAACATGATTTTTTTAAATAAAAAAATATTTACTTTAATTTTTATTAAGTTCTTACAGGAAGTATACTTTTTTAATTTAATCAAATATAAGTATAAAGAAATTTTATAACAGGTATTGATTAAAACAAATGTTTTAAGGGTTGTTAATATTAACGTGATCGTAAATAGTAAATAATAAAATACTGGCAGACTGGAGTGACAAGACTCCGGTGGATATTTTCATGTCAATAACCTTTTTGCTTTGCAAGTCCACTATTCAAAGAAATTTTAAAAATAATTCACAGACCAGGCTCACCCATTCTCGTCCATTTAAAGGAACATACAAAATTATTTGAAGATGTACCATTTGAAAAATGTTCATATTTCGTTGTAAAATGAGGTTTCATTACCGACAATTTGAAGAATCACATGTAAATAATTCACTTTACGCCAGCCTGGCAATATGGCCATTTACAGCGTTTCACACAGAAAGCACAATGAGACCCCTTCCCGACTAAACGTTTTTATAATAACATAGAATACTCTATAAGAATTAGTTTAAAACAGCCTCAATTTATTCGCCTTGACTAGGAATAGAAAGATATATTTATTACCTCTGAAGAAGGCTTACCCCCCAAAAAGGTTTTAGAATATTCTAAAAGTATTCGGAAAAAATTATCACTTTCCCACCACTGAACCGGAAGATGACTATTAGGAATACACCCTATTACTAGCTAATGGCAAACCACTACGTATCATTTAATATCATTAATACACTAATTCAATAACTTACACTTGCAAGATGCTTAGTGCTCAACTCAAAAACAGCTTAATACTACGCTCATCTCAACAATTTGCATTCTTTCCTTTCACCTCCATGACGCAAACCGTTAGGCAGTGCGCTCTGCTGTCCGTGGTTGGCAGCGCGGCGTCTGTTGGCGCCCAACGCGCTGCCAACTCGCCGCGCGCAGCAGCCATCGGCGCATGCGCGGTCGCGCGCGGCCTGGGGCGCATGATGATAAAGCCATTAAGCTCCTTACCAGCGCTCAGCAGCCCTCCGCGCCGTGTTCCCGTCGGCTCGCGACTTACTCGCACAACGCCGCTGACAACACGTTTACCTTCGCCAGGTTGGCAACGCGACGCGCGGGGCGGGGCGGGGACAACGGACAGTCGGTCGGTTGGGGGTTCACATCATTTCGAACGGAGCGACGGAGGCAGGACGGGATGATAACCCGTGATTTGTGTGGCGATCACGCGGGGCGTTTCTGTTTTGTTTTTCAATCCCAGAAGCGCCGCGGCTCGGGACGGAGGGGCGGGAAGCGAAGCATCCCCCCCCCCCCCCATTGGCAGCGGGCGCAGAATCGGGAGGAGCGGGGGGTGGGGGGTGGCGCTTCCAATACAGCGGAGAGCAAGGTGCCGGGCGGCTGCGGTGGGGGTGGGGGATGGCGATTCAGAAAAATGACATGTGAGCGCCGCACCGGTGATTAATCACCGGCCGGGCCTCTAGGTGGCAGCAGCGGCGGGGCTGCGACGGGAGCGCGACGGGTGGAGGCCGCGAGATGGTGTTGGTTCCGCTTCATCCAGCCGTCGCGTCGCCTCGTGTGGCGTCGCGTCGCTTAAATGGAGAGGGCCGGCCGTCGGTGGCGGTGTGCTCGCCTCCGCGCCGAGCGGCGCCGTTCAATACGAGAGATGATGGAAGCCCTGGGGCACTCCCAAAACGAGACACTCGCCTTTGAGCGCCAGACTGCAGCAGAATGCGCGCGTTTAAAAAACTTCTCTCCTTCCAACGCTTTTTAAGAGAATCGTATCACGAAGTTTACATCTACCGCCGTAAAAGGACGACATTCACAGGAGTCTGCTGCGGAGAAAATGATTTTTCTGGAATTTCAGACTACGAGAGACTTGCTGAAGAACGAAAAACGCGGCCGCAGATAATAGAAAGAAAATGTATTAATTTTTTGGACGCGAGGAAAATGTTCTGATTCTCGAAAGAGGGCTGGAGATTGAAATTTCGGATAGGCAGCAGGAATTCGGAAGGTTATGAACCGGTTCTTATTTCAGCATTCCTACGAAAGAATGAAACGAAATGACAAAATTTTAAAGGACACATTTTTTCGGAAGAAAAAAACATGAAATGATGAAATTATTATTCGCAGAAAATATATACATTTTACTCTCTACAGGGCTTTGTATAATTTAAGATATGACGAGCAAGACATTCAATTTCAGAGGCATAAATAATTAGATTAAATTTGAAGATTCCCGAAGCCCAATCCATTTACGGACTGTCCCGTCATGAGAAGTGTAATTATTTACATGACAACGAGATGCACCGCTGAAGTGAAATGTCTTTCCATACGTCATTGTAGGATGAAATTGCAGTCTATTTGTCGCTTCGAACGTCAGTCTATAGAAAATTATCACCTTTTCGAAACGTGTTTGCCTGCTGTAATTTACGAGATAAAAAAAATATTTTTTCACTCTACCTCCTGAACTGACGTCACTTGCTTCTCGAAAAATGTACAGCGCCTTGTTCCGGTATTCAGTTAGTAGTAGTTTGCGCGCTCCTCATAAATCGGTAAACGAACCATAAATAAGATTCGAAATTATGGGCGTAAATCTATTTGGCTAGCCCGCCTGTCACATCGAAAGCTCTCCCGGGGATTCCCAACGCTGCAACGAGCCATGTAACCAAGTCAAGTGTTATTTTGACGGGCGAGACTAGCACAACCGCCGGCACATCTGTGCCCATGGTTCAGCCACATATTGTGTGTAGCAAACGCAATCATAACGTATCTTTCCGTATCGAAATAAAAAATTTAATTAAATATTAGAATGCATTATTTCATTAACATTTCAGTAGTTTTTTCTCAGGAACCCACTGTAAACATTCCAGTAAATATTTCCCCAAATGAAAAGAATTGATGGCACCGATATATAAATACAGTGTTCTGTAATAATAAAAACTATTAATTATAGAAAAATTAACTGAAAATGTGTTCCAGAAAATGTTATATAAAATAAACAATTTTTTGTGTAAAGAGAAGATACCACAATTCACCTTACCAAAAAACAGCATTGTAACTAATCGATTTCGTTGATTTCTTATAAAATACGATTTGACGATGAACAGAATTTATTTTAAATCAATATTCAATATTTTAATATGATTCATATATTGATTAATTTTATGGGGGTCTAAATCGATCTTTTGGAAATCTAGTTTTAACTCTGCAAGGAAATGAAATGAACGGTCTTAGTTAAATGATTTTTCACGGAAATCATTTTGAGAACAAATAAAAGTTTTTTAATAGTTCACGTACTTATTCTAAAGATACTGAATTTCATTAATGTGAATATGAACAGATGTTGACAAAATTGGGTAATCATACATAAAATGAGGTGCCTTATAACTGATTAATAAAGTAATATTGCGGAGTAATAATTGAGAGGAGAAATTCAGTTTATAATAGGATTGAATTTTGAGATTTCGACGTTAATTTTATTCATTATCTTTTTCATATGTTTGTTCCAGGTTAATTTCATGTCCATTTCTACGACAAGATATTTAATTGAAAAATGTTTGGACAATTGAATTGAATTGTCCTTATTTTACGTGGCGAGACTCAGGCCATGAGGCCTGCTCTTCCGTCTGACCACGCAAATTTCGTTACATTCCTTTCACCAACCATGGGAGAAAGAAGGTATTACTTGGGCGACGAAACAGGTGACTTGAATTTAGCTTGGAGGCATCATTTAGGCTTGAGGATCTTGTACATGCAGTAAATATACTAATATGGGACAGCCGGCTTTACTTCCCCTCCGAAGGAAGGCGTGAGAAGGATTTTTTCGCCCTTAAATCGATCGGGCTTGAACCCGCAAACTTGGGTATAGCAGTCCGATACGCTAACCGCTACACCATCGCCGCCACAATGCAATCAAGGCGACAATCAAGGAATACAATTTTGATTTTTTAAAGTACGAGGTAAAACAGAATTACGGAGAGTGAATATTTTAGATTATTTACGAACTGAGTAGTTTCGAGAATACAGGAGGTCGTGGGCTGAGCGTGGAGCGCCTTGGCCCGCGCTCGCCCCTCGCGCGTCACTTATTCAGGCTGCGCCGGAAGCCACTCGCCCTCCGCCCCCGCGCGCGGCCACTTCTTCGCCTAATGTGTTGAGCGCAGCGCGGGAGGTCGACGCAACAATAGAAAGCGAAGGCGCCGAGGGGGCGGATCCGCGCCGGTGGAGGAAGTGGAAATGACGCGAAGTGTGCAGAGGGAACTGTGTTGACGAGACAGAAGAAAGAACAATGCTCGGCGTTAAAGCAACGGAGAGACGGAGGAAAGAAGTTACGTTACCAAAATGTGTGAGCTCGGGCGACGGGTGATAGCCGGAGTGCAAGCACCAGTAGTCGGTCATTGACGTCAGAGAGCGAGAGAGCGAAGCGAACGCAAGCGAAGGTGGGTTCGCGAGGCGCGCTTCACTTGTCACGGCCGAATCCCTAACAAGATGGTGGTGGCGCTGTTGGCTGTGCTGTCGCTGCGGGGGCGGAGGCGGGGGTGACTGCTTCCTAAACGCAGCGCCTCGTGAGAGACCCCGGGGGAGCGGAACAATCTCGAGACGCCGCGTCGTGGGGCGGGGGCGGGGTGGGGCGGCGGTGGGCGGGACGGGTAGGGGGGCGGGGGGGGGGGGGGGGGGGGGGGGCACGGGCTTGGGCGGCGAACGACGAATAATGCTGAGAACCCACGCAGCCGCCCTCGCTGACGCCGCGCAGTCTGCCAACTTCGCCCTCGCACCTGTGCGCTCTCACCCGTCTTCAAGTTCTCTCCCATTCGCTCTCCTTTCCCTCCTGCTCCTATTTTCCACCTTCCCTTGTGGATTTACCATTTCGTCCATCGCCAGCTCTGTTACCGAGTCTCTTAATGATCGCCTCCCAGTAAACACACTCATACTGCTATTCGCCGATTCCCGTTTAACATTCGAGGGTGTTTTCGTCGCCTTTGCAAATACTTCGGTACTTACTCTTTCTCCCATTTCATTACATCGCCCTTTCATCTACACTCGTGTGCTCCCGTCGCCATTTCCACGACGCCTCCAGGACTTCTCCTCCACTCCTTCCCAACCAGTAAAATATAAAGAGATCGCACTCGTGGCGGACGTGGAAGGGATAGCCGCCGGAAATCCATCGACCGGTCCGTTCCCACCAGGCGATTTGTTCTCTCATTTCACTGTAGACGTACATAAACCTTGGAGGCGGCCCAAAATTAACTCGCTTAACTCTACATCAATCATGAATTAGTCAAATGAGGGTTTAGAATTTCGGCGCAGCAGCGCTCGTCCGGAGTGGGTGTTAAGTATTCACTGGAGACCGAATGCCCCCGCGCGGGCCGTTACTGCTTCCGTCATTGCGAATTGAGGAGGCCTTGACTGATTCAGAGCCGGTTTAGGGTTGCTAAATGTTGCACGCTCTCTCGCCTACACTGATGCAGGAGGCCCACAAAGTGGAGGAAATTTTAATGATAAGGAAAGGTTCTTTTTTCCACAGACGAGCCCTGGTGCAAGGTGGAATTGAGGGAACGCATTAGCACATTTATGCCACTCATCTAAACTATGGCCTCCACAATTATAAATATCCTATACTTCAACAATTTGCTAATATCCCCTTCACAATCATAATGCAATAACCAAAACAAGAAAAGTATCATCTCACAAGAAAATAAGAAATCTTGAGCATGAGAGAAAGACGAAGCAATACGAGTAATCACATAAATTTCACAACAAAATCAATTTAAATTGTGGGTTGCGTAATGTTTTCTTTGTATTAGCTTGGCTATAAAAGTAGGTTTGGTAAAAACATAACGTAAAAATCCTTTTTTGTTTGTTTTAAGATACAAAAATAAAGAATTCTGACAGATAAGTATGGCATTTTACATTTAGAAACTTCAAAAACTCTCCTGCAGAAGAAGCACAAGTTTTCACTGGCCATCAAAAAAGTATGGCCATTTAACGCCACAGTTATTTAATTGACTTACTTCCTTTATAAGGGCGTGAAAAACCAAGCGCTCAATCTTGCTTGTATTACATTAGAAGAAACCTTTCCGGTATGACAAGAATAATCAAATACATTTAAATTGTACTTCTGAACAAAATAAAGTAAATCGATCGCTAGTTTTTCGTTGTTTCTCCGATCAATACCAGGCGAATGCCAGATCAATACCCTAACAAACGGGCTACGACAAACGCGCAATTTTTCCTTCCTCTTCCCTTACCTACCCTCAACCTTTACTTCCATTTACAAGTGGTGCAGTACTACATATGTCCGGCGGGGGATGGGGGAAGTGTGCCAGCTGGGGCGGTGCCCTGCTGGGAGAAATACCTGAATGGAGCAAGCCGGCGTGTAGATCCGCAAGTGATCTCACCATCCAGTGGGGCAAGAACAACCTCCCCGACTTCCCATGATGACATCATGCACTAAACTAACGGGAATAATGACTTTATCTGTTGAAGCGCTTCGAAACACGAAATAATGAATTTGTAGCTACGGCATTTCCTGATGACTTTCAATCTGAACATAACTCGTTTCATGTTACATAAACCGAGTCGTTTATTAACGACTCTGTTTCATGTTAAAAAGACCGGGAGCGGGAGCTCAGTGCATCAACTGATGTCACTGCAGCGCCTCTGACCGGGAGGTCCTAGGTTCCCACTCCCCACGGCGGCAGGATTTTCGACACTAGCTTTTCAGCTAGGTCGAATTCAGTCGTTGTCTGGAGGAGAATTCTACCGGCTGGCTGCTCTGATGGGTAGTTTTCCGTCGTTTCTCCGGTCACCACCAGGCGAATGTCGGAACCACCAAACGGCCCACGGAGCGCGCGCGATCTGTCCTTCCCCTTCCTTGTCCTATCCTCTCCCCTTACACACTCACTTACACTAACATGCACTACACTACTCCGGGAGACCGGTCGGGAGCTTAGAGCTTGTCTCGGCTGAGGCGGTGCCCCGTTGGTGGGAGAGTCCTGGTTAGGGGGAAACCCCACTAGCCGACAGTAGGTCGGCGCCGGATCTCGCCATCCAGTGGGAGAAAATCACAGCCATCTCCCGAGAAACACTAACGGGACTAACGATACACTAACAATACACTAACGGGACTAATGTCCAAAGCAGTTGACGCGCCCGGAAACACGAAAAAAATCAATCAATCAATCAATCAATCATTCATGTTAAGAAGCAAACTGGTGGCGCGTGGTGCAGTGCACTTTGGCGGGCGGAGTTCGCCGTGGTCCACGGGCTGCGGAGTCCCTGCGCTGCAACGGAGGAGCGGCTGCGAGGTTTCCCTGCCGTCGATAACCCCCCGGAGGGGGGGAGCGCGGCGCTGCAGGTCACATTCTGGCGGTTGACCGGAACAACGTTCCTCCTGCGAATTTCCTCCAATTAAGCGAGAAGTGCATCTACCTCAATTAAGGTTCCGGAACGTGACATTGTATAGAGTTACAAGGACCCATCGGCAACCGCGCACCAGGCCTTGCACTCCCAACATTCCTTCGCACCTGTGGTAGAAGAGGACGTCGTTGCAGTATGGAGAGAGCACGTAGAGCTCGCACACACAATTGGATTCCATTTCGGGGCGATAATTGGTGTTCATGTTATTGTGCAGTATTCAATAGGCGTCACAACGGAATTCTCAGAAGGTTTTTGGACTTGCTAATCACAGTAATTTCAAAATACGTACTTAGAACAAAGAACGGAATACAAGAGTGTAGCATAACATCGCTAAAACTTTGATCCATCTGACAGACGTTGATTGACTCACGGAAATCCAGCAAGATCAGTCAGATATCCAACATTTTGCAGCCAAGTGCCGTTTCCGAGAAACAAACAGCTCTAGACAAAGATGTACTCAATTTCCCTTATCCTTTCTGAATTTTAACTGTCCCTCATACTTTTTTATAACACTTGTTGGAGAGTACATAATACCTAACAAACGCATAATATATGTAAAATTCCAATAAATATTAATAGCAGACCATGCAGTGCCGAAAAGTTCAAAGAATGGGCAGAATGCACCGGGAATTCCCCGTACGAATTACTTCACCGAAACCACCCTCAAGCAACTACGAGTAAAACGATCGCGATCGAAAACCTATAATCTTAGACAAATAATGTGGTCCACAGCATTGGTTTAATGCAGATCAATCCTAACGGGAAGGCGCAAAATGACGCAAGAATTTAAATAACGCCTTCCGATATTTGTTCTACCTCTCACAAAGCTCCGCGCTCATTTGCGCCCACGAGAAACCCGCGACGCACCTCATTGCTTTTCCTTCCTCCCTGCTGCGTCCTGCGGTGGTATCCGTGTTTCATCTCCCAAGAGCAATTCATAAATGTAAATCCTGTTGTGGATTTGAAAGTGTTCTTCACTCACAAAACATCATTTTAACAATTTAATTTGCATAAGGCTATTATCTCCCACACTGATATTTTCATACTCTTACTACACTTCTCTTTTATTTCCGAACTTGTATTTAACATTAAACTTCTTCAACAGTTTCTAAATAATGCTAAAACATTTTGTAATAGTTGCCATGAAAAAAGGGAGTTTCATTTCTAGATATCGACTCTTGTTTATTATTGCAATAATGAGTATTACTTTCCAATTACTTCCAAGAGCATCACACATGCCGGCGCAAGATATCGGGTAACGTTACGAGTTAAACTTTGGAAAGAAAGCACAGAATGATCAGTTCGAATTTCATACCATCTTCAGGAGTAAGTTACTCTATAGGCAATAGCTCTCAATGCTTCCATGATGCAAAGCATCTTTGCTTAAGCGCTGATCGAATACACTGCGATGTTTTGAAAGCGCTAAAAGCGATGTGCAAGCGGCTTATAATCGCTCTCATATTTATTTGTTTGCTCGCCCAACTGGAACTCTCACCATCCCGTATGGCCGGAGCACACGAGCCCTCCCGCCAGCTACCCCGTCCACACATCGAGTGAGCCTCCGCCTGTTTTAGTGAGGGAGGGGTCGCCGCCGGGATGAAGCCATCCGTTACGAGGAGCCTAATATCGAAGCTCGTATCTCATCGCTCTAATCAAACTCATAAAATATCCACAACTATTGACAGAATAAAAAAGCCGGCCTCGGCCGGGACCACACGCAAGTAGGACAACACTAGCGGCAGCTGCGCAGTCATCGATCAGAGGCCAGCGGTCGAGGCACTGCCAACAATTCCCCGCAACTGAAGAGCTGACGCCGATGAAAGCACAGGAAAAGGACGGAGAACAGAGTGGGCACTGAAGTTACTAGAAGACGACGGGATTCTTAAGGAAAGGAAAGGTAGGCTTAGGTGGCTCAGGGCATCACTTCATGTCACTGCAGAGCTTCTAACTGGGACGACCCAGGGCTCGAGTCCCGACGGTGGCAGGATTTTCGACACTACTTACCTAGGTAGCTACATCGGATTCAACCGCTATCTGGAGGAGACCTCTAGCAGCCGGTTAAAATGATCGGTTGTTTTTTTCAATCAACATCTGATGAAGACCGAAGCAGTACTCTAACAAACGGGTCATTGAATGCGCGCGATCTTTCCAACAGCTTCATTCCTTGTTTTCAACCCTCATTTACATACGCTCACACTGACACGCACTACACTACCACATATGTCAGGAGCTTGGAGTGTGTCTCGGTTAGGCGCTGCCCCACTTTTGGGAGATACTTGGTTGAGGTTTGGTTTGGTTTTTCGTGTTTCCGGGCGCGTCAACTGCTTGGGTCATTAGTCCCGTTAGTGTAGTGCATGCTTTTCTCGCGAGATGGCGGTGGATGGCGAGATCCGGCGCCGACCTACCGTCGGCTAGTGGGGTTTCCCCCTAACCAGGACTCTCCCACCAGCGGGGCACCGCCCCAGCCGGGACAAGCTCTAAGCTCCCGACCGGTCTCCCGGAATACGTGGTAGTGTAGTGCATGTTAGTGTAAGGGAAGAGGATAGGACAAGGAAGAGGAAGAACAGATCGCGCGCGGTCCGTGGCCCATTTGTAGGGTACTGCTCCGGCATTCGCCTGGTGTTGATCGGAGAAACCACGGAAAACTACCGATCAGCGCAGCCGGCCGCTAGAATTCTCCTCCAGACAGCGACTGAACTCGACCTAGCTGAAAAGGTAATGTCGAAAATCCTGCGGACGTCAGGACTCCAACCTAGGACCTCCCGGTCCGAGGCGCTCAGTGGCATCAGTTGATGTACTGAGCTACCGCTCCCGGTTACTTGGTTGAGGAAAATCCCGCAAGTCGACGGCTAGGTCGGCGCCGGATTCCGCCAGAGAAGATCAGCGCCAATTCCCGCGATACAAACATGTACAACACTAATCGAGACTGATGTCCTTAGCATTTGACGGGTCTGGACCACTAATCAATTAATCTAAATGTGGGGTGACAAAAGTACAAGACGCAGCGTTAAACCCAGACGTCTAAGATAAACAAAACCGAAGACTGAACCTCCGTGGATCGTGGGTGGGCGGAAAATCGAGGGAATGAATAAAGAACGAGGCGATGGAGGGGAGAAGGTGGCAGCGCTTCGCGTCCAGTGTTTGCGCGGGCGAAGTTCCGCCGCGGAATAAAACATGTCGCCGAAGTGGAAGTGGGGACGCGCCCATTGGGTCGGGAAGGGGGGCGTGGCGTTGGGAAAAACGTATCTCTTAATGACTGGGGCGCGGCGCGCCGGGCGGCAGGGACAGTTGGGTCGCAAAACAAACGCACCACGCATTCGAGATATAGGCAGCCCGTGCCGTGCTCGGGCTCTCAAAAGCGACTTACGGGAAACTTTTTGCCAACTTACTTTTGCCTAAATTCATTTGGACGATGTCACTCCAATTTTGGAGGCTTCGGTTGCGTGAATATTTAGAAAACGAAGAAGTCGCACAGAAATAAAACATAAAAAATATAAATTGAAAATGGAACCATTCGAGGAATTATTTTGCATTAAAAGTGTTCCGTTCATTTACAAGGAAATCTCGAACTGATTTTTCTGTTTCTAATATTAATTCGACTGCATAAAAAGAAATACCCTATGCGATAATGAACAATTTAAACTGGTAAAAGAAATCAATGTGTACAAAACGATGAATTGAATACGAAAAAATATATACACATTAAAAAATATCATATTCAAAGGCACACTTTTTTAAAAAAGCGAGTTAAAAAGCGAACAATTTTGTTAGCAACTTTTTAAAAAAGTGTGCTAAAAATTGTCAGTGTGAAAATCAACGAAGTTCGCAGAACCCTGCGCAAGATGAGTAGGCGTTTCAATGCTCTTGCGTAGAAATCGAAAAGGATGACGCTATCTATAAAATCACCGGAGGGCCATTAGAGGCTGTTCAAGGCGATGGAGTCCGACGACCCAGCGGTCGGAGTCTCGCAGGGACGGGGGTGAACCGCAGGCGGGGCGGAGGGGGTAGAGTAGAGTGGGGAGAAGCGGAGCTGTGCGGAGAGATCGGGGAAAAGGGGGGGGGGGGAGGGGGAGGAGCGGAGGGGGAGCGGGGCGGAGCGGGGCGGAGCGGGGCGGAGCGGGACGGAGCAAGGAGTTGTGAGGCGAAGAGGGCGTGGCGCAACGGTGCGGTGAGTGGCGTGGCGGGGAGGAGCGGGTCGGGACCCGGCCTCGGCGGCGAGTGAAAAATCTCTGGCCATTAGGGGGTGGGGCCGGGCGCGCCCCGCCCCGCGCCTGCAATTTTAACCCGGAGACCGATGTGTACACGCGTCCGGGTGCTTTCTCAAGGCGGAGGCGGCCGCTCCAGCTCTGCTGAAGAAGCATACAAATTCCTCGCCCTTGCTTCCTTCCTGGCGACGCCGCAAGGCCCGCGTGCCGCTGCCCGCGGCTTCGCCCGCACATGGCGCGTGGCCCACGAAATGCGTACGAAGCCACATTATGGCTCTTCGTTTAGATTCTTTCGAAAACCGGGAGCGGTAGCTCAGTGCATCAACTGTCACTGCAGCGCCTCTCACCGGGAGGTTCTAGGTTCCCAATCCCCACAGCTGCAGGATTTTCGACACTCGCTTTTCTGCTAGATCGAATTCAGCTGCTGTCGGAGGAGAATTCTGGCGTCCGGCTGCTCTGATCGGTAGTTTTCCGTGTTTTTTTTTTTATCAACACCAGGCGAATGCCGGAGCAGTACCCTACAAACGGGCCATGGACCGCGCGCGATTCTTCCTTTCTCTTCCTTGTCCTATCCTCTCCTTACACAACACTTACATAACATGCACTACACTCCACATATTCCGGGAGATCGGTCGAGACTTAGAGCTTGTCCGGCTGGGGCGATGCCCGCTGGTGGGAGATTCCTGTTAGGAAACCCCACTAGCCGACGGTAGGTCGGCGCCGGATCTCGCCATCCAGCGAAGGAAGATCATCGCCATCTCCCGGGGCAAAACATGCACTACACTAACGGGACTAATGACCAAAACAGTTGACGCGCCCGGAAACACGAAAAAATCTATCAATCAATCAATCTTTCAAAAAGTTTCACCGGCTGAGGGCATCAGTTGATGTCACTGTAGTGCCTCTGACCGAGAGGTCCTAGGGTTCGAGTACCGATGGTGGCAGGATCTGGCAGCATTTTATGCGAACGTAACATACTCACTTTCTGTGCTAGTTAGTTACATCTATAAATAATGTATTTACGTGGTTTTCGCAACCACTTCGGTAACTTGCCACCATCGGTTCAAAACTTGGATGCACGTTTGACACATGGATGCACGTTTAATAGGATTTGATGATATAAAAACAAAGTGTCCTTTATGCTGCTCCAAATAGCTCCAAAATTTCCAGAAATACACTTTTAAAGGTATCTATTACGCAGGGGTAATACTGGTCAACATTCAGTATACGCAGGTAAATTTTGAAGCTAAGTCAAATGACAGACAATAATTTTTCTTCGTGGATAGTTTTTGTGCAGTCGTTTAATAAATCTCTTTCAACTACTGCTGCAGCCCAAACTACGTTCTACAACGTAGTACATTAAGATGTTCGTTGCCAAAAAACCTCATTTTCCGCCAGGAAGTTGGAACAATAGACTTTGATTTAATCCAATCTGCTTCCCAAAAGGCGGCATCAGCGACTTTAAGTGTCTCTCCTTACCTAATACCTCAAAGGTGAGCTTGGTTTGTTCCCTTCTTACCATCTTCTAACAAATAAAAGTCGTAAAATTGTCTTCATCGGTAGCTCAAGTGAGCTTTCATCTGCTCTCTAGCACAATGAAAATTCAAAAACATGCAAAGGATTATCGTATGTACATGTCCTTGGCTTAGTTATGATATACAAGTAAGCACAACTGCTTGCTTGGGAAACTGTAAGAGCATAGAAAAGGAAAAAATAGCTGATCTGTGTCTGGCATTTTCGGTAGGTTCGATCGTTATGGCTACGTGACGCGAAGGTGGTATTAAAATACCACCTTTGCGTCACGTAGCCATAACGATCTGCAAGAACGAACAGAATGACCGAGTAAATAAGTGATAAGAGGGGTGTGAAAGAATGTGTGATTTTGCTGGAAAGAAGAAAACTTTCTTCTTCTTTCTAGGGTTTTTATCCAGTCGACAGCCGGTTACCCTTAGCGTCCTGATGGGACGCATATTCGACCATACACTACACACCAACACACTTGCGGGCTCCTGTGATCCGGGGTCAGCAGAACGCGAAGCCCTCCGCGACAACACATACATACAAAGACAAGGGACAAACAACCATGCCCAAGGCGGGACTCGAACCCGCGACCCTTCGGACGGAAGCGCTGAGTCGGTACTCGCTCTTAGCCACCTCAGCCATCCAGGTCGGCAAGAAAAAAAACTTTAAGGGACAAAAATATATAAGAATAAAACGCAAAATAATAATAATAATAATAAAATTTAAAAGAATAAAAAAACAAAACAAAAAAAACTTTACGAAGAAAATAAAACGAAAAACATTGAGTGTTCGATAGAGGATGCAGAAGGAAATGAAAAACCTTCCTCTAATAAACAAAACAGAGTGCTTAAAGGAATTATGTAGTCAAAAGACAAGAAAGTAATAAAAAGACGAATTTGACGAAGATTCTATAAAGGAAGTGACACACGACTCTCCTGACAAATAAACATTTCGCAAGATTATCAAACCCTGAAATGCAAAGTAAGAAGTGCCACAAAGATTTGATGAAGAAAACGGAATTCCCATGATACGTGGTGAGCGGGTGTATGAAACGCGGGGCAAAGCAAGGCTTGATAGGGCGAGATAGCTCAGGACGATGAGACAGTGAGCGAGATTCGCGGCAAGTGGAAGAAGAAGAAGAAGTCAACTCGCGACGCGGCTGTCTCACTATTGAATGCATTATGGAAATCTTCCCGCAGAATCCCGCGGAAGAGAATAAAAGAAGTGGCAAAGCCGCAGAACTTTCGGTTTATTACAATATCTAAGTCGCTGCAGCACCTCGAGGTGGAGAGAGCGCGGAATGAGATTCGGCGGTTCGACATTTTTTCCTCCACGCGCGCGGGCCAGCCTCCGCGCCGCGGTCACGCTACATGAATGCGTAATTCAGCTGGCTTTCAATTGCGCCCTCCATCTCTCCCGAGCGTGCTACGCGTCTCGAAGACCTCGCGTCGGGATTTAATACGACGCACAGGTCGCGAGGTACCCGGCAGAAAGAATCGGGAAATGAAGAGACATCCAAGTTCGTAATTTGACATTTTACTTCAAAAGGTTCTCACCAAAGAACTCTCCATGTGGCAGCCTTTTAGATCCTGAAATAACTTTTAGATTTTCATTGGAGATGATGTGACACACTACTCGAATATGCTGGCACTTTTCACTCCGTCTTTAGACTTCACAATTAAGGTAGACTGGTATCCGTGTAATCGATACCATAATAAAATGGATAGATTTTTACTAAACGGAATTCTGGTTTGTGTATTCAAGAAATACAATGATTTTCAATGCAAGACGATGAATGCTACACCTCGTCAAATTTAAGAAACAACACGAAATATCGTTCTGCTCGCAAGCGCCTGAGGAACAATTTAAGACGTAGAATTTTAAGGTTCTCTTTCTTCCCTGCAGTGTCAGCATCAATAATTCCACAAATATCTCAGAAGTCCTATCAACTAGACGGATTTGAGCCGTATTTTTGGCTTTCTTCTCCTACCCCTCCCATTTGAAACTGTTTCCGGCGCAGAAAAGTTAATATAGTTCACAAGATATAAGACCTTGTTCAGATTTTGTTTCTTTTAACAGAGTCGTTCAGTTTTAAGCAGTAGTCAGTTTCTCTTGAATCTAGTTTATGCCATAAATTTCACTGTGTTATTTGAGAAAAAAAATATTTTATGAAATTTTGAGTACTGTATTATATTTATATACCTTCTTCTGCTACATTCCGTAAGGCACATGAGCTTCCTTCCCACAATGAAAGCTATTTTCTATCATGCCTAAATGTATCATTATGGTTACTTTTAGAGGTGTTTTAGAGGTGCCTCTTTGCAAGCAGTATCAATTTATTGTAAAATTAAACGGACATTTTAAAGAAGTGTACAACGTTAATATTCCTTGAAGCCTTAAATTCTAGTATGGGGATAAATGTAGTTTGTAAAATGGGAGGCAAAGCAAGCCAACTTAAACATTAAAACGAAGGTGCCTAAAAAATAAAAATAAGAAAACCTCTGCACCAATCGCACAAAGGATGGAGCAGTGGCTACAGAAACCAGCTTCGAAGATAGCAAGCGCGCTCAGTTGGTCTGTGGGGGAAAATGCTGTTCTTCACTGCCAATTAGAAGGCAGGACATACGTAAGGTTAGATCAGCGATGTGACGGTGTTTGTCAACTGCTTACCATTTGTACAGCAGCAAGAACGATTTAGAATAAAAAAAATATAGAATCAATACAACCAGTCTCAACCAAATTTTACGATTTTCTGCTCGTTCGTACAACTTACAGTAAATACAACTTATTCCCATCTTATGAAAGAACACTAAACCAATTTTGAATGCTTTTTCATTGATGCCTAAAACAAAATGCGAGTATATATCGTACTTTTTTTCATAAAAAATCGCATCAAAAGACCTCAACCGATTTCTAATAATGTTGTAGAATAAAGTGCCACAAGTGCTATAATTCTTCGAATATAAGAACGGAAATTGTATATTTGTTATATTCAGCGGGTATTTTAAATCAGCAAAAATCACGAAGAGAAACAGCCAAAATTATTGTTTTTAACATTTTCACACCAAACCACTCATTCAATGTAATCTAGAGTACAGTCGCAAGCTGCTGAGCACTTTCTTCATACCCTTGATTGTTAATAGAAACTCGCAGCTTTCTTTTTAAGTTTGCACATTCTCTAGCAATATGATTCGGTCATACATTATGAGAAGTGTCATTGAGGCAAATCTTTGATGGATAAGTACAATTAATTATACTTCCATTGT
The DNA here is from genome assembly GCA_964035755.1 of Teleogryllus oceanicus. NCBI lineage: Eukaryota > Metazoa > Arthropoda > Insecta > Orthoptera > Gryllidae > Teleogryllus > Teleogryllus oceanicus. The sequence goes on along the minus strand of CAXIVR010000002.1, from coordinate 57,553,086 downwards.
AAGAAAATTCAAAAGTTCACATTCACGGCAAAGAACAAGCAATAAAACATACCTAAGGGAAGTACATGCATTGCTTGGGATATTTACAAGCAAATACGATGTTATAACTAGAGGAGAACATTACTACACTATATGATGCAATAAAATACCGCCGAAGGCGAATACCTAAATGCTCAGAGCACCGCCCCGAGATGGACAGCGCGTTCTTTGGGTGGAAGTCCCGCGAAGGCCCAATGAAAGAGGATTTACGATTAATTGAAATCGTTTCTCAAAAAGAGAATTTCGCGATCGCTCTGTCTGTTTATTACGCCTTTCCCTCGGGCTATGCCATAGATGGAGAGGAGAGACGTGATAAATTCTGTGGTGGCAGCAGAGATTTTGTGGTACTCCGTGATAAACTATCTGGGGTCAATGAGGTGCCTACCACAATAGTATTAAATGTAATTTTAATATGATTACATATAGTCAGACACGTGTTTCGGGAACACTCTTCCCATCCTCAGTGGTTCCAAGTAACACAGATTAAACGCATAACCTCACGGAAAGTTGCTTTCTTGAGTCTGCTTTCGCACAGTGTACGATCAAAATGGCGTCATACTTTGACGACTTTCCATGAATTTATGCGTTTAATCTGTGTTACTTGAAGCACTGAAGATGGAAGTGTTCCCGAAACACGTTCTGCTATATTCATATTAAAATTACATTTAATACTATTGTGGTAGATACCTCATTGACCCCAGATAAATTAGACGTGATAAAGGTTATGGCAATGCAGAAGGCGGAGAAAGGAATGTTGGTAGATGCGGCAACAACGGTTACGGACGTTCTTGACGGGGCGAAACCTGCACAAGCGTTCTCTGCAGTTAGCCGAGACGAGGGCGACGGGAGAGGGCGAAAGAAGATGGTAAAACGTGAACGGGGGCGGCAGAGGCAGCGGACGCTTCGGGGAGCTGCGAGAGGTGGCGAGCAGATGGGGGCTTAGGAGGGGGGGCGTGCGGTTGGGGGAGGGGAGGGGAGGGGGAGAGGGGAGGAATATTAGCTCCCGCTCGCGCCCCCTCCTCGCGCCGCGCAAACTCAGGCCGTTAATTATATTTCTAAATAACTTGGCCGAGGGACGCGGTGAGGGCCTGCTGGGCGCGACAGGCGCCGCCGAAACTTCGCGACGTCGCGTCCCCGCGAGGCACGCTGGCTGCGCGCCCGCAGCCCGGCACACGTCGCGGCGGGGCGTTGACCTCCACGCGCAAAAACTGCCCACACACCCCTCTCCACGCAAGGGATTCCACAAACTCTACACATAAAACTATGACGAACTACATTGCCAACATTTTCATTCACAAGATAACCGAATAACGAATAATTCACGAAAATAGTAGAAAACATTACCTAACAAATAACTTGAAATACACAAACGTGTTTACGCCAGTGCGCTGCAGTTAAACAAATGCATAATATGTAAATACCTTTCATATATTTTATGATTTAAATGACATTGCTTGTTATGAAGTAGCAATAAATTACAACCCACCTGGAATGACGGTCATTAAATTGTAAATAATTAGAGCTTGGAAGCCTACACGTTCATAATATATCTCGATGTAACACATTTCATTTTTTTCTCCTCGTACGCACAATTTACGTCAAATGCGCAACCGGGCAAAATAAACAGAGAGCGTACACCATTTTCGACCACTAGCGAAACAATAAATAATATATTTCAACTATTAGATTATTGCACTCATGTTTCACTCTTACAGAGTATCATAGGTGACTAATACATACCGCCGTTTACATTTTCTTAATTCTTCATTTGATTTCACCTTTTCTGGAAGTGACCTGTAAACACGACACTAAGAACTTCAGGGGGAACGTCTTGGTAACATTTGCAAGATATTCTCGGTTCAAAGAGCTGTAGGTAAATAACGGAGTTTCCGCTGAGAAATAACTTTGAAAATAGTACCCAACTCTTCCCGGCACGGAGCCCTGCACTGTGAGAAAGCCGGATTTGAACTCCGACCCTCAAAACACGGATCAGACTCACTCGAGGGAACCTCGCGCTTTCAGAGAGCGGAACTTCCCGCACAAAATTTTTCATGTGCGGTGGCCCGGTTCCAACTTCGCGACTACGATCGAACACCCACGCAGGTGCAGGGAAAGAAGTGGAGCGAGGCGGAAGGAGGAGGGGGGCGGGGCTGGGAGGGCGGGGTGCCAGCCAGCTACGAACCACTAAGCAGCAAGCGCTGCAAAGCGTAAAGGGTACGCTGGAGTATAATTTTCCAAACAGATAGAAACCGGATGAAATAAGACCGTGATGGATTTAGAGCTGGTGAAAGAGAGAGCTCACCACACCTGCGATGAAACCACATCCGTGACAAACACGAAGCCTAGGGAACGGGAGCGCGGGACGGGGCTGGGTTGCACTGAGAAGGCGAGGGGTCGCGAGCAGGTTGGCGGAGCCGGGTCGAGGCGGAGGGGGGGGGGTAAGCGGCTTACCGAGGTTTAAGAAGCCCGCGGTCTGAGCGGGACTAAAGAGCCCTTTCTGCAGGCCGGGGCCGCTAGATTCCTTTGATTACTTCAGGCTTCGCAACAACAGCGTAAGACGCCAGCTCAACGATTCCGAAATTTTTACGACCCTCCGGCACGCAGCGGAACTTGTAGCTTTACAAGCTGCGCGTCTGCTCGTTTGCACACAAAATAATCACGTAAAAACACATTGGACGTTCTATAAAATAAATTGTGTCGAAGGAAGGTAAAACACACAGCTTTGTGGTTAATTGCACGGAAATAAAGATAAAATAAGGACTTGGAAATAAAGCATTAAAGCCGCTTTGTTCAGTGCCGAAACTTTTGTTACCCTTAAGTACTAAATGTACGAACCCCACGTTTTACACAGATATAAAAAAACTGAACTGCAGAAATAAAATATAATGTACCAAAACATTCATAACGCGCACGATTTACACGCGTCTTACGCGAAACGGCGTGTGTTCTCAACGACGACACCATACGTATTATATTTTGCAACAGAAAACGAGAAAAAACATCTTCCACTATGCATTCACGTTCCTTCTCCAACATTTCTTCCACAAGAATACGCTGGTTTCAATAGCAGAAAAATAACATAAATTCAAAAATAATTAAACGATAAGAACGAACGTGGTACATGCTTATTTCACTAGTCGCCAACTAACAATATTTCCCATAGGTGGGTTGGTCTATTTTAAAAGAGATCATGCCATACCGTTATTTTCTCAAAGAGCAAATAAAATTCCTCACCTATAGACCAACCAATGGCAGCGGGCGGGCGCGCTACACGACGCTAACTCGAGTACAAAGCCCGTACAGATTACAATATCCCGCTACGAAGTGCGTTTCACGGCTCTTTGAAGCGACCTCCCACCGCGGGCGGGTACCCTGCCCAAAGGAGCCAACAGCCGGCAAAGCAGGGGGCCGCTCGCCCAGGGCGAACTCGTCAACGCACATCCGTGGAAATCGAGACTAGCTAATATTAGGACATCTGGAATTTCGTCTGAAGAGGTGTTAGAAAGTGTGCCGCATCTCACGAGTATGGACGTGAAAAAGGTGAACGATTTGCCACATAATGTTGGTCGAGATGGACAAGATCAATAACTCTGAGAGGCGAGTTCCATGGGTGCTCTAAATTAACTGAAATTACAATTTGCGAGGATACTGTAAACAGGAGAAATTCTAGAGTTTAAATATTCATCGTACAATTGGTAATTAAAAGTAATATATTGATTTTGGAAACGAAAAGAAGAGAGAAAAAATACATTCAATGAAACCAAGGAATTAGCAAGACAAGATAACTAGTGCCATTCAATGCAGATCGAGGTTTTCAACGAAATTGAGATTTCTTGAAAGTGTACATGACACTAGTGAGGTACAGTGTTTTGCGACACAAATGCTCATATCTAATTAAAGGCCTGATGAAGGTCCTCTCAGATGCAGTGCCAGAACTCGTGTATTTTCTAGGAAACAGGCATTAGCATTTCTTGTTAATTTTTGGCACTTCAATTCAAAGTCGAATTGGTGGCGATGCCCGTGAATGTCCATCAGTTGTCCCATTAATGCAATTACTAATTGAAATGATCTTGGCTGTCCAGGTGACGCCGCGTCGAAGGCTGTGTTGCCGACGTTTGGACCATCTTATCGTGGTCTTCCTCAGGGCTGTTGTCAGGACTGTTGCTTCCTCAGGAAGACCACGATACGATGGTCGAAACGTCGGCAACACAGCCTTCGACGCAGCATCACCTGGACAGCCAAATCATTTACATGACTCTGGCCGCGGAAGCCTACGACTTCAATTACTAATTGAATTCTTGTTCATCAGTTGAGACCACTTGCACCCAATGTATTCCACATATTGTTTCAGCCTATTAGCAATACACCCATATCCATCGTCGTCGGAAGCCTACCTTCACAAAACAGAAGCACTTCGCTTGCGCCTGCACGATATTTCCGTCGGCCGCCAACAGATGCCGCTGCAGGCGCGCAACAGCTTCGCCCTCGCCACGCGAGGCGGCTGGCAAATAACGCGAATGTCATACATTTAAACGGCGCGCGCGGGCGAGGCCAAATGCGCACGCGGCAGGGGGAGGGCGGGTGGCAGGGCGGGCGAACTGCGTGGGAGGCGACCGCCGAGCAGAGGCTGCTCTCAGCAGCGCGCGACCACATGCGGGCGGAACGCACGCGTAGACACGTTAGATTAGTTCATTGAAACCCAATGAGGAAGAGCGGTTACATCAGGTCCATCTAATTTAATACTTTATATATATATATATATATATATGAAATATAATATATATAATACTTTTTAATTATATATACATATATATATATATATATATATATATATATATAATTAAAAAGTATAAATAGTTGAACCGATGGACGGCGTATTCGTGAGCATCACAAAGATAACCGCCTTCCTCATTGGGGACATGAACTAATCTCAATAGCGTATCTTGGATTCCCGATATATACATAATATATATATATATATATTTTATATATATATATATATATATATATATAAAATATTAAATTAGTGACTGATGTAACCGTTTCTCATTTTTCAATGAACTAATCTAACGTATCTACGCGTGCCCGCATGTGGTCGCGCGTTTACTTCGAGCTCCAAATAATATAATAACATTCACCGATTGATAACAATAGGCAAAATCTTCTAATTGAAGATTAAGAAATGAAAAAGAAATCGACATCAAATAGTTTACTACATCCATTCATAATATATTCATTTGTGCCTTCACCGAGAAAAGAAAAGATTTAGGCAATCATATTTCCAATTTTTCACCCTAGCCATCACTGCAGTTTAACTTCACTAATGGGAACTAACGGCCTCGTGAACCACACTGAAAGTTAGGAGAACTACTTGCGAGAGGGGAAAGGCGATCAAGCGTTTGGACAGCGCGTGCGAGATGACACCGTGTGCGCCAGTAGCCAATAATATTATTTGCTCTTTTTTTTCTCGAGCTTTGATGGCTTAAAAGCTATGTGTAAAAGAAATGGTTTCAAAACAATGATAAAAAATGAATTTTGATCACAATAAACGGTTTTTAATATTGTAATACTTGTCCGGGCGGAATATCATAAATACATATTTATTAATATAATATAAATTTTCAAATCAATGAAATCAATTTTTTCGGATAGCTAGTAGTAGAATTGATATGTTATTTTAAGAATATTATCAATCGGTAAAATATTGCTTTCGCATTTTCATTTAAAAAATTATTTTATCATTTGATAAAAATAAACGAATGATAACATTAACCGTGATTCCAATAAGCGGCGTCCACTACAAAGAACTATTGATCAAATCATGATTCGTTTACAATTATTTTACGATACAACTAGTGATGTGCGAGACTGAAGTTCAGTTGTCAGATTAATGGACAATATAGTAACAAATAGAAAGTTGAAGAGAGCTTTCGGTGGGGGACAGGCCACGGCCATGGGCAGGTCGGAAGGCGTGACGGGGTGGGGTGGGGTGGGGGACGAGGAGCGCAGAGCATGCTGGGCGTGGCGGGGCCCGGGCGAAGCGGGGTGGGGCGTGGCGGTGGGGCGTGCGGCTGGACGCAGCTGTGCTCGGCTACGCGCGAATCGCTGCAGGCGGACGGAAAGGACTGTCACGATTACTGACGGCCGGTCGCACCGGCAGCGCCCGCCCGCGGATCGACCCGTCGTCGTTTTGTTTTCGTTATGTAAACTCCATGGAGCGACGCATGTGGGCTGGAAACAGAATACCGAAGAGACTTGTTTCAATGCGGCACTAGCCCACTTTCTTTTACTACTACTTTTTTTAATCTTTCGAACACGCATTCAAAATTACACGAATGGAATAAACCAATGTTTCGAATGTTTTTAAATATAATAGAAAAGTCTTCATGGACATGTCAGCGTTTTTGAAATGCATTTTTTAAATAAAAAACAAGTGGTGGAATCGAATGGCATTATGTTTCTCATACTAGTAAGTTTCCTTACCTCTTCAGTATGTACTATATTTTCTGTCTTGCCCCATCCTCTTCTCATTTCATTCTCAAACCTATAATTTACTTATATCTAGTTTTTCTGGTTCATTACGGAAATTTACTTAACTACATATACTACTCCATTTATACGTATGAAAAAATATACGAGATTATCATAGATCTATTCCAATAATGTTTTAACTAGTACGAACACCGATCAGAAACTATCAATATAAACTCACATATTCCAAAACATACAGAGAATATAGAGTAGTTTGATGATACATCTAATTCAGCACAATATTTTACAAAATGTACTAATGAATCTGTTATATTAATGAAGTTTTCATTAAAACTAAGAACTGCAGGAAAACATTCCTTGAAACTAGCATTTGTTATCACCCAGTAAAAGCATGCAAAGCAAAATCTGATCGGCAATATTTTAAGAAACATGTTCTTCAATACTGAAGATGTGATGTTTAATTGTCTATGTTATTTATTAAACATCGCGTGGCTGTAAACGTCGAGCACTGTAGTGAAGACGTGATGGCGAGCAAAGCGATAACGCACGGTTTCGAAAAGTGCGCTAGGAATGATCAGTCATGAAATTTACAATTATACGAGTAGGACATTCCGCGTTCAATCAGTTCCCCAACATTTCTCTATGCTTTGAACGTGTCTCCGTCTTTTATATTGTTATTACGATACGAGTGTTATACGATACAGGAAGGGGACGTCTCGGCCGTGATTCGTACTTTTGTGGAATCAGAGTTTCTACGTTGATACTTAAAAAAAATGGAAAGAAAATAAACAAATTCTCCTCTTTTTACATGCCATTAAATTCCTTATCTTAACTATATACAAAAGAAAAGATTAATAAACAGTTATTTTGGCACATTAACTTCTACAAGATTATTGAAAGTAAATGTAATGAAAAAAAAAAATACCATGAATTTAGAGATTGAACAAGAACACACAAACCAAGTAAAGACAATAGATTTCAAAATAAATACGCCTTGAGTTTACTAAGTATGTCGAACTTCAAAGTTAAAACGCATGTACAATATTTTTGTCGAATATTACACATAACTTGTACTGGACTTTCTCGTTTAAATTCTAGTACCATTCAATGTAATGACATCAAGTGACTGCAGATACTTTTAATTCACCTATTCAACTCCCATTCTCACAAATCATGTCCACAGAAATCTACAAAGAACGCGAAGACATTTCTCATTTTCAATTTTCAATGTCAGATGTTAGAAGAAAATATGACACTAAAAGGTCGACAATGTATGCAATGCATGGAATCTATCATTTTCGACAAGTTAGTTTATGCATATTTAATATGACTAGTGCTTTTGTCAATTAATATACCTTTAATCATAATTTTTAAAAGTATCTACCGTTTTTACTAATAGTAAATCTATTCTAATGTACGTCAATGAAGGATCGAAAGGACTTACCGATCGAGTCATCGTGCGGTTGCATATTTCTTCAGAAACACTCACCTGCAACATATAAAAAAATCAAGTCAGTGTTCGTTCAAAAATGAAGAAATAATAGCGTCTAAGACAGTTTCGAAGACGTTGCTGCGGGCACTAGCAAAATCAATTTTCACCAGGCTCTCCCACCATGCTTGGAAAGGGCGCCGTACGCATACTTTATATGCTAACACTTTTTTGAAAGTCGCTGAATATTTAACAGGTAATACTGCACGACGAAAATCCGATCAGGTGGGCCAGTACATCCAATATACCGGCTGACAGGAAAAATGATATGGAATTTTCAGAAAAACTTCGATGGAATATGAAATTCAATTGACTAAAAGATCCAAAGTTAAACATGGAATGTTTTCACATGTTTAATATTAATGCCGGCGCTTGTTGCGCCTTAACATAACGTCTTACATAATTAAACATCGCTTACGGGCTTTTTAAGTGAATAACTACCTCTTATCGCAATAAAAGTTTTCTTTAATTCTAAAAGAGTTGACTTTTTATCGAAAAGATACTAGAAAAGTGGAGTAATTTGGTTGTGACAAACTCCTTTGAAGGGAAATTTCAAACAGCGCTCGAAGGGAGGCCAGAACTTTAACAAGGCCTGAGAAAGACGGCGACGAGGGCGAACGCAAGCGCCTGCAGCAGGCAAAGTAGGCAGACCCGCAATACGTCTGTGTATTACGGCACTCTCGCATGCGATAATCCTCGCTCCTGAATTCGTTGTACCAGCAGTGGTTTCAAGATTCAAGCACGCAATATTAGACTTGATTTTTTCTTTTTTTCCTCCCAAAATGAAGTTTACACAAATTACTTATCTCTTCTATTAAAATACACACCGTAGCGTCCAGAATGATGTCTTTTAAGCGGAAAACTGTATATCTTTGACAAGAATGTGAATATTGTTCAACGCAAAACATGAGCAAGAATGTTTTTGAGGACATTTGAATAAATATGAGATATTTATAAAAATAATATATTAAGATATGCATAAAGCATGCCTGGGTTGCGATAATATTGCAAGGATATACGCCCATAAAAGTTAGGAGTATTCATTGCGATTGAGATGCCTTTACGACTTCATCAAATATTATTGATAAGAAATATTCACAAGTAATGACATTTAAATGACTTGAAATATTTTTTAGAGTAGCGTTTTCCTCAATTAGTTTTGTAGAAAATGCGTGTTTCGTAGTAAGTGAATTGTCGTTGTGTAAAAAATATAATTGATGCTTACAAAACTGTTGTAAATACTGTAGAAATTACGATAAACAGAAACATTATGCTTTTATCTTTATTTTTGCCTATACCATAGTCATAATCACAAAGTAGTCTTTTACATTTCCATCAAATCAAAAGCTCAGTAAAAAATGACGCTTCAGTCAGTATTATAATACAATTTTTCTAATGTAATAAAACAACTCAAAAGTGCATTAAGTTTCAAAAATACAGGAAAACATGAATCTGGTTATAATTTCCTTCTCAAAAATACTTGCTAGTTTAATAGCCTAATTCTTTTTCCCAATAGGCAACTGTCTGCGAAGACGTATGCAAAAAAGCATTTTCCTTAATAACTATTGCATTACTGGTTATATTAATTTTTTTTCCTGAAATACCCTGTTCATTTTTCGACGAAATTCTGATAAAACAGTTGCCTATTTAAAAGAGGAAATAAGAAGCTTGTATTTCAATGATAATGTGCGCCGACGCATTTCCCATTGCACGGCCTCCAACCGTCGCGGCGGTGGGGCAAGGTCTTGAGAGGAGCAAGGAAACTCCTGCGGGAGGGGGGGACAGTGCATGGGGGAGTGAACGCGGCTGTTGTTGCTCTGGCTAACGACTTTCGTTCGCAGCGCAGCAGGGAAGGTACAAAGCGACGGCAATTCTCACGCATATGCTCCCGCAGAAGCACGGCCCACATCGATATGATATTGTTCGCGTTGCTTGCTCCAATATTTCATCCCCCTTCCGCTATTCGATGCATTCCTTTAATGAAGATGGAGAGAACTGCAATTGGGATTTCCCAGACAAAATACACGCGTAGCTTATAAAAACATTGAATGTGTATTCATTACATTTAAGGCTGGCTAAAAACAAATAAAATGTATTTGTGTATTTGTGCGAGCAGGTTCTTCACCAAAATCACAAAAAAATTAATGTTAAAATGAAACAACAACAAATATAACATTATGATACCATATGTCTACTCAATTCTCCTTTGATTGATATGATTTCTTAAGCTTTATTTATTTATTTATAACTTCTATTCATCTTCGATAAGAAACTGAGAAAGATACCTAAAGACGTGATAAAAGGCAGAGAAAGCGAACACAAAAGTACCGGTACAAGAGATAAAAAGCAGTACTGCTAACCAATGAACCCTTTTTGAATATGAGCTACTGCCAATGAATATCAATCCTTGCTACATCAGAAACTTTTCCATTCCAGATGAAATGGAATTCCAAAGTAACGAATCCAAGGTTTTCAATTTTCTGTCGAGTACAAGCACATACTCTTTTGTACCAATATCCCCGACATTTGAAAGGAAATTCTGTAACGCCGTACTTAAAGGAGCAACTTTAATATCCATTACCGTTGGTTCAAGACATTGAGAAATCTTTTGCAGCAAATTATTCTTTACATTCACAAAAACACGGAAGTGAAATAAATTTAATGTCCATGTTCCATTACATAATGAAACGTACCATAAAACTAATTATTAAAAAGGGCAGGTTAAAACAATCGATTTCAAATTACAGTACCTGGCTCAGAAATTGTAACGAATTATTGCAAGGGGAGATGGACCGTTCAGAATTCTGATGTTTATAAAGGAAAATGCAAGTTAGAAATCCTGGAATTATATTTTAAAGTAATCATTTTACGAGGATTTTAACAAAGGGTAATAGAGTGGTAGTCTTCTTTAGTCTATGCATAAGTGATATTCTAGTAATACATCCTTTCAGTTCTAACCAAAAACTTTGGGCCTTCCCCTAAGCGGCCCATATTGTATGGAAATAGATCATTCAAAACCAATATACTGATTAGCACATCCAAACAAATCCCACGTGCTGATAACAATTACAAACAACCCTTTTGATATTTATTCTACACATTTGTTTCCCGGGTACAAAATGAGTTTACACTTTCCATGAGTGACCCTCATGGCTGACCCCCACGCAGGCCGCAAGCGCGTCTCAACCGCATGCCACGAGTCTACGCGCGAGCAGAGCGAGTCTGCAAGAAGTGCCGTCCGCAAGAAGCGGGAGCCGGCGGCGGCGGCGGCCGGTAATATTATATTAATGTGTAATTTTCCGCGCTGCCGAGTGTCGGCGCGGGCGTCGGCGTGCCGCTGATGGAATTTTGTAATTAGCGCACGCCGTTACGCAAATGGAGGCGGTGAAAAGTCGCAGCGGCGCGGCGGCAGCGTTCGGCTCCGCAGCCGCCCGCCACGAGCGCTCCCAGCGGCTCCCGTCGACAAAACTATTTCGCAGGAAACCGTTAACAAGTAACGCCAACACCCCCTCCAAAAAAAACAATTACACAACCATATAGAGCCAAAAAACTTTATGGTCTCAATGAAAGAGGGCAGGTCGTCACCTTCGTGTAGTCTATCGGCAATCACCAGCGCAATGTGTGCTGCCTATCAATCAGGAATATGATTTCAAAAATCAATAATGCCTTTATTCGTTATACGATTTCCCACCACTTGTTCATTGGCACAATGTAACCATCTTCGCCCCTCTTATAAGCTCAAGAAGGTGTAATACTTTTTCTGGTCCATCCTGAATTAATGGGCTGTGCACTACTCGAGAAAAAGAAAAGCAAAAAAAGGGAGAATTTTTGAAATGTCTGAACGACTTTCAACCTCAAAAATTAAAATTTCCATTTCAAATTTGCAGTACTACAAGTTCGGCCAGGTGAAATGGAGAAGATCCATTCTGAGGAAAACAATTTTTTGTGGTTTCGGTACTAGTGTTGTTCACAGACAGACGAACGGATAAACTGACGAGCAAACGTACATATGGACGAACGGACCGACTATAATCATATTAGGAATATGCGCATATCTCTTCCTACAGAATTACATATGATTTAATTACACAATAAAAACCGAGAAATGTTGACTTATAACGGGAAAATAAAAAGTTCAAAAAACTGTGAAAGTTACTACATATATGCGTTGGGCGAGAGCTCTGTCAAATAACAATAATCGACAATGATTAATCATCACAATCGTGCAATTAACATCTAACGTTGCAAGTTTAACAGAATGTTACAACAAAAGCACATTCCATATTCGGTCTGAAAAGGGAAGTGGCAATAGTAGTTGTGAGGTTAAGATCAAGAGAGACGAACCTGCAAGTACAAAGTCCAAATACAGCAATGAATCAGATAACTCTTCATAAGCTTAATTGTTTAAACAATAATACATTAACACTAATATCACCATATTTCTTTCAGAAATAGTATTAACTGTTTACCAGTGACCTATCTCCATTTCCAATTTTTCAGCGTGTATTTCCATTTGTTCTGCTTAACACAGTTTGGAAGAGGAACACTAAAATTTTGCCGTTAACTTAAAAAGAAATATTTTACTCAGCATGATACTCACAACTTTTCAAATCGCACTGGTTTAGAAATGTCGTAAATGTGGAACGTTAGGTCCTGCCGTAATTCCAAAGTGGAGCAGGTGAATGCTTTCCCAAAAACGTTTCATTGAGGGTTAACGCCTCCACGGTAGCCTGGAGCGCAAGGCGCTCTTGGAAATATCGTTGGAATCGGCCGTTACATTCACATTGTTCCTCACCGGCAGGTGGGAGGAGCAACGTCCACGTTTAAGCGCTTCAGACGCGGTATTACGGCCCGCGCCGGAGATATGGGAGCTATTATGATGCCCGTTCGAAGCCCGATAGCCTGTGCTTTAAAACGCGCCCCATGTGAGAAAGAGGTGGGGGCGGCGACTGAGGCGGCCGCGCCGGCTGGGGGAATCAATAAGGAAAATTTTTAATGCCCTGCGCTCTCACACACGCACACACATGCACGGGGGTGGGGGGCAAACTCCCGGGGAATCCACAAACATTATTGGCTCGAAGCGCCTTTGGAACACAAAATGTTTAACCTTGCTATAAAGTGCAGTATTTCGTGCAGAGCGACGTTATAAAGCGCGGGGGGCGGAGAACGCGTCGTCGTGTGCGTTACCCGATAGAGCGCTCTCTCGTCGCGCGGTTTTTATCGAGTTTTTCTCTTGTTTTAAAAACAAAACGCGTTTTTTTTTCAGAGGCAGGGCCGTGGGGCCTCGTGGCGCGGCGCGGTGGCGGGTGCGCGCACTAAAGTTTCCCGAGCGTTGTTGGAGGTGTCAGGTGACCTCTAGTCTTGGCCACGCAGCAGCACGCGAGGGTTACGTAGGACGCCTCTCTGAGAGAGAGGAAACGTGAGCGCGCACTACCAACATGATAACACAGCACTCTTTAAAATGTGTCTTCCAAGCGACTACGTAAACTTTTTTATTAGTGTAGCCAAAGGCAAGTAGGACCTGCTAAACCAAGAGTACTAAGGATCCATTATACTCACGAAAGAACACAAATATGAAGTTCAAAAACATAGGGTAGCAGCAATATCTAACAGAAAAATCCATTGAATATTCATAATACTTGTCATGATCTACGAAGATATAAAACAGGGTAGAAAGACGAACTGATTCGTAATTACGTTAAGAAATTCATCAAACATAAAATATTTGTTAGGAACGAATGATAAATGTGTCACTATTTCTATTTACTTTTGATTTCGTATCTATAGCAAATGACGGAAAAAATTAAAGCGTCTGGTATGACCACATGGGAAGTAAAACGTTGCATACTATCTGAAGTAATAAGGCCCGCAAGGGCAAAGCGGATTCCGCAGCCTCCACGCGCGGCTCAAAGCGCTGGAGCTCGCACAGGCGCCAGCCGCCCCGCCGCGCCCCGCCCTCGTGCGTTAATAATGCAGATGAGAGAGTGAACGGCGGGCGGTGGCGGCCGGAAGGTGAGGCGAGGCGAAGGCGAGGGCGGGCCCCGCAGAAAGCTTTTTGGGCGAAGGCAAAAGGCAAATTCTGATTTGGGGACGAAAGCAAGAGTCATCTTCGCAACAATTAACTATAATATGGGCTCGAAGACGACACCTTAAGTAAAATATTGCCATGTATCTCAGCCTGATAAATTTTAGCTTCAATTGACATATTTTCTCCTGGAGTGATAACGTTCCACTCATACGTATATGCAATTTTCTAGCCCATTCTTACTTTGAATTTAGGTATTTTAAACAAAGATACATTCATAAACAGTAAATGCTACTATGTAATGATACCCTTTGACATACCTATGTAAAAATTTAAAAAGAGAGTGTATTTCTTTGAGAGTCTCCCTTGCACAGTAGAACGTGCCAGCGTTGTTCTTCTGATGATTTTCGGTATTTTTATAGGTTTTTCTTTCTTAAACGATTCATCCGCAATATAAAGAACTACACTCCTTTACTATTGAGACACTTTAAATTCCTGAGATCTCAAATAATTCATTACTGTTTAAATGTACATAAAAATCATCCCTTCAATATTATAGAGACCTAACATAGAGTCTATGAACGCAAAACATGGTTACAAAATCAATCCATATCAGGAAAATAAATGTCACTGAAGCAACCGATCAATAAGTGAATGACGATTGAGAACGTACACGAAAGACTGTGAAGTGCAATCAGGAGACCCAAAACCAAGGCGCAAATCAATGTCTTTGTTCGAGTAACCCCGCTGCTGGCTCCACATAAAGTAGCCTAATTACCAGAGCGACGGTATCGGCGGGGACGCGCCGCCCGCATTTGTTCGGGAGCGCAGCCGATAGCAGCTGTCGCAGCTGAATACGCCGTCGCCGCCGATGCTATCGCCAGCGCCGGGACGGAAGCCGAGCGCGGAGAGAGCGTATTGTCGCCGTCGTCGGGGACGGGGGCGGAAGCGGGGGTGAAGGCGGGGGGCGGGGCGGGGGTGAAGGCGGGTGGGCGGGGCGGGGTAAGGGGGCGTAGGCGGGGGTGACAGCGGGGCCGGAGGCGGGGTCGGCGGCGGGGGTGACGGCGGGGACGGAGGCGGTGGCGGAGGCCGGGCGAATGCGGGGGCGGGGGTGAAGGCGGGGGGCGGAGGCGTGGGTAAGGGGGGCGGGGCGAGGGCCGTCTTGCGCGGGCGATCCGTCAGGCGGAGCCGACAGCGTCCGATAAGCCTCCGGGCGACGGGCGCTTCCCCCGGCAGCCGCTCGAGAGCGCCGGCCAACGCGACGCCCTGCCCGGGAACGAGGCGCGGCAGGGCCGGGGCGCGCATTTCCGGCCGATCGGCCGGCGGCGCCGCCCTCGCTATCTGCTGTCGCGAGCGAGCGCCCCGCCCCGCCACGCCCCCCGGCCCGTCCGCGCGTCCCCCGGCCAACCGCGCCCAGCGCACCCCGACGAGGCGCGGCGGCTGCCCTCTGTCGAGAGCGGCTTTCATCGATGCGCAGAAAGACAACGCGCAAAGAGGAGAAGAAACAAAATCCATCGGATGCAACGATCTCTCTCCAGCCGCGTGTCACAAAGGGAATAACAGAGGGCGAACACAGAGCCAGAATCTGAACATGAAATCCAATATGTAACATGATTTGCTTTTGTTTGATAAATGGCGAAAGCCAGCAAGCGCCGCCGTCGAGGAGAGATCCGAAATGAATTCTCCTCGTTATGCTCCATCACTACCGCGAGCACGACGTGGCGTGTCTAGAATGGATCCGCACGCATTCCGTCTCCGCCTTCGCAATGTGCGTTCAAAAAGATAATAATTAGTGGAACAGGACGAGGCAGAAACCGGTGTTGTCAGCTTGGATTACCGTTCTTATCATTTCGACATACTTGCAGCGGATTCAGCCTCGCCTCCCGGCAGCTCTACTCTCTCTCTGCTGCTATTTTAAATGGACCCTTGTCATGTATCCGGTGGGAAAGCTCGTGTTGTAGGCCGAATCGATACGGCAGTCATAATAATTAGCAGGTCGTACTAAACACACCCACAGCACTTGCGCTCTGCAGATTCAGGAACGCTCGTAACTGCACGAGACTGGGAATACGAATTGTATTTTTGCCAATTTTCTATGGCATCAGTACTATTAAGCACATTCGAAAATTTGCTACACTTAGGAGATATTCAAAACATATTACGTAGAAACAGCGATTCACACATTTTCTCATTTTTCACGTATTCATCTACAAAGTACTGATCATAGATATAAATTAAATACGACATAAACTGAAATAAAATGTAAGTAAATGAAATATGTAGATTCAATTATGTAAGACAACAAGGCATTCGTTTCTGGATAAGCTATTTTGTTTTTTTGTTTTGTTTATTTTTTACAGCATTAGCGATATCGCTTTTACAGCGTGATATTTCGAGGTATTTCTATAAATAAATAAAATAAAATTATTGACTCATAAAATTCCTCCTAATTTAACATATTTCTCTAAGTTATTTACCTATTTTTGGTCGGCAGCAATGAATTTCATATTAATCCATCAACCAAAAGGAGACCCACAGTAGTTAACTTCGAATTGATTTGACGTCACAAACAATAAAAGATATATGTATATTTTTGGCATTTTAGATCAAGTTTAATGCGCTCCTTTTGCCAGCTAGCGCTGTTCCCCGGCTCGGGCCGTTTCTTTTGTTTATAATCCCCGCCTCGGTATAAAGGGACATTCAGCGAGCATGACGTATTCCCATCACCATACCTATCTTACATGGCCCGTCTAAACTCTTATTTCGTCACACAACTTTATAGACTGAAACCATTTGTATTAGAAAACTACAGCATCATTTCTGCTCCGGGCCGGGAATCGAAGTCAGGACTGCCTCATAGGAAGATAACACGCTGTCCATGAGCCACCAGAGGGGAAACAAAATATGAAAATGTATTTTTAAACTAAGTACTCGGAAGATTCCTGAGAACAATAAGAAAGTTCAATTCTTCAGGAGTGCATTATTCACATTGGCGAGTGCAATTAATTGAGAAGTGCCATTTGTACTAATTTTCATCCATCAAAGAATTGCGCGGATCTCGTGTTCATAATTTTTTAAAATTTTTTTCACTGTTCCCATATTGACTTTTTCAATGAATTTTAAATCTCATTGTTTCCGTTACAATTTCGCGTTTGTATGCGAAAACTTGATACGTGTAAAAAACACAAAGAATTATTATAAGAGGGCCTAAAGCGAGCCTTACGTGGCACTCTGCTCAAGATGCAGGGTCGGCAGTGGCGCTGGTGTGTGGGCGGGGCGAGGGAATTGAAACAAACGGCCTCGCTAAGCAGGGGATGCGCGCCTCCCCTCGGCTTCCCCCCCTCCCTCGCCCCCTCCCCTACCAGGGTGCGGTGCCGCCGCCACCGGCGCCATAATTTCATTACCCTATTTTAGAGTTATTCTTCTGCGGCTATGAATGCGCGCACGCGCCTGGGTTTGGGACTCCCGGCGCGGGGAGAGGCGTGCGGGGGCGTGGCGGAGCTGTGCACGCGCGAGAGGGACGAAGAGAGGGAAACACGGCCATTGGTCACGTTTTTATTACGCGCCAACTGCCGCGGCGATGCTGCTAATTATTAAAGTATTGGCCTTTGCAAATGTTAAGTGAGTGGTTTGTACTAATCGCGTGGACGCGTTCAAACGAACAAACAAAGGCCAACACGCGCCGAAAGGAAACCGCGCGAACGTGACACTTCCCGGGAGGGGGGTGGGGAGCGACGCAATGGGCATGCGTGCTTGCGCGTTGCGACACACGAGCTGTACGAGTGCCGCGTCGGGCCCGGCCAACCACTGGCGAGTACATGTGGAATGATCTTAGCACGCTAAACATTTCCCGAGTCATCGCACCAAGTAAGAGCTTCGATGAATTAAAATGATACCAAAGAAATTTCCCATCACCCGAAACAATTTACTAATCGTCAATACTCTTGTATTCACATATTGAATTGTATGTATATAATATATTCAATGTATCACAGTATGAATCAATCAAGTACGACAAACAAAGGCAGATTTTATTTTTCTTACTTTCAATGAATTGTATAAAAAAGAATCAATTTATAATTATCATTAAAGTAAATTTTCAATCCCCTTGAAATCAATATCAATGCTACAGCAGAGTGAGCGGAAGGAATTAATAAGTCGGCCGGCGGCGCTAGCCGAATTCGTTTACTACGCTCCGTGAAGTAACGAAGGTTAAGTGAATTAGAGACTCGCGGGTTCCTGGTTGGGTGACCGGCCAGGAACCCCGGTATCTAACGGCGTCGAGCCCCTGGCCGAAGGGATAAAAGGCACTGACTGACTGACTGCGACGTGACGAGACTTGACAAATATTAAAAATAATAAAGCACATTAATGGAGGATTACTCCCAAGTGCAAAGTGCTCAACGCCCCTTAAGGGGCTTGCTTGACGACGAAGTTCTTACCAACAGACATTTCGGATTGCTGGACACTCACATGATAGTTTATTTTACAAAATTTCAAAAAGTTGTCGGTTCACTGATCATACGTTCCCGAATACAAAACTACTGGCGCTTCAGCATCAATCCACCACCATCACCAAATACTTTCTAGTATTACTTGTAGCTGTTTCGTAATATTTCAATATTGCAACTTGAATAATACTAATAGTATTACCGACGATTAATGGTTTTCGTAGCATTCTAAATGAGACAAAGATTCAGGGGGCGAAGGGGGCCGATTTTACTGTGAGACGAAGCACGTACTAAATTTGCTAACTGGAGTCAAAATACCTATACAAATACATACATATCTACAGGCAAGTGAATAAAACCGATATGAAGTAACTTTCAGTTTTTACAGAAACATCTTTCAGGTCCGTTCTCTTTCTCTCCGCACTTTCAAATAAACAGTCGCCTGTTTTAATGAGGATCTAAGAGAATGTGTATTGATTGAACAATATATCAGGGTACATCAACTACTTTGGTCGTTGGTCCGTTCATTTAGTGATTTTTATTTTTTCATACACGACTGTATATACGTACTATATAAAAAGTTATGTAATGCTGCAGAAAATCGATTTCCAAATATTTACAGAAATTCACTCTGAGGTTCCTGTTACCGAAAAAGTGTTTCTTTTCCATCTCAAAACGTTCGTGTCTGTCTGCTCCTCTGTCTGTAAAGAATACTAGCGCCTGAACGAAGTATTACGCCGTAGGATGTTTTCCGAAATGAATATTCCCGGTTGATATGTCCACACTCTAACCCTGCGATTTTTTTTTTTGGGGGGGGGGATGCATTAGAAGAAGCCCCTACGACATTTTCAAGATTTTCTCAAAAATGAATCGAAATTTTAATAAATTTCTTGTAAGAATAGAGTGAAATACACTTATAACAGTGACAAATGTCTGCTTTTCATTAAGAATTGCAAAAGTTTGAGATTTTCTCGGTGTCTTCCTACAACTATAATATTCGTGATAAGTATATTTTATTTCAAATAAAATTTGCCTTCCACAATTAGTTCCATAATTAATGTAAGGTACATTGTTTTGAAAATAATAGTTTTTTTTAAGTGAATTTTGGGCAATATTAAAAAAAATAAAAACAAGACTTTCTTAAAAAGGGCTCAATATTTATTCTTCAAACTTTTTGTAACAGATAGCATTAAATGCACTGCACAACACGTGGTAAACATGAAACTGTAAGCATGACGCCATTTTCCTGAATTTCGTTGTTGTTTTAGTCCAAATGTTACACAATGTAGTTTTTGTGCATTCGTGAATCTTTTACGTCGTTCATATTTACTTTACTGGCGATAAATGTACACTACTACGTTTGTGAGTACAAGTGCTGCCAATGATTTTTTTTAATTTGTTGCATCTACACCTTGACGCAAGAACCCCAAGGGGCGTGAATCTTTTACGTCGTTCATATTTACTTTGCGTTAATTACTATATTTGTCAAGTTTCGTCACGTCGCAGTCAGTCAGTGCTTTTATCCCTTCGGCCAGGGCTGACGCCGTTAGATCCCGGGGTTCCTGGCCGGTCACCCAACCACGAACCCGCGAGTCTCGAATTCGCTTAACCTTCGTGACTTTACGGAGCGTAGTAAACGAATTCGGCTAGCGCCGCCGGCCGCCGCCGCCGATTTCCAATCAAGTTTGCGAACAGATGCAGAAGCGAGTACGTGTTTCGAGAAATGTTGCTTCGGCAGAAAAGATTTTAAGGATTTACGTGAAGCCACGCGCTTTTGAGTGTTTCAGAAGGGACGTGAATCGCTTGTCTCACTCTAAGCGGGCAGAGCAAGCTTCAAACAATTCTCTTTCAAAAGGCGACTCTTACTAAGGCACGATTCACTGTTTGTAAATATTTTAGCATCCTTGCCTTTGAAGCTGAACATTGACATCCATGAAAGAAAGAAAATAAACACTCAAATATCGCTTTTATCGACTCTACTTCATACTTAGGAAATTCCTGTGAGCGATTCTTCAGCAACCATGATCAGTGGACACTATTGTTAAGTTCTGCGAGAACAAAAAAAACATTTGTGGACACCATAAATACGTCATTGAACTTTATATTTTAGCCTTGTAAAAACTTCTGGAACATATTCAATGCCATTATAATTTAATGCCTTCATGGATGCATCCCAAAATCTTCTCATGAGGGTTTTAGCTCTGAGGACAAAGGAGGATACAAATCTTCCCAATAAAATGGTAATTAGTATTTTTTTTATTTAAATTATGGTCTCTCCATTGCATCAAAACAGCGGAAAAGGGACAATACGGAGGGAGTGAAGACACTGTAGGGGTGAATGATATCTTTGCCACTGAAGTCCGTTGAATCCACCCCCGATCCTAACACATACGTAACTCCCTCCAGCTCCCCTTTTAAGTGTGTATACATAACTTTAATAACTTCACACCCGACTAGTGTAAATATACGACTAGCGATCGTTTTCAGACTTGCTACTCCGATATGTTGCATTGTTTTATCCGAAAGTCTAGTGAAAATTAAACGTTCTACCTGCGTTCCCTTATACCAATTGTCTCCTTAGAGATGTATCTCGGTCACACTCGTACATGATTAATTTTCATTCTGATTACCATGTTACTTATCCAGAAAAATTCAAAGCATTAATTTAGATAACTACGGATAGGTACCGTGAATTTCTTTATTAAATGCTTATGCACCATTTCGGAAGATTCTTTTTAATTTTAATTATTTGTCAAAATTGGTTCCTAGATTCATATATTTTAGTCAGTTAGTTAATGCCTTATTTTACGTGGCGAGACTCGGGCCATCAGGCCCGCTCTTCCGTCTAACCACGCAAATTTCGCTACGCTCCTTTCACCACCTAGCGGAGAAAGGAGGTATTATTTTGGGCGACGAAACAGGCGGATCTCAATTTTGCTCAGAAGCTTCTTTTAGGCTTGAGGATCTTTTACATGCAGTAAATCTACTACATGGGACAGCCGGCTTTACTTCCCCCCGAAGGAAGGCGTACGAAGAATTTTTTCGCCCTTAAAAATCCACGGCTTCGATTGGGTTTGAACCCTCAAACTCGAGTACAACAGTCCGGTACGCTGACTGTTATACCACCGAATTCGCCGTATATTCGGGAAGAATGATCCGTGAACAATCATAATTAAAACCAATTTAGGCAAGCACACAAGGTTCGTGGCCATTAGAACTTGGCGAAACCAGCCTGCTCCCTTCGTTTCACTTGCTAGCTTTGAGTGCACGCGACGCGCGAAGAACGAGCGAAAGTCCGGGGAAAGCGCCGGCCTGGCATTAGGCCCCGCTGCAAGTCCGCGTAACCGCAGGGTCGGGGCGCCAACTGGTCAGCGGGCGCGGGGCCCAGGGGTCGCAATTAGAGCGGCGATAACAGCCCCAGCACCTGCTGTGGCGGCGCCCGCAGGCGGAACGGCCGTCGACGCCTTGGAACTTGGCTTAGACTCGAAGAAAGTGCTGGCGCTAAGAACGCCATTGATAAACGAGCAATTCTCTGTGTGCACGAGACTACGGAAGCTTGATTGATTTGATTGTTTTTTTTTTCGTGTTTCCGGGCGCGTCAACTGCTTTGGTCATTAGTCCTGTTAGTGTAGTGCATGTTTTTTTCTCGGGAGAGGGCAGTGATTTTCCCCTCGCTGGATGGTGAGATCCGGCGCCGACCTACCGTCGGCTAGTGGGGCTTCCCCCTAACCAGGACTCTCCCACCAGCGGAGCACCGCCCCAGCCGGGACAAGCTCTAATATCCCGACCGGTCTCCCGGGATATGTGGTAGTGTAGTGCATGTTAGTGTAAGTGGAGAGAATAGGACAAGGAAGAGGAAGGACAGATAGCGCGCGGTCCGTGGCCCGTTTGGTATGGTACTGCTCCGGTATTCGCCTGGCGTTGATCGGAGAAAAAACGGAAAACTACCGATCAGAGCAGCCGGCCTCTAGAATTCTCCTCCAGACAGCGACTGAACTCGACCTAGCTGAAAAGCTAGTGTTGAAAATCCTGCCGCCGTGGGGAGTGGGAACCTAGGACCTCCCGGTCAGAGGCGCTGCAGTGACATCAGTTGATGCACTGAGCTACCGCTCCCGGTACTGCGGAAGCATAAATTGGTGGCTCAGGGCTCATTGCGTGCCTCTGACTGGGACATCCTAGGGTTCCCCGACGGGGCAGGTTTTCGACACCAGCTACGTACGTCGAATTCGCCGCTGCCGGAGAAAAATTCTAGCGACTGGCTACTCTGAGTGGTAGTTTTTCGTTATTTTATCCCGAAATCAGACACAGGCAGGAAGCGCGAGCTTTCCTTACTCTTCCTGGTCCTATCCTCATCCCTTACCTACCTACCTACACAAACACAACACACACACACAGACACATACACACACACACACACACACTTCCAAGCACTTCGGCACATGTCAGGATACAAGCTGGGGGCTTACAGCTTGTCCCGGCTGAGGTGGCGCCCCGCTGGTGGGTGATACCTCGACGTGGGAAAACCCCGCAAGTCGACGTGTATGTAGCGAATCTCGCCATCCAGCAGGGGACGATCCTCGCCACCTCCCGCGATAAAAACATGCACAACACATACTAATGACCTTACATAGAGGACTAATGACCTTAGCAGGGGACGTGCCTATATTTACTAATCAATCAATGAATCAACGAAAGAGGACAGAGAAAACTGAGAGGAGAAAGTGAGTAATTGCGAGTAAGTGAAGTTGCAGATAAGGTAGCCGCATCCCAAGTGAAGGCGGAGCGAAGCCTCAAGCGGGGTTGCAATAAGGATGCGAAGCCTGTAACCGTGAGGCAGAGAATAGAGGCGGGGCGGGGCGGGCGGGGCGGGAGGGGCGGCGGGCGCGGCGGGCTGGGCGGAGGCGGGCGGGGCGGGGCGGGGCGGGGGCTGGCAGGGCGGGCGGCAGGGCGGAGCGGAGCGGGCAGGGCGGGCGGGCGGGCGGGCGGGGCGGGGCGGGCCGGGGGCGGCGGGCGGGCGGGCGGGCGGGCGGGCGGGCGCGGGCGGGCGGGGCGGGGCGGGGGGCGGCGCGGGCGGCGCGGGGGCGGGCGCGGGGCGGGCGCGGGGCGGCGCGGGCGCGCGCGGCGCGGCGCGGCGGCGCGGGCGCGCGGGCCGGCCCCGAGGAGC
Source organism: Teleogryllus oceanicus (assembly GCA_964035755.1). Lineage (NCBI taxonomy): Eukaryota > Metazoa > Arthropoda > Insecta > Orthoptera > Gryllidae > Teleogryllus > Teleogryllus oceanicus. The sequence continues at coordinate 57,529,426 of CAXIVR010000002.1, read as the reverse complement.
TCCACTTCGCCGCTGGCGGCAGCGCCGCCGCGCCGCCCGCCGTGATAACAGAGCGAGGGCGCTCGCGAGGGGGCTTAACACGGGAGCGCGCGCACCGCAACTTAGGAGGCCGATGGGACCGACGACGGGAGATTAGGAGACCCTGGAAGCGAGCCAAAAATGGCTCCCCTCAGCCCTCGACGCCGCTCCACAGGCGGAATCTGAGACGGGCGAGTCATTCTGAACGTTCAGCAATACTCCGCGAGAATGTAATGAGCGGACAACATATATTCCAATAAATGAATGTTTCAATTGACGACAGGCTCGTAAATAGAATTCAACAAATCTCGTACGAAAACACGCCGAAGCGCTGTCTCCCTTCTTCAAGTAATATCACCTCGTCCATCCTCTAAGAAGATGGATAACCTTTCATTACACAAATCACAGAGTGAAAGCAAATTCCAAACAATTTCTCCAATTATGACAAGCTCCATTTGAATAGCAATTATATTTCAAACCTGTCAATTGCTTTTCAATGTAATATCTAAAAAAAATGTTAATATTAATTTTTTCTTTTTTTTATTCTTTTTTTCGTATCCCCTACTGCGTATTTTGTTTTGTTAACTATTTTCTTCACAGCCTATTCATTAAACGCCAAATGGAAGGATTTTACCATAAAAATCGTTCGAAGAAAAATTATTAAGATTGTATGGATCTCCTTTCCATAAACTCTTCTAACTCTTAAGCTCATTCCATTACTGAATGACATCTAGTATTTATAAAACACGTCACGAATATCCATAAATATCGAAGCAAACGTTTAATAAGATATTTCAAAAATGTACTAAATTGTCTGTAATTAAAATGTAGTCAACAGCATCATACTTGAATTACGAAAAAATATTTAACACAAAAAAAAAAAAAACTTTTGGTTGGGTTTCGAATGTCCAATATTCATATAAAAAAGCTTATAAGTTTAAGGAAAACAAAATTGCATTAACTGATGTCAGAGTTTGCACTGCAAGCTTTCATATTACAATCTCTACAACTAGGTTATGAGTTTCATGTGATATCTAGTGAATTTCATCAGTCGATCTATCCGAATCGAAAAAGATGTACAGTACATATAATACAGGGCATATAATATTAAATTTCATGAGGTTATACAAGTACCAACACATATGCGGAAGCACAATCTAAAACTAATTCGTTCCTTAAAATTTCTATTGTGAAATACAATATGAATACTGTCCAATAGCGACAAAACAAGCAGAAGCTCAACTCGCTCCGAAATGTGAAACAGGAGAAAAAAAAAGTTGCAGCGGAATCTCCTTCTCTTCTTCTGAGCACGTCCGCGCGGGATGCGACTCACGTTCGCGAAAAATATCGGAGCGCTCCAGAAACGCAGCACAATTAACCTACGGTTTTGACTGCGCGAAGTGCGATGGCGCAAAGCAAATGGCGGCGCAAAGGCAAATGCAAAAGGTGGGAACGCGAGCACGCGCGCGCGCTCAACGGAAGCACGCCCAGCGGCGGCGGCGAGGGCGGCGGTGAGGGCGGCGGCGAGGGCGGCGGCGAGGGCGGCGGCGAGGGCGGCGGCGAGGGCGGCGGCAGGGGCGGCGGCGAGGGCGGCGGCGAGGGCGGCGGCGAGGGCTACGGTTTCGACTGCGCGAAGCGGGGATGGCGGGGGCAATGGCGGCGCAAAGGCAAATGCAATGGGGACGCGAGACGGCGCGGCGCAACGGAAGCGGCGCAGCGGCGGCGGCGGGGGGGCGGCGAGGGCGGCGGCGAGGGCGGCGGCGAGGGCGGCGGCGAGGGCGGCGGCGAGGGCGGCGGCGAGGGCGGCGGCGAGGGCGGCGATGAGGGCGGCGGCGAGGACGGCGGCGAGGGCGGCGGCGAGGACAGAACGCACACTAAGACTACGCACGTTACAAAGGAAGCCCACTCGAGACGGGAAGCGACTAGAGATGGTGGAAAGGGACACGAGGTGTGACTTCAGTTGGAATTGCAGTCGGTCGTCGCGGGAGGAGAAAACGGAATTGTGACAGAAGACGAGAAACGCTGAAGAGGAAAAAATGATTGATTGGCTGACTGATTAGCGATTCCGAGTGCTCCTACTACTAAAAGCATTAGTCCCATAAATGTGGTGTATGCTTTTTATCGCGGGAGGTTGCGGTGGTCCCCCGCTCGATGGCGAGCTCCAGCGCCGACCTACAGACCAGCGGAGTTTCCCCCAATCAGGAACCTGCCACCTGCAGGGCACAGCCCTAGCCGGGACAACTAAGCTCCCGACGGCTCCGCATGTAAGTGTGTGTGTGTGTGTGTGTGTGTGTGTGTGTGTGTAAGGGGAGAGGATAGGACAGGGAAGAAGAAGGAAAGATGACACGCGGTCTGTGACTCGTTTGTCTGGAGACTACTTGGAAATTCGTCGGGTGTTGATCAAAGAAACCATGGAAAACTACGGATCAGAGCAGCCGGCCGCTAGAATTTTCCTCCAGACAGCGGCTGCCCTCGACCAGCTATGAAATTAGAGTTGGAAATTCTGCCATCGTCGGGACCCGAACCCGAGGACCTCCCGGTCAGCGTCATCAGCTGACGTCCTGAGCACCTAAGCCCGTGAAGCCTCTCGCGACGGGAAACAACTAAAGATGGTGGAAAGGGATAGGAGTTGCTGATTCAGTTGGAATCTCTGTCAGTCACCGCATGAAAAAAAAACGGAATCGTGAGGTGATGATCAGTAGAGAAAAAAGCTAACGAGGAAAAAAAGAGGTGGCAGATGAAATGAGAGAGATAAATTGAGACGATCTTCAGGTCCAGAGGAAAATGATAATGAGGTAGTGCAGATGGCGTCAGGATAATAAACACGAAACGATGAAATGACAATAACAAATCATGATAAAATAACAAAGAAGAAGAGAAACAAAGCAGAAGAGGTAGATAAACGCAGAATGGAATGTGACGTTTCTCCGAAGCCCGAGAGGAACAGGGAGGCCCTCGTCTCGATTTCGAGCTGCAGCCGCGGGGCGTCTGACAGAGCCAGGACGCGCGCGGTAGGCGGAGGCAGGGATGCTGCCAGGCGAGAAATTGACCCACAACAGGCGGGCGCTTGATAAACAGCGCCCCAATCAATGAGAGCGAATGTCAGCCCCAAGACTCTTGGGAGCGGGCGGCCTACTTTGCGCAAAGCGCCGCAACGGAAAAGCAGGCGTTCCACAAGCACTCTACCGGTGCCTCAAAACTTGCTTCGGAATTTACTACTAACGAAATAGTATTATGAATAAGAGAGCTGTTTAAACTGTTTTCCGTGCACACATATTTCACTTTACTTTATTTAATTAGTGTAACAAAGTTCTCGAAAGGTTTTAGGATAATGAAAATATTGATAACGAAATAAAAAAAAAACCAAAATTAAAAAACCAACTTATAAATTAAAAACATTAGGACAGAGAAATTGGAACAAATTTAATTGTATCTGCTTCAAAGGGATTTCCAGTTAGAAGATGAAAAAGGGAAAGATGAACTTAAGATATAATTTGCCATCCCTCTTACAACACTAACATTGATTTTAACAAAAATACCAAACACGAAGACTTGGCACAAGGAATCAGAAAAGCTATCGCGAGACGTATTGAAATGTACTAGCCCAGCTTCCAACATTCTTAAACATTGCACATTATACAACTGGAGACACACAATTTTTGTGTTAGGTATTTATCACATAAATAGAGAATTATTTCATTATTTTTCAATTAACTACGTAAATGATGGAATTCTACAAAAATGTATATTTCATTGCATTGTACATACAATTTCTGTAATTTGACAATGATACTAGGGAACTGAATTTATTGTAATAAAAAAGCAAAATATGTACATACATACGTATTTATTTTTTTCAATATATGTAAAAAAATATAAAATATGTAAATAAAAATTAATTATAATATTTAAAAAGGGTATATGCAAGCATTTTCCGAGTAAATAACGTCGCCGATCAGATCTTAACATGGACTCAGAGCGCTTGAAAGGAAGTTCTACCTCTACGAACGTAATTGTACAGTTGTTTCCACTACGCATAAGAGATTTATTTCAAATAAAAAGCGTCCGCTGTATGAACAATGTTTACGCATAGCAGGTGCTTAAGTGCATAGTAGTACCGTGTAGCACCCCCCATCCCACAACGCGTTAAGACCTGTAAAATGTATTTGTTAGTTTTGGAGCGAGTTACGCATAGCTCAGAGAAACATGAGAGGTCGTGATTGAAATTACTTCTGCCTCACAAACACCCGCTCCTTGATTCCATGAAGCAGGGGGAGAGGGTAAGTTTGACAATATTCATGACAAAAGTCTGCAGGTCGTAAAAGCGCGGTGGCAATACACTGCTTTTTAAAAAAGATGATTCTAGTAACATATAATGCAAAGTGAATTTCTTTTCTTTTTGTTCTGTTTCAAAAATTTAAATATATTAAAATGTAAAAAACTATGTACGAAATACGTAGTTTTAGATAAAATGTGTGAAAATATGTAATAATAACAAACTATGTAAAATAATAATGGTTCCTATTCATTCAGAATAGGAACTCTGAAAAATCGTATTTAATGCGGTATCTTGTTTCTGTAAAAATATGTACTTACATGAAAATCCGTTCCCTAACGATTACAAACTATCTGCAATATATATATATATATATATATATATATATATATATATATATATATATATATATATTAGTATCCAGAAGTACTTAGTAATTTGAGCGTTATTTTGTGACTTGCACCTACCTTTGTCTACTTTTTTTATAGCATAAGGAACACTTTCTTTTAAAATATAATACTTATTGCCAGAAGGCAAAATATTAACAACACGCCTACCACAATATCACGCTTATTTATTTAATAAATCATTCGTAAAATTGAATAAAAATACGCAACTTGTATCTCAAGTTAAACATAGAAAAATACATTCTTTTACAGCTCTTCAAAAACGTTCGGTTGTTTAAGATCTGTATTTCAACTCTTCTGCCGTCATAAGCGGCATCTGAAGGCAAAACGAAAAAGAAAAAAAAATCAGAAAATTATGAAGGTATTTCTGTCCTCAATTCAGAAGTCGGTATGGTTTTCTCATTAACTCAATTAAATATCACATTCTGGATAAAATTCTACATCCATCAGGTGGAAGCAGATAATGCAATAATTACGTAATACAAACAAGAAATGCAAACATTAATTAAAGCCGCGCTCCGTACAAAACAACAAATTTCTCGAAACACGCGTAGCCAGAGGCCACACATTCGAAACAGCTATAAAAATGTAAAAGAAAATTCTAAGATTTAAAACAATGTATGATATCAGTTTTATAGTGATATGAAGCAGCTTAGAATAATAACGACACATCCCCACCGAAGTTCGTTTTGAAAAAAATTGTTTTCGTTCATATTCACGTCAAACAAATCTTTGAAGGCGGAATTTGAAAGTTTTGCCATATCCCAATTCATTTGATATTTTAGCATATGATAAGAGTATGGCGTATGTGTGTGTGTGTGTATATATATATATATATATATATATATATATATTATTTTCCCGTCATCTCACTGAAAATGCGAGATCAGTTGGGATCTGCCCTTTATTATCCTGAGCGCCTCAATTACGGTACTTACAAAAGACAAACTTGTGATAAGAAGACAGAATTTTAGCCAAACGAATGGGGCTATTTATTATTAGATCAGATTTATTCATCAATCAAGGTTTAGTGATAAAAATAGGAAAAAAATTAAGAGAACATAATAGTTTGAAAAAAAAAGGGGGGTTAAAATTAGGATTGAATTACTATTTAAACATTGAATATATCAGGCATTTGAGTGTTGCAATTGCAATCTAGTTTGTATTTGATGTTCTGACTTTGCCCCCTAGTCCTACATTCTATAGAGTCGCCACTGCTAGCACTGCACTAGTAGTTTTGGTCCTGCATTAATGTCAGTTTGTTCCTACCTACAGAGAATTCTGAAGTGTGATATGTACGTACATTGTACATTTCAGTGTTAATATATCATGAGTGTGGTGTGTGTGTGTGTGTGTGTGTGTGTGTGTGTGTGTGAGAGAGAGAGAGAGAGAGAGAGAGAGAGAGAGAGAGAGAGAGAGAGAGAGAGAGAGAGAAACTACGTTAACATTTTAAATCACATAGATGGAAGCTGAATTGGCTCGAAAGCTTGAATATATATATATATATATATATATATATATATATATATATATATATACACACACACTCTTATATACTAATATCGCATGATGAAAAATGATCACAAAAAGTATCCGTGGATCATCAAAACATATAGCAACACTATCAAATAGAAAGAAAAGATAACATTACAGCAATACTGCACATATAATTACGGTCGTGTTTCCAAAATAGATGCAACGCCCATTGAACTTTGTCGGAAGCAAAATGCATAAGCAAGAACGAGACAATCTGGGTTTGCTTCACCGCCAGCGCATAGCCACGTCTGGGAGCATTCCAACTGCTACAGCCCTGGCCACGCGCTGGAGGCAGCGCAGCGGCGAGCGGCAGAGAACGGCGCCCGCAAAGCAAACGCGGGCGGCTGCTTGAACAAGTGGAGGCGGTGCCGCGCCTCGATTCAGCGGCGTCCGGCGGAAGCCACCTCACCTCCACGCGATTGTGCTCCCTCACTCCCCCTCCCCCTCACACTCACTCACCATTCAGGACACGTTGCTCGCACGCTGCTCCGGTCGTCGACCGCGCATACGTAAATATATCAATTTCTTGGAAACCAAAGTGCTCTCACGGGGGTTGCAACCACCGTAGAAACTCAATTTATACGATGTTTGCAATTAATAATATATTTTTTTTCATTCCAGCGTTACATACGACCATTTTCGTTACAAAAAATCGTTCATAAAATGATCAATCTTTTGGCACAAATGATGACGTACTTGCTGTTTATAGCACGAATAATTGCGTTCAGCCAGACGCAAGAATGAATTGTGGGAAGGTAGCGGTAAATCGAACAATCGGCCACCGTTTTTTCTCACAGATGTTAAATACTCGTGACGCCAAAATAATGTTGTTTTAAAAAATTATAAATTTACAATGCTAAAATACTTATTTATAAAAAATAACGTAAGGAACTCGTTTATAATATTCATACAAAGTTGGAAACTCACTCATAACATCCCTCGTTTTTGAAACATGTACTCATGCAATAAAGCTTAACATTATAAAGTAGTTGTATAATATACTTTCATCCATGAGCATAGTTCAGGCAACTCTATTCAAAATCATTTCACGACTGTAACTACATCACTTTACTGCATAATTCACGCATCTACTCAACATTTTCAAAATACGTTGCGAATTTCCTCATCGATAACCGACCAATCTTCCACCAGCCCGGTGGTCAACGCATCACCCTCCCTTCCTGCCGGCGCCGGTTTTCCTGCGCCGGTCGCGCAAACACGATGAAACCAATCGCCACCACATGAACGTACACATATGTTGGCATACCTCCCCATCACGACTGTGCTGTTTGCCGACTTCAACTCATTTGCTGGCCATCGTTTATTCGTCCTTTCCATACTGCCGCCAGTGATTTCTCGTTCGCACTCCCGGTCGGCCGCCCTTTCATACCCCGTGCCCACCGCCACCCCCGCCCCTTTCCCGCGAAACACATGCAGCCCATTGAGTGAGGGCCCGGCCCATGCCGACGCGACGCGGTTCGCCTTGCCCGAAACGGCTGCGCCCTCCCGAGGGACGCCCATTGCGTTTCGCGTATTTCGCCCAATTGCCGAACGCCGCTCACCGAAATGATTCGTTCAATCCGCTACATTAACTTCCAAATTACAGAAATGTTTTTTTTTTCTTTTTTGCGTTATCGAATGGAATGGCTCACGATCAGTTATTTCATTAAAAATTGATGAATTTATCAAAAAGTACGAGTGCCCAGTATGATTGAAACAAATGCAGTCGCGGCGTTGCGAGTAACGGAATGCACTGCCACACACAGGATATGCTCAATTTACATGAATGCGCTACAGTTGTTTACAGCTCTTGCCATGAAGTATTTTCCCTCTATGAACATGCATTTAGAACGAATACAAGTATATTCAACACAAATATCACCAAATTTATAATACTGAACTGAAATTAGTAAACGGCAGTTCAAAGTAACAATTACGCTGTGCAATGATCGCTGTGTTTAAAAAAATACTTTCAATTGCATGCCATTGCGTAAATTGAATTGAAACTATTAAGAAAAATTTTTTTAAAAAAAAAAGGAAAAATACTAATTTGTGTTTATCAAGACATTCCCATGAACACGGAAGCGTGCTTTAAGTGATTCGAAAAGTCCCTATTTTCCTTTTGCAGCAGCTGATTCACAGTTGTGTACCTAAAGAGCGAATACACTCAACGTTTGTTGAAAAGAGAGTGTTCAACGGTGTCTTGTTCCCTTTGAAAACTCTTTGATGTTGATACCTTTAGGCCTGTGAAGTGCATTATTGTAGCACGAATGCTTCTGGGAATATATTTCAAAATATTCTGCGAAATCATCGTCGTGGTTTTCCTTGGCAGTGTTGGGTGTCGCATAAGAACGTAACCTAAACTGATTCAGACGCCAAATGAAGAACGTTTAAGGGAGCAAATGCACGCAAGGAATCGGTGGAAGATTTATTATTCGCCAATCATTTATGAGTAAGGACTATTAATGAACTAGACATTTAAATTCTGCCTTCTTTACACTCATTCTTCATTTAAATTCATTAATTTTAAGCCTTGATTCTGAATAATGTTTAGGTACTTACGGAAATGTGACCTAAAGACTGTTACATTAAGTAGAGCTAAGAATACAAACAATGGGATTGAGATTTACGAATGATGAACTTCTACTTCATTCTTCAGTGAACAGTGTTTATCATGAACATCAGTCTTACGTCATGTAGTTTCCTTAACGAAGATTTATTACGCACAGAAATTCGAAGTGTCAAGGAATTTTTTTAAAGGTTTTCCTTCATTTTTGGTTAAATTGTTGAACGTATGTAAGTTCCTTTTACATGCTTTTCATTAATTACTGATGTTACGTAATAGCAAGGGTGTAAGCTCTTGGTACTCGAATTCTGTACTCATGCAGAACTTGTATGCCTATTATGTACAGTTCAAAGCGATTTTCGTATACATTTCATTGATGTCTACAGAAAAGCTAAAATCTGACATATTTATTCTTTAAAAAAATTGTAGGTAGGTTCTACAGAATCGATCAAGTTTAACTTTTACATTGACGGAAATGTGCTATTTGGGAGAGTTTCACTGTCAGCTTTTGAAGCATTCCTATTTTGTGGGTGGCATCTAAAGATGCACTGTCCTTGGCGGTTTCAAAATTATTGAAACATATTTATATATCGTATACATGAATTTTGTTTAATCCATCTTGAAACCAATGATAAAAACAACTGAACGAGTATTAAGTCATCTATAAGTAATGCAAATTCTGTTTCTCACAGTTCCTAACTCAAAAACATTTTCTTCACGTAGCAGGATTGAGTATCTTGTATTACTTTGAGCAAAAATATCAGTTTTGCACAGGTTCTACCATAATATTAGCAATTAATAAATTGTCATTTCTAAAAACCAGTGTAGAAAAAATTGTAGTTACTTATAGCTGAAAGACTATTGAAAGCTATATGTAAAGTCAATTGTGCAAATTCTTACTGTTCAGATGTGTGTAGAAGTGTTAAAACATTAAAAGCATTTAAAGCATTAAAACCATGTCTACATGTGACATAGAAGGAGAGAACAATTACATTGCTTTGCATCTCGCATCGCGTTTTCCATTTTTGAACGCCTTATGATACACATTAAAATAAATTTTAACGTAATTATCGAACAAAACTGTACCAAAAACGAAACAAATTCCATCGAATCATAAACCACTTTATATTCTAATAACCCATTATAATATTTTTAAGAAATTAACTCATATCACTTTTAAATCCGAAGTCGCGAAATAGTTTTCGTCGCTGCGAAGAGGCTTATCGCAGGCATGAGCAGCGCTGCAATTAATCGACTGCCATCGTTTGGATTCAGAAGCAACGCTGACCGGCGCGCCTTCACTGCCTGAGCGTAACCTCAGCAGCGCATTATTCATTAGTCCGGCGGGGGGCGTGGGGAAGGGTGATGACGCGTAAGGCGGGCGGCGGGGGCGACGGAGCGGGGGGAGCGGCGGAGCGGGGGCGAGGGCGGGCGAGGGCGGGCGGGGCGGAGTGCGAGGGGCGGAGCAGGGCAGAGCGGGGCGGAGCAAGGAGTGCGGGCGGCGCAGCGCGGGCGGGCGAGCGGCGGGCGGAGGGGCGGAGGCGGGGCGGGGCGAGCGAGGGAGCAGACGAGCGGAGCAGGGCAGAGCGGACGGTGCGGGCAGCGGGGCGGGCGGCGCGGGCAGCGCGCGCGGCGGCGGCGAGGGGCGGGCGGGCGGGGCGGAGCGGGCGGGCGGCGAGCGGGCGGGCAGAGCGAGGCGGAGCGAGCGGAGCAGGGCAAGCGGAGCGGAGCAGGGCAGAGCGGACGGTGCGGGCGAAGCGGGCGGCGGGCGGCGCGGGCGCGCAGGGCGGCGCGGGCGGAGCGGGCGGGCGGAGCGGGCGGAGCGGGCGGGCAGAGCGAGGCGGAGCAGCGAGCAGGGCAGAGCGAGCGGAGCAGGCAGAGGGACGGTGCGGGGCGAAGCGGGCGGCGGGGCGGCGCGGGCAGCGCAGGGCGGCGCGGGCGGAGCGGGCGGAGCGGGCGGGCGGAGCGGCGGAGCGGGCGGAGCGGGCGGAGCGGCGGAGCGGCGGGCAGAGCGAGGCGGGCGAAGCGGAGCGGCGGCGGGCGGCAGGCAGAGCGGACGGGCGGGGCGAGCGGGCGGCGGGCGGCGCGGGCGGCGCAGGGCGGCGCGAGGCGGGCGGGGCGGAGCGGGCGGGCGGAGCGGGCGGAGCGGGCGGGCAGGCGGGCGGGCGAGCGGGGGCAGCGGAGCGGAGCGGGCGAGCGGACGGTGCGGGCGAGCGGGCGGCGGGGCGGCGCGGGGCAGCGCAGGGCGGCGCGAGGCGGAGCGGGGCGGAGCGGGCGGGGCGGAGCGGGGCGGAGCGGGGCGGGGCAGAGCGAGGCGGAGCGAAGCGGAGCAGGCAGGCGGAGCGGAGCAGGGCAGAGCGGACGGTGCGGGGCGAAGCGGGCGGCGTGGGCGGCGCGGGGCAGCGCAGGGCGGCGCGAGGCGGAGCGGGGCGGAGCGGGCGGAGCAGGGCAGAGCGGGACGGTGCGGGGCGGAGCGGGGCGAAGCGGGGCGGAGTAGGGCAGAGGGACGAAACGTGGCGGCGCGGGGCGGCGCGGGCGGCGCGGGCGGCGCGGGGCGGCGCGGGCGGAGTAGGCAGAGCGGGACGAAACGTGGCGGCGCGGGCGGCGCGGGGCGGCGCGGGCAGCGCGGGCGGCGCGGGCGGCGCGGGGCGGCGCGGGCGGCGCGGGCGGCGCGGGGCGGCGCGGAACGATGGCGTGGGGCTGGGCGGGGCGGGCGGGCGCCCGTCAGCTGGGGCGGGGAGACGCGACGGGTGCCGTTCGGCTGGGCCTCGAACCGCAAATGAACATTTCCATTCACGGGCGTCGGGCCCCAAAGGGAACGGCGCCGTAACACATGCAGCGCGCACGACACCCGTTCATCATGTTTCATTAGCGCTCATAATGTATGAACTACAATTACACCCCCTGGAAGCTATAAGCATGTCCAGCCCAACGGATGGACGAGCTACTGGCGAGAGATACAGCCGATTCCACCAACTGTTCACGCGGTTCAGAATAACTTATCACGAAATTCGCTGAAATAAATATGAACATTAACGGGCATATTATGGATGGAAATGCGTAGAAGCGATTATACGTCTACCATTCCTCAGTCACGTTATTTCTAGGAGAGTGATGGCCATCGCGAAAGTTTCAAATCAATTACACAGAATCTCTCGACTTAGTGAAGGGACATGGGAGAACACAGAATGCAAGCAAATGTCTTTGCTACTATACATATTATAAAGTAAGTTTAATCGAGATACTGATCAGTTCTTACTATGTTATAAACTTCGTATAAATCTTAAAACATACCACGTTTCAAATTACAATTCTTTAAATAAATGCATATGTTGCATAAACTGTGAAAGGCGTTTATTTCGTGAACTGGGAAATGAGTTTGTATACGAATTAAAAATTAATGTGAATATTACAGATAAATATCTTTCAGAAGTTTTATAATGAAACTGAGGTAACTTTAGCGCTCAGTACAACTGACTAAATAGGCGAGATCGTGAAACCTCACACCAACGTAGAAGACTAATTGAAAGTTAAACGCAAGAATAAATATTGCCTCTGGGTGTAACTTGCATAGTCAGGAAGTCCTACATTTGCAAGTCCACAAATGAATATTTCACGAAGTCTCGCATGAATCATTCGGAAGTAACTCGTTCAAACAAAGCCAGTTCTCTCACTGCAAGAACCCAAGTAAGGGGTGTAATGAAAGACTGCATTCGGCATTAATCTCACGCTGTCCCGGACGAGCGTAAGCAAACCATACACGCAGGCGGAACACAGCAACACACAACTTCCAACAATCAAAAACAATCTATGTTCAAAAACTACATGAAGACGAGAAATTGATAAAGACAGACGAAAACTCCTACAGAAACCTGCCACAGCACTTAATAGAAAAGTATCTATGTACAAATACGTAGCAATGCAGAACGGCAGGAAACGAATAACTTAACCTTCTACTTCAGCTCCTGGGTCAACGACCCCCATCTCGATCAGGTTTTTCGTCCAGTTTCCCTGACCATTTGAGCAAATGCTGAGATTGCCCGTAGTTTTGATTCTGGATATAAATGTAACTTCAGTATCTGTGCACATATTCTTGAATGCTCGGGAAGTAGATATTCGAATAATCGTTTTCCATTTTATCGTGGCAATAATGCGATTCCTTCACGTAAAGAACTACGGATAATAGCCTATATCTGTAGCTCTGTTGCCTTTGCAAATATTTTTTATTACACGGGAGATCACATTTCCATATCAATTCTTGCCAAAACCCTCCTTGCTCCCTGTATTCAGAATTCAACTTAATATGTGCCAGCAAAATACCCGGCGTCGCCGGGGTTTTCTTCATATCCAATCTTAGTGAAAAAAAAAAAAATCAATTTTATAAAATATAATATGTTTAAGATTACTATTTTTAATGTAATTGGTTCAAATTTTAATAAAATACCATAATTTATTTCTTTTTATTGTACAATACATTGTTATTAGATTTCTTTCTTACGCATTGCTACTGGCGAATATTTTACACACTTACTGCTCTAGTGAATCTATCTGAGGTACCAGTTCTGCTGCAACGCTACTCGCCTCTGGTGGAATATATTAAGAACCAATGTGATCTTATCGAAAGACGAAAACAATCATGCTCCTTCTACCTACATATTATTTAAAATATTTATTTCCCGCTTTTGTGTTGAACTAATCGTTACCAAACTTAGCACGAAAACTCCGACAATACTGACGAAGACCCTGTAAAATTTCGTTTTTATTCATACACTACTTTTTGTGTTATCAGTATCGGTTACATGTCTTTGAATTAACTTTTTTTTAGTATAAATATGAGGTAGGGGAGACATTCAAGAGTCGTGCATTTTAACTGTTTTGACGTTAAATAAATAATTGAATAAACGTGAAAGAGACAAGCGAGCGGTAGTAGAGAGAGGGGGTGCAGCACCTGCTCGAAGCGCTCCTGGCTGTCCATGATCTCGAGGAAGAGCGCGAGGCGGTCGTCGAAGCCCTTGAAGCCGTTTCGCGGCGCCGAGAGCAGCAGCTGGTGCAGGGCGGCCGCCGCCACGCTGCTCGCGCCGCCCAGCGCGCCGCCAGGGGGCGTGGTCGCCTTGTGCGGAAGATGGGCCGCCGGCCGGGCTTGAAGGGCAGGCCGTGGAAGGTGGGGCTGGGGCGCGGGCCCTGCAGCCCCAGCGCCGCCTGCGCCGACGTGGCGGCGGGCAGCGTGTGGGGGCGGCGGCCCCCGGGCAGCATGGCGCTTAGCGGCGTGCATGGCGCGGACGCGGAGTGGGGCAGCGTGGCGGCGCCGCCGTTGGCCACCACCATGCTATGCGGCCGGCGCTGGGCGGCGGCTGGGGCAGTGGGAGCAGCGGCGATGCTGTGCGGCCGGCGAGCGGCGGGCCCGGCGGGGGCGGGCTCGGGAGGAGGTACAGCGGCTGCGGAGGCTTGGGCGCGGCGCAGGGCGAAGGCGGCCAGGGCCGCAGGCACGTCAACAGGCCGAGCGCCAGGTCCAGGCGCAACACCAGGCACGCGCCGCCCGCCGCCAGCGGCCGGGCCGGGGGCGGGGGCGGGGCCGGCGGCGGGAGCAAGCGGATTGTCACCGGGCACCACGGCCCCTCCTGGCACGTTGCCGCCGCCAACGCCGCCGCCGCCGCCTTCAGGCAGCACGGGGGGAGGCCACATGTAGGGAGGGGCGTGGGCGGGGCCGGGGGCGGGGGCGGGGGCGGCGGGCCCCCCCCGACGCGGCGGGCGGTGGTCGTGGAAGCGGCTGGCAGCACGATGGGGTCGGGCTTCGTGTAGGGGGCCGGGGCAGGGGGGGCCCGTTGGCCCGGGCCGGGGGGGCGGCGCCGCTGGCGCCGGGAGGCCCTGCAGCGGCAGCGGCAGCGCCGGCGCCGGCCACAGGCAGAGTGGAGGACTTGCGGGCGCGGTTAAGTTGTAGGTGACGATCATTGAAGGACGGGGGGGGGGCGGCCAGCGGCCCCGGGTGCGCTGCTGCTGCTGCTGCTGCGCTGTTGCTGCTGCTGCTGGTAGCACTGGCGGCGGCGCTGGCGGGAAGGTTGGCGCTCTTGCAGGCGGGCGCCTTCTCCCCCATTGACGCTTCCGCTCCCGCTCCGGCGTGCCCCACGAATCGCCTCACCAGCTGCAGCGGGGCGCGCGCGCGCCCGGGGCGCTTCGGAAGACGTTGGATTGCATTGCGGAGGCGTCCGCTTGGCTAGCGGACCGGCGCTCCTTCGCTCTTCTAAAGCGACGACGAAATACTCCACACGACACTAATAATATATATAAAATTTCATTTCTCAAACTTCAACGTAAATCCATGTATCTTCATCAACAATATACTCTATAAACTATGTTAAAATTTTTCCAACTATGTAATATATAGAACTCTAAACAGACAGTTGAAACTATATATATCTGCTCTATAGAAATGCACTGTAAGCGTACTGGGTGATACGTCGAAGGGAAGACTGTTGACGTGTCTACAGATAGTTACAAAAGTTGCGAGATACAAAACGCGGGCGAGCGCTGTCGGAGGAGCGGGGTCGCGCACTCGCTGCACTGCGGCGCCCCGGAGCGGCAGCAGCGGCGGCGGCGGCGCGGGCGGCGGGGGCGGAGGCAGGCGCAGCGGTGGCGGGCTCGCATGCCTGCGGAGGCCACGCCCGGCGGCGCCCCGGAGCGGCAGCAGCGCGCGCGCCCGCGCCGCCGCCGCCACCGCCGCCCCGCCCCGCCCCCCTCGCGCTGCGCGGACGGCTGCTGCGCGGCCCACGCGACTCCTCCGCGCGCGCCAGCACGCACGCGTAGTAGCGACGCCGCCGGCCGCGCGGCATCGAGCTCCCGGCAGCGCCGGCCCCGCCGCCTGTCAACGCATCCTACATGTGCGCCCCGACGATCGATGCCGCACCAGACAGGTGGATCACTTGCAGCGCCAAATACCAAACATGCCTACGATACCGATTGTGGAGATGTCGCCGAAACACCACAGCTTTTTCTCACGCGACGAATATCGGCAAAGTTCCTTTTAAGGAGTGTTTCGACGTGGCATTTGTTTTCGGATTCGGTCGACGAACACAGTACAATAATAGTTATTTATGCACCATGCGTGTAATAAGAGTTCTAATAAACTAGCGACGACAAACCGCCTGACGATCTTTGATCCAAGATCACTGTCACACATAGAAGATTTTATTTTGTGCGTAGATGAATGAACTAGAGGTTAACTAGACTTGGTTTATCTTTTCATATTTCCCTCTCATAATTCTCTCCATTCCAAAACTTGTAGCATCATTCAACTGCTTTCATAATCCCCATCAAACCACGATCCTCTCGATCGAGAAAAGTTTTGCAGTGTACATCGAGCTCTGTATTCTAGGCAATACAAGTGCGCTTACGTATCAGAAATAAATAGAATCCATTAGACCTATTCCGCATGTCCTATCTGTGCTCTCTTAAAAGAACGACAACAGACTTACAGTAATCACCAAGGCAAAATAATGACCTTTCATAATAAAGCACCTTATTTTTGCTTGCTGTTGAATAAGAGTGTTCCGAAACGCTTTTTAGCTTACAGTTTTCGAAAATAATATCACGTATATTTCACTATTGCCCCTCACTGATTGATTGATTGATTGATTGATTGTTTAATTGATTAATTTTTTCGTGATTCCGAGCTCGTCAACTGCTTCGGTCATTAGTCCCGTTCGTGTAGTGCATGTTTTTTCTCGGGAGATGGCGATGATCTTCCCTCGCTGGATGGCAAGATCCAACGACAACCTATCGTCGGCTAGTGGGGATTCCCCCTAACCAGAACTCTCCCACCAGCGGGGCACCGCTCCAGCCGGGACAAGCTCTAAGCTCCCGACCGGCCTCACGGAATATGTGGTAGTGTAGTGCATGTTACTGTAACTGTGTGTGTGTAAGGGGAGAGAAAGGACAGATCGGGCGCAGTCCATGGCCCGTGTGGTAGTGTACTGCTCCTGCATTCGCCAGATGTTAATCGGAGAAACCACGGAAAAGTACCGATCAGAGCAGCCGGAAGAATTCTCCTCCAGACGCGACTGAATTCGACCTAGCTGAAAAGCTAGTGTCGAAAATCCTGCCGCCGTGGGGAGTGGGAACCTAGGACCTCCCGGTCAGAGGCGCTGCAGTGCCATCAGTCGATGCACTGAGCTACCGTCACGTGGTGTGCGAGACGAGGGGAGAGGCACGGGTGGGCGGCCGCCGTGTGCCACATCCCACGGAGGAGCGGCGGGCGCCGAGGCCGCCGGGGGCGCGCCGGCGCGGAACACTCTCGCTCTCACGCGAGGCCGCGCGCGGCCGCCAGCGCTCCAGCAGCTCCTCTCCTGCGCCAGCCTCTACCACTGGTTCGCAACACGGCGAATGAGGGTCACCTTCAGACTCTTCTAAGCACTTTCCACAGCACACAGACCGGGAGCGGTAGTTCGTGCATCAACTGATGTTACTGCAGCGCCTCTGACCGGGAGGTCCTAGGTTCCCACTCCCCACGGCGGCACGGTTTTCGAAACTAGCTCTTCAGCTAGGACGAATGCAGTCGCTGTCTGGAGGAAAATTCTAGCGGACGGCTGCTCTGATCGGTAGTTCTACGTGGTTTCACCAGGCGATTGCCGGAGCAGTACCCTACGAAACGGGCCACGGACCGCGCGCATCTTCCTCCTCTTCCTTGTCTATCTCTCCCTTACACACACACTCACACTAGCATGCACAACACTACCACATATGCCGGGAGACCGGTCGGGAGCTTAGAGCTTGTGCCGGCTGCGGCGGTGCTCCGCTGGTGGGAGAGTGCTGGTGAGGGGGAAACCCCACTAGCCGACGGTAGGTCGGCTCCGGATCTCCCCATCCAGCGGAGTAAGATCACCGCCATCCCCCGAGAACAAACACGCACTACACTTACGTGACTAATGACCAACTCAGTTGACGCGCCCGGTAACACGAAAAAAAAATAACCAACCAAATCCAATGCTTGTGCAGTACAGGTGAATTATCGCCTTTTCGAACACGATAGAATTTTACACAAACGAAAACATTTCAATGAATGTTCCCGTGATTTTTTTCAGTATCCAAATAGCAATATACGTTACGTTCATGTGAAATTGCAACTATCGCATGTAAATAATTGTATTTTTTTATTGACACTCACGCGTTGTCATTGATGGACGGAATAAGGAAGTAAAACAGTTACAAAACAGAAATCTAATGAACTGTCTCACCTTAATGGATTTGTTTTTAATATTTAATCAACACCGTGAAAAACAATTTTACAAATTAACAAGAGCGCATCGTATTTAATTGTTTTCTTTCCGCCTTCATCTTCCTGCAGTCCTCACGATTTATAAACTGGGCGTTATTGAGGTTTTCCAACTCAACGTTCCAACGTATTTGAAAAGGGAAAGCCCATGGGAACAAAAGTTCGGGTGCGGCGGCGAGGCAGAGGCGGAAGCGAAACGTCGCCCATCACTGAATAGAGGGCGATGCCTGCGACGGTTCGACATTGCCTCGGGATTCACCCACTTCCCACAGTCTGCACTTCCGCCCATCCCGATTCCCTGCCTGCCTGCCCATTGGAGGGCTCCTTGTGTTCGTCCATCTCCGAAAAGCACTCTCAAGTCGTTACGATTATAGCGACACTCGCAGATCTGGCATGAACAATACTCTAGTGGATTCCTTGAATATATTAACAACTAGCGAAACCCGGCAGACGTGCTGCCCTTCAGTTCTCACTTTCTCTCACCGTCTCTCTCTGTCTCTCTTTCTGCCTGTCTCCCTCTCTGTCTCCAAATTCAAAATGTCCTGTCGAGTGGGTTGCATTTGGCGTGGAAATGTAGTTTTGTTCTACAGCGCCATCTAGAGAATTTTTCCGATATTTTAATAGTTATTCTACTCTTCGGAGCGGAGATGAATCCAACAAAGGAGAGATAATTAAAATTGGTACAGCCGTTCTTGAGTTATAAAACCTGTAACTAACCCTAATTTATTTTATACGCTACATGAAACGATGCACGTTATTCTGGATGTCCAGGGAGGAATCGCCGAAACTTAAAATTGTAAGCACATTTTGTCTGAAAATTAACACACAATTACAAACGCAGTCAAATTGTGTGAATTGGGCGCTTTTTTATTTGTGTTAATTTTTTCTTTTGGCGTTAAATTTTCTTTCTGCGTCAATTTTTATTTATGAAGAAATATATTCGTTCATTTTTTAAATAATAAACACTTTACATGTTTCTGAAATGCAAATTTTTGCATGGAAAGTTCTTTTACAAACCAACTTCTGAATGTTTATTGCGGCTCAGCCATTCGGAATATCTAAAGGAGTTTATTAGACAAACTATGCTTAAAACTGTCTTAGGAGTTTATTTTCGAAGTTTCGACGTTCCGTCCCTGGTCATCCTGCATAATGCTTTACGAGGACTCCACACCAACAGCACGCCTCAGAGGAGCACAGAGGTTGCTTAGTTCGCTTGTCTGCTGCTGCTCCTGGCCTCGCAAGGGGCGTGGCGCCACCTCGTGTCCTGTGAGCGCGTTCTGGGCCGTGATCTCCCGTGTGTGCGCGCCCGCGCCGCCCGCCGCCGTCACAACAGCAGGCGCAGCCCACGCCGGCCGGCCCGCCGAGTCGCCACAGATCCGCCGCTAGTTTATCGACCGGCGTGAACTGGCGGCCGGCCAATAGTTGAAGTGAACTTTAACTCGTCCGCGCCGAACCTGATATTGACGTAGGACCGATCGCTTTCCACCGCTTCCTCCCTATAGAAGCCCAAATTAAATTCACAAATTTCGAACGTTCATGAAAGGAAATGGACACTGGCTGTATGAAACCGCAGAAATTAACTCTACAATGGGAGTTTCACTTCCCTTAGTGAGCTACAGTAAAGACGCCCCATTGTAATAACCACATAATATGCTCATAAATATGTTTCCAATTCCTAAACTTCTAAATACCTAAAATTCATAATTTTCTAAACTTCTGATATATGTAATTACGGCGAGGGTCCAACAAATCTCCGAATTCAACACCAAAGTGAACAAAAACTGTAAATGCCATTATACTACATTGGATTTGGTAATTTTAAATCTGTGCTCCATAAGAAATATACACACAAAAAAGCACTCGAGTGTGTTGTGTACAGAGAAAGAACAAAAGTTTCTCATGTTATTTTCTGACAAATTCTTCGTTACTGTACTGCACATTATCGGTGAATATTGCTCTACTAATCCATACCGTATATCCCTAACGCCTGTTAACGCATGTAGAGTCGAGATTTCGAAAACTCTGCTGTTAAAGTCACTACAGGAGATAGAACATGCGCTAAAAGATCACACGACAAGTCGACAATCAAATCACGGACTGAATTCAACAATAACAAAAAAACAATGTCAAACGCTGATGTGTGGACAGATAGTGAGGTGTGAGAGTGGCGAAACCAGAGTGCCATGGTGTGCTGGAGCAGTGCGCTCTCGATGCCCGTGACGTATACGACAAAATTACTCGAATTGATTACAGCGGGTATGCGCAGGCGTGCCCCTGACGCCGAAACCGACGATTCTTTACTAATTAATAATTCTACAAGGACCATGATAGTGTTCTGTTTTTATATCAGAAATTATTCGTACTATTTCAATATTTCCTAGTTTACGTAAAGTAATTAGAGATGTATACATGAAACGCGTATATAATACGCATATGGACATCTACATCAGAAAACATACAATCACATTTTAATATAAATGCATTTAATGAGTACAGAATACATAGCATTGTTTCTTTTTCCAGAATATACATATAAATTTAGTAATGTTTCAGATTTTAAATTAATAATTTTATTAGTTGCTGTAATTTTAATATTTAACAAAAATGTACAATATTTACTAGATTACCAACTCGAAGGAGAAGCTATGGCCTCAGTTTACGCGGGGTTAAGGATTTTCGTGACTAACACCCAAGGTATGGAAGAAAAGTATACGTATTTTCACAAAACAGACACGTTTCTCAACACTAAAATATATTTTAAATTTAAAAAAATGCCTTTTAAACAATATTGCGTGAATAAATTGAACATAAAACATTTTCAACAAAAAAAAAGCAACGATAAAGTCAACTTATGGAGGTTTATTTTTCTCCGTTATCGCAGCAAAATGACCCGCCCGTTTTACATCTGTTAAATATTTTATTTTCACTTACGCCCTATCGGTCGCCGGCCATGCGCTCGCTTTGGCAAGGTCGTAATGCACTCCGTCCAGGCGTAAATATCAACGCGCGATATCTGCGTGGCTCAGGATCGACCAGACGACAACTCGGCGCCACCAGTGATAGACGAAACGTTATTTCGTCTATCACGTTATTCGTCGCTGGATGCTAGGGATACACTTGCAGACCTGCGTCCAACGTCAGCGCAGTTAGAGAAAAAAAGCAAGACTAAGGGGCCGTATTTATAAACCTCACACAGGGGCCTGCCAGGCCTATCAGGCTGCCAGTGTTCGGTTTTGCGATTTATGAACGGCTCCCAGCTAATTCCAGTCGCCCCTTGTCCTTCCAGCAAGCACCCAGATGGCAGGCCCCTAAGAGCTCTGCTAGCAGAGCTTCATAAATACGACCCTAAGGTAGGCTTGTCCAAGTCACGGACCAGTTTACAGACTTTCTGGAGCTCGCGGGCACTGCGTCCAGAACAACACTCGTGAATTTTTTAAAGTGACAATTGTACATAATGAGGTACCTCACACGCTACCTAGCACATGACAGTCGTTTCGAGAAGTCTGTTGAGTTAAAGTGAGTGATTAAATTTCCTGTACTATAACAAATCTATTAATATTTGAAGTTTTCAATTGAAAATAAAATTAAAATTCAATCCAAATGGTTTTGATTTCGCGTTTACTTACACTGCAATAATTACTTTAATTGCTACGTAAACGATTCCAACATTCAGATTAGGAACGAACATTATTGTCCGCCAGTAAGAGGTAGGTCTAAAGGGAGATTTCACTAAAGGAGAGAAATTACAGTGAGTTGTTTCAATAATTTACTTCACATTAGTACTATGTACATGTAAGAACACAATCGTTTAATAAAACATAGGGCCTAACACAAATGAGAAAAAAAGAATTTGTCATTGAAACATATTGCTTCCAAAAAGAATTATAGTATTGTGCCATGGAAAAAATTATTATGAAAGGTAGAGTTGAAAATTGAAACTAAACATGAAATAAAATAATAAATAATATAAAATTTAAAAAAATTCAAGTCTCGGTTATTTAATACAAAACATTATTCAGATCCATGAAAACGTGTTTTTTAAACTCTCACTCATAAAATTGTTGATTTTGAAAAATTATTCTTTCAATGTTTGGTTGCACGGATTTGCTGGACATATTTCTCATACCATATTCTAAATGTGAATCTGTCAAACGTGATCTCCGATCAGTTCTGTTCAAATTAATTTGCGAAAAATCTGTTTGTGATCCCAAACATTGACATTATTTCTCGCGCATACTTTCAAATGCTCTGGAAACGACAATAACACAATCATTGGAAAAATCTCTTAACCCATTTTCTTTATATTCTTGTTCTAAGTAATGTGTTTTCCAAAGATTTCTTTTTAAAGTTGTATCATTCTGGTTTTAATTGAAATGGCATAGCAAATGTATCTAATCTTAATGAATATATTAATGCCTGTTTTGTTGTTTAATTAAATTAGTTTTCTGACCGTACTAAAAATAGGCACTAAAATCGTTTTTTAAGAATTTATTTCTTTGAAGTTACCCTACTTGGTAAAAATGAGTTGTGTCATAGTATACAAATGTAAAGTCTGTTGAACCCTTGACTAATTCCAAAAACAAATTGCCAGACTAGTTGGCCGCATGATATTTGCGACTTCACATACATGGCCAGTGTTTTTTATAATATTGACAATTTTGAATAAAATGCTACCTGATTTTCAACCACTCTAGACCCTCGGTTTGTCAATACGTATGTCATGTGTTTTTATTATGGTTTCTATATAAATATTACCTTATTATTAACGATATTTTACAATTTATTCATTTAATCTCCATAACTTAAATTTTTATTTTATGAGTTTTTGAAGAAGACCCCAACCGGGGTCGAAATGTCAAAGAAACAAATTTAAAAAATATTAGGGTTTTTTGTTAATAACATCAGAAAATTATTACAATTATGTAGCATATCTTTCAAAATCTGACCATATTTATCCGTATCAACATCAGCATCAAGAGATTTTAAATTCGTAAAATGGTATAATACTTTGCTTGCAATCTAACTTCTTCATAGCATTAACTTCACTTCATGTGCTTTTACAGTTTTCTTTAAATTGGATATTAAGAGATCACTTACTTGAAATTGCATATATAATCTATTCAGGTGACCCATAAAATCTATTATAAAGAGCAGGTGAACTTGTCAGTGATCTGAGGAAATTGCTTGCCCATGCCATTATGTAGTTTTTGATTGATTGATTGTTTCTTTCGTGTTTCCGGGCGCATCAACTGCTCTGGTCATTAGTCCCGTTCGTGTAGTGCATGTGTTTTTCTCGGGAGATGGCGGTGATCTTCCCTCACTGGATGGTGAGATCCGGCGCCGACCTACCGTCGGCTAGTGGGGTTTCCCCCTAACCAGGACTCTCCTACCAGCGGGGCACCGCCTCAGCCGGGACAAGCTCTACGCTCCCGCCGATCTCCCAGAATATGTTAGTGTAGTGTATGTTAGTGTAAGTGTGTGTGTAC